>JAFIRS010001367.1:0-375860 GCA_018342105.1 Gonioctena quinquepunctata | reverse complement strand
AAACAATCAATTCACAATTTAATGCATTAAAATATGCAATGAGTAATAATGTAAAGTTGACAGAAAAATAAAAAAAATTCATAGGTTTGACATTTAGCGTGACACAAACATTCCTTAACCGCGCTATTTACTAATGAAGTTCTAAGCAGAATTCAATTCTGCTTAGAATTCAATTGTTGTCCCCCAAAAATTCAAAACAAAATTGAATCAGTGAATACATCAGGGTTTTTAGGCGGTTCGGTCTGGGCGTTGATTGTATGTCAGTCAGTTAGGACATGTATTTATATATATATATATATATATATATATATATATATATATATATATATAGTAAATTGAAACTCCAGTTATTGAAGAATCCAAATCCCAAGAACCACAAAATCTACTATAATAAACAAGATTCAAGAACCTCTCCAAACAATATATATATATATATATATATATATATATATATATATATATATATATATATATATACATATATAAGCACGGGTATGTAAATAGAAATAATATTACCACACCACTTTCAGGATTCTACACACAAACAGCAGTCGCATTTGCTAAGTCATTCATGTTGAAAATTGAAATCGGTGACTGATGATATTCGTTCGAGGTATAATGACACTAACCGTTACCATGAAACCAGTGGAGGAAATATTGTTATTTGTTGTATAAAATAAAACAGTCCATAGCCGACAGTACCTACCTTTTGAATACCATAGAACTCGTTTTTTTCTGCATGTAGTCATCAGGAAAACAAGAGGGTCTGCAATATATTCGCGAATTTCTTTGAATGTTTTCCCTTTCTGATTTATCATGTCTTCATCTGTAGAACTATGATTGAATTTAGGTTACAAGTATAAGAAATTTACCATTGGTATATTTTTTTGTATTTTTTTTTCCTTTGGTTTTGTAATTTTTTCGGTGAGATTGCTACCCACTTCCATGGAAAAAATATTGAAGGATCTGCAATGTCGGCATTTTCAGTGATGGTTGTATTACCGGCTAAATTGATTTCATTCATTCCATCTGTTTTTATTAACTAAATTTGTAATGTATTCGTTTCTTGATATTTTTATGAGCTTAACTGTTAATTTTCTGTATCCCATATGTTAATTTTTCTCTACATCCGTCGCTTTTATGTGCCGGTATAAATTATTATTATGATTAACAGATTTCGCAAGGCACTCTGCAATCTACAATTTTATTTTATTTCGAATTTTTTTTATTTGATGTATCTGGTGTTTCAATCAACTGATTTACATATTTTTTTAAGATTTTATCAGTTTGTGCTTGTACGCAATCTATATTATAGAATTTACGCCAGTGCGTTTCAGATAGGTCACTTTTTAGTTTTTCATAGTGATTATTCTTGAAATAGTGATCTGACCATTTTTTATATGATTCACAACAGAGTTCCCTTTTGAAGGGAAGCTTATCACTGCAGCTTTGTGGTCAGGTACGTTAGCGTCGATGGCCATAATTTTTTTCAAATCACCCTCTACACGGGTATATTTATCTATAAATGAAGTGAAATTGTTTTTTCTGTAGCTGTTTAGGTAGTTAGGAACCATCAGATTCTCTACAAATATATCTAAATTCATATCACGAATTATAATGTGACTTTTTGTTTTGAGTTATTCTGTTGCAGATAATGATCGAGAGATCTCAGGAAGCTGTCAACATTTGTGGCTGGGGGCCTATAAATGCATCTAATGGAAATACTGATTTTATTTCATATAGTAAAATTAGAATGTAAAAAATTTAATATTGAATAGAAATATTTTCTGTGAATTGAATACCCCACAAGAGGTTATCTTGAACGATGGAAGATAGTGACTAAAGTTCATCTTTCAGTCGCCGATGATTCCACATCTGATTTTATGAACATCCTGTTCATATTTTCAAACAAATCAATAGAATGTAAAGTTCTACATTTGTCTATCAATATAATTTCTCATGAATACTTGTATTAATTTATTAAATAGAGTAATACTCCATCGTTCCTATTTATATCGCCTCTGTTGTAGTAGCTATGCTAGTTGGACAGATTGATGAATGAAAGGAATACCAAAATTTCCCGTAAGATTATGTGAAGTGTTGGATAATCCTCCTCTGTTCAATTTGCAGTATTATTAGGTGAAAAATGTACTTTTTTCTTGTCGCCTTGTGTGGCACTTGTTATTCTATTTTGAGGGTAGCAAATTCTTTCTCCTTTATTCTGGAAACAGCAAATGATCAGAAAAACTTGATTTAAATTTTTTGACATATAATTCGTCATTAAGTAAAAAATACAATCTATGGTTTTTATGCTTTTCGCAATGAATTAAAAATAAAAGTAATGGAATCCTTCGGTTATTTTCTATGCGAAAGATCGAATGTAAAGTTCTACATTTGTCTATTCATATAATTTTTCAAGAATACTTGTTTTAATTTATTAAATAGAGTAATACTCCATCGTTCCTATTTATATCGCCTCCGTTGTAGTACCTATTCTAGTTTTCATCTATGAAAATATGTTTTTCTTGAATCTGAAAAGTGTCGGATAAAGCTATACAATCGAACTCAAATGTTAGATTCCTCAGAGTTATTTGGACACAGAGTTATTTGGAATGTTCTGGTAAACAATTTGAAATTGGCATTTTTTTGAAGTTCTTAACAATGTTGATCTTTAACACAGAGTCCAGTGAGTTTCTGCATGTGCCTCAGATCATTGATTGAATCAGGAAAGCGCACTGTATACTAACTCCAAACTAATGTCTGCGAACCCGAATGGATTTGATCCCTCCATTTCAACTTCAAGGCCCAGTCTGAGGTGAAGTATGCCTAGCGTGACTTGTTTGCTTTGGAATAAATGTTTTTGCCTAAACGTAATATAAAAATACTTCTAATATAATAATATGCGACATCAAAATATAACGCTGTTTCTTAGTTAATTATCAATATAATAAAAACTAATCTCGATTATTTGTAAGCGCAAAACGTAAGAACGGCTTGATCGATTGGGCTATTTTTCTAACAATAGAAATGATATCAAAAACCTAAGCCAGATTTATAACAATCTTTTTTAACTTCGTTTATAGTAAAAATAATGAAAACTGATCTTTACATGCTGCCAAAAAAAATACAGTCCGGCCCATATACTAGATAGAACTCAATATAAACAATCTGGTGTACTTATGAAGAGGGTAAAAATGCATGAAAGATAAACAAACCATTCCCGATAACTTATCCGCAGTCACACATCTACAATAACGTTCGTACGATGCGAACGCAGAATTCAAATAATATAATTTGTAAGTGAATACTCATAAATGTAACAGATATTTTTATATTGAGTTAAATAACGTGTTATATTTCGAACCATATGTTGTTAATAAATTATTTTAGTGCATACATTTCAATATTGTGTTAAGTTAAATATGTTTCAAACTCCATATCTTAAATTTTAGTTTAACCTGAAGATGACAAATACCATGTCGAAACGTAGTTAAGAAAAATTATATGAATAGACTGAATCAGACCTTTATTCCAAGAAATTGAAGAAAATATATATGTGGTCAAGAAACTAAAGAAAACAAATATTTATATATATATATATATATATATATATATATATATATATATATATATATATATATATATATATATATATATATATATATATATATATATATATATATATATATATATATATATATATATATATATATATATATATATATATATATATATATATATATATATAATATAATATATATATATATGTGTGTGTGTGTGTGTGTGTGATTGTGTTTTAATTATTATTATCGTGACTCTTATTTTAGTTCCATTCAGTATATCAAATATGTATGTGACTGTGTTTCAATTATTTTCATCGCGATCTTCATTTTCAGCATTTTAATATGTATTTGATTGTGTTTAGTTACTTTCTTGTCATATTCATTCTATTGCTTCTCAGTATTTTACCAATATTTTATCAATATAATATTTTGTTAATTTATTATATATTTTCTAATATTAATTAAAAAGTATATATATATATATATATTGATTTAATAGCAAATAAATATTATTATTATTATATTACCATTGGAATACCTGCTCCAGGTCGGCCGTTATGTTTAGATAATACGGCATTTCCGGTGGTTATTCGATTTTTTGCGACTGACTCCTAAAATATGTAGTTTTTAGGATAAAAGAGTGCTTTTTTGTATAGATGAATATTCTTCATAAAAAATGACATACAGATACTATCTTCCTGAAAAATTATTTTATATGGAGGATTTCCACTTTGTGAATTTTTTAAATATATCAACTCTCATTTCACCTTCTTCGACAGTCTGACAAATTCTGGTGTCATATCAGTGATCAAGAAAATACCTTAAACAATAGCATATTACAAGCAAAAAGGTGTACGAAGTGTTTTGTGGCCTCTGTGAATTTGACGGCCTAGCAAATTACGAATTATCAGTGACAAAGAGAAAACTAATAACAATTACATAGCATGAGTAGAAAGGTGTACAAAGTTATTTCCAAATTTTTAAAATATATAACCCCCATTTCATCCTCTTCGGCAGTCTGGCAATTCCTGGCGCCATATTAGCGAAAAACTGTCCTGAACCAATTACATATTACAAACAGAAAGGCGTACAAAGCCGTTTGTGGCTCTTGTGAATTAAAAAAAAATATTTACCCCCATTTCACCCCCTTCAACGGCCAATAAAAAAGCCAATAGTAATAATATATTACATGCACAAAGATGTACAAAGTCATTTGTGGCCCCTGTGAGTTTTCAAATTATATCAACCTTCATTTCAATAGCCAATAAAAATAGCATATTACAAGCAGAAAGGTGTACAAAGGCATTTGTCAGTACATTCTTAGTATTGGTGTGGAAACTAATTTTTAAGCGAAAACCGTTGAAAACACTTCTGCCAAACATAATTACTGGTGGCTGAATTCTCAATTTGCCAGATCATGTTCAATTTTTTAGTGTTACTTCGTGTTTCCCGCCAAAATGTTTGTGTGATAATAAAACAAATGGAAATTCAAGGCACGAATGTTCAACTGTCAATTCTTTTAATATATTTTTCCACCGACATGCAGAGTGTGATGAGAATTCGTTTTGCCGATACAACCTATGAGAATCTGGGAAAATAAATAATACCGACATCAGAGTCGAAGAGAATTCGCATTCTGTGAGAAAGGATTTTTCCACAAAAGTGATCTGAATAAAGGCCTATTTGTCAGTGCCGCCCTTTCTTTGGGGAATGTACCGCAACAATAGAGGTGAGCAGCTATAAATAGATCGATGCCGATTCTTTTTTTTATTATTGCAGAGAGCGGCAGATTTGTAAGAAATATCTGGAATCATTCGCTTCATATAAGTACGCTTGGTATTTTGAGTTCGTTAAGTTCAATTTCGAAATGAAATCTCTAATATTGTTACGATAGAATATTAAATAGGAATTGAATTTATTATCGAGTATAGCACTATGAATATATTAAAATATCGATGTATCATAAAATAGAACCTTACGATAGTCATAAAGTTGAATCTGCCAATGTTCAAAAAGCAATATACGTTTTCAAGGTTGCTGATTTCGATATTTCACTCTAACTCTCACTCGAATTATAATTGCCACTGAAATATAATTTCGGTTCATACTAGAATGCAAGTTGTATGAAAAAAAATCCTTAGTAACTTCACGACAAAGATCCTCTGGATAAAAGTGGTATTGAATAAAAGTATTCCCATTGTGATCAAATTGATTGAATATTGATCAAATTTATCATTTGCTGGTTGTGTTATGAAATTCTTGGAAGGTGCGTATTTTCGACACTCGGGCTGTACTAAAGGGTTTGATGTATATAATTCAGGATGCTCAATTCGGAATTAATGAAATCCAATTTCTGATATAGTTTTTTGTTCAGAATCGATCACTTTGCTCCCTACTTGAATGGTACGTCGATTGAAGAAATATATGAAATATTTCATATCCCCAATTTAAAGTATTTCTATATTTCATTTTTCATCGATTTTCTTCTTTGTATAGTTACCAATAAACGTTTTGAAAGCAGTATACTAGCATATAGGTTTTCTCTATCATAGAAAAATGATGGTGCGGCTAGACGAAAAAGTCAAACTCTTCAATCAAACATTGGAGAAGAATTCGAATCCCTCTAAACGCTTCCTAATATTTCTATGTAATGTGACTCAAATAAAAAGGACGAAGTATAACCAAAGGACGAAGTAAACCAAATTGGTATCTCACTTTAACTATGCAATTCTATAAAGATAGAAAAGTTATTGAATAAAAGCACACAAGGATATAGACAGTGGGTTTCAATCACAATATCACTTCGAAAAATAATTACTAATAATTATTTACATAGTTTGAACTCGAGAAATATTAAAATTCAATGACTTTCTGATTGACACCGGTGAATTTTGGTATTCTGGTATCGCTGTAAGTTACCAATAATTTTCAGCGATTTTCTGTTTGTGTATACATCTTCGAGAACTTTTTTCGAATGGAAGTTGTGCAGCTCATTAAGTTCTATCAAACGACCTATATTTTGCCAATATCGGTATGAAAATGGACGTTGTTTTTTTAAATTTTTTCAACAGCCGCCATTTTGAAACTACTCAACCGATTTGGCCCATATTTGTACTTGATATTGATGGAATGTATTTTTTAGTGAAATCTTACTTCTTGCACAACCGCAACAGTTGCTAGTTCATCAAAAAATAAAAATATTTTTCCTTTGAAATTTGTACAATGAGTCCTTAATAAGCCAGACAAAAAATTATATTTATATATATATATATATATATATATATATATATATATATATATATATATATATATATATAAACTTTTGAACTGATGGTATTTTTGTGTTCTGGGGACCATGATCGGCGAAGATCTGAAATCCCTTTTATATATGTCATTTTCAATGGTTAATACGATATAGGTATTCGAATTATAAACGGAACCTTTGAAACTTTTACTGTGAATCTTTAATGAGCCAGAAAAAAAAAATTATTATGTTTCACCTACCAAAACTACCGAATATAAACTAGAAAATATAGTATATCTATTCTCAGTTGGATGGATAATAAACCCCTGATAAAACATGATGAGATTTGCCACTTTGACCGAACATGCCGACCATAGGCGGAGATTTAAATGTAACGTTGCCTATTTTTGTTTAAATATGTTTTTTCGAAGTCAGTTAATTGTGCCGAAAAAAATCATAATGGAACTGATTTCCACTAATTTGTTGTTTTGATGTCCCATCAATTTTTTTATTTTTCAGGCTTGGGATCGGCAGATATTATCACTAAGCGTTTAGAAATGATTCAAATTATCACAGTATTTAAAAGTCACAGGTAGTTTATTAAACTCAATTATTGATTTCTATCAAATAGCTTATTTGTACAAAGTCTTAGAATTGAATAATCTAATAGGAGTGAATGAATGTTGAACTGACTCATTCTAATCCTCTTCCGCTAGTATAAAATAGAAATAAATTCAAATTACTTTCCTAATGATTAAGAATTTGAACATTTCTTGATATAATTATCATTTCGGTAATTTCCCGCACAAAATTGTGATCGTCAGTGATATGGATTATATAAACAAATTTCAGTAAATTATCTAGAAAGGAGAAGAAATCCGAAGGAATTTTCACCAACATTTTTTGGTAGGTCTACTGGGTGATAATAAGAAACGGTCCGGAAGTTCATTGTTATATTTTTTTGTATATTTGCCAAAATATTGTGATTGTTTTTTTGATATCACTCTGGACTTGGAACTGCCAGATGTTATCACTAAGCGATCTAAGACATAAGACGTATCAGGAAAGTGCAGAATAAAAAAAAAGAAAAAATAATAAGCGTCACTGTTTATTCAGTGTTCTGAAGAATGATAATAGTGTATTCATTAAGCGTCAATGCTACATAAAAATTGAGGAAGTTGGCAATCAGGATTTTTTACAAAAAATATTATTTATAGGAAAACTCAACCTAATTAAATAAAATCAAAAGTAGATAATTATAAAAATGATATAAAATATGACAAACACGATAATATTTTTAGCATCCGAGAGAGAGAGAGAGAGAAACAAAATAAAAAAAATCCAATATGCGTGGAAAATGAAACTCATTTCTATCCTCAGTATTCTTAATCACAATCCTCCGAATCAGACGAATAACTCAGGTTTATGATTTTGGGTTGAATGGAAGGCAAAAGGGAGTATTCACATTTTGTTTCAAATCACGTACGCCCATCTACCTGCTATTTTGACCTATGTTGACAGTTGTTCACCATACATAGCTGCCTCTAGCCAGGCACAAACCAAACTACTGTTCTATTAATAGATTCTACCCCAAACCCAATGAAGTAATCTGTGGTGGCTTACGGTAATTTCTGCAATAAGCGGTCAGCCAAGTTATCGACTGGTTTTTAGATCATTTCAGATCTTGAATCAAACGTCTATTTTTCGATAAACCAGGAATACAATTCCTGACATATTCTCAGTTACTTCAATACATTTCATTTAAAAATGAATGTCCATACTCTCTACGTATTTCAAGAGATAATCCGCTTATTCTATTAACTTCTCGCAATATAATTAATTTTTCTGTGCTCGCTCTGTCCTATTCAAGCTCGAATTCCTGTAATCTCTAAAGAGTTTCCGGGTAAAATCGCTACAAAAGTTCTTAATTACCTCAACAATTGTCCCCTAATCAAGCTTCCGAATTCTCTTTCAGGTTGATAGAATTGAATTGAATGAAAGGCTATTTTATTTTGGATTCATAATGAGAGAATTGATGCAAAATTGGATTGTTCTGTATTTTAGATCGTTTTTTTTTCTATTTTCGTGAAAAGGAATGGCTGAAATGATATTAATATTTCGATGTAATGAATTCTGAATGTTCCAGAACTTTGCGCCTATTTACCCACTGAATTTTATCTTACATCAATGTAATACGTTCGTTTTGAACGATTTCAATATAGGATGATTAATACCATCTTATTACTAAACTAGATGGAACCGTTTTACCAATATATTCTACGAATATTATATCATGTGAGTGTTTTTTGGTAGAATTTTTACCGCTTGGACCATATATCTGTTTACCAACTGACATCATTTAGATTTCATACCAAAGATTTGGAATTATTTTATCAGTAGGATTCTGGTACAAAATATCACTAATCAACACGAACATTCATATCTGCCACATTGACACTTCGCTCAATTTAAAAAGTTAGTTTGTGGATTTGTAAAAGTCTCCTACGCGTGAACAAATAATTAATAGTTGAACAATAATTGAACAGACTATTACTGAACTTTATACAGACAACAAATTTGTATCAGCTGTTTCGTCTGGATTATTCTTGGCTAACTATCAATATATATCACTTCATACTTCATTGTTGTCGAAGGGGAAATTAGTAAATTTTCGTCACGATACGTTACTGCGTTTCAGAAATATGAATATAAAGCTATATGAAAAAAAATAATATCAGTATCGTATCGATCAGATATACAAGTAATATGTTATTGACAATGTAACTTCATATCCTCAATTCCCATACTCAGTAACGTATCGGGACAAATATCACATCAACTGTGACTGACAAATTCTTACAAAAATTCAAAATAAAAGTGACCCTAGAAATTCAATAGCTGAGAGACCAAAACAAATAGTTACAAAGTCTAAACCTTGATCACATGAGATTAGAATCATAGAGAATAAAAATACCATCATGCACTTAAATGAACATAGTCCAGTGGATGCAACGAATTTCTGGGTATACTGGTAAAATTTTATAAAAAAAGACATAATTATTAATTTAAAGGTGTTTTTCTGCATTTGAAGAAACTACATCAGTATTGAGCAATAATATCAAGTCAAAATATCTGCTGATAAGTTGAGAGCTGACGAGATTCGGTAGTTTTTTCGGGTGCATCTCTTTGACATCCTCTGGGTTCACAGTCATGTCCCCAAACTTATTCTTTCTCTGAGGCACCAGTGCGGGGCACTCAGTGTGCTATAATGTCTCGCCATTTTCCAGGTACCATCTACCAGGTACCAGGTACCACGTATCATCTATGATCCAAAAATATACAACAAAAATTTCATCTTGAGCACTTGAAAACAGTGAAGAGAAAAAACTAAGAGCAAAACTTTGTTAGGAATTATCAGATATATCATATTCAGAAGGTGACACTCTTTCAGTCAACAGAATTTGAATAGCAGCAAACAGATTCTCATTGAATCATACCGCCAATCAGAAATGCATAAAAAAAGTTGAAAATGAAATATCCAAAATACTTTATCAAGGTATTATTTTTCAAAACTCAGTGAACAAGCTTAAGGCGACAAATATCTTGTCCTCAACATGTCATACCTGTTAGACCAATTGGGAAAGCCAATATTGGTGGTCCAAAAGATATTCATTCAAGCATTTTCAGTCGCAAATGGTGAACGGAATTGTTCAATGCTACTTGGTTCAAGGAACGCCCCGTCCTCGTTTCAAAGCATCATTTACAACATCCTTATCGGCAAATATTAAGATAATCTGAAGTCTCTGTATACCAAATACAGTCGAACAATTTGTTATTACTCTGAAAGAAAGTTTATTAATGCGAACACCTCATAACTCAAGTTTATAACCAAAGTTTCATACAAAATGAATTGCAAAAAAATAGAACAAAAATTTCACCAGTTACGTAAAATCAGTTTTAGGACTTATATATTATAGGATATTCATACGATAATTCCTCAGAGAGAGAAACTCATTCAAGAATGCAGTGATGCTTTCGAAAATATCAAATATGCATACTGAATTTCCAATCTTGATATACCCTTATCTTCGTACTGCTGAAATCCGATACCCAACGATCAGAAGAGAATTTGAGACTTCCTATGATCGATTTGTTTTGTTTCATCTACAATTTCGGAAAAATTCGAGTAATCCTTTTGATCACTACCACTTCGGAAAAACAAACCTGGTTCGTGATATCAATGAAACCTTGGGACGTATAATAACAAATTTAGAGGCTTCAAATTGGAAATTTGTCAGAACATAATCGCACCAACCATTTCGGAAAAAAAATCAGTCATCCTTGACCACTACCACTCCGGAGAAACAAACCGTGATGGTGGTATTAATGAAACCTTGGATATAAAAAAAAATTAATGTAGATGTAGAATACTTCATGAAAATTGCAAAGTTTATCAAAAGATGAAAGTATATAGAAAACAGCTCTTTAGTCATCACATAAATACTAGAAATTACGTCCTTAATAATCGGAGTTAACTCAATCTAAACCACGGGAGTACAATACAGTCAAATCTGTTTTCAACATTATTTCAATATATCCCCATCATTACAAAACTCCACTCAGAAATCACTGTCATTCAGGACGGGAAATCGAAAACCATCTCCTCAAAGATTTATGCATCTAATACTAACACATTCGAACGTCAACCACACTCATCTAACGGATGTTTAGAAAGATTCCACGCGACTTGAAATAATTGAGGCACAGTAGACCGGAAACCTCAACACTCATCGTTTACTCTCCATGAACTAGAATTTGAACACTCTTCAAGTAGACCACCAGAAGTTATATATGCTATGAAAAACCTGTTTTCAAATACATACGAGATCTGAATAACAAAGTTAGGCAAGTATTTTAAAGACGATCAATTTTATTATATGTTTGTCCCGCCGAATTTGAGAGTGAGTCATCAGTACAAGGATAGATTTCATGATTTTTCGGTAACCTGACATTAGACTAACAGATGGGATTTGGCTCTTTAGTCTGATTCTCCGTGACCTATACAAATCTATGGCGAAACTGACTGCTTAGCTCGTTCTTGCTTATGAGGTCCCTCAGCCGTGAAAGGGGTTCTTTCGTAGAGCTTGTAGCCTCTGGCTTTTCTTCTCTATATGGCATATACTTCGGCCTCATGAGGCCCTCACAGTGATACAGCACATGCAATCAGGTTTTCTCGTTTTCTATTTTGTTTATGCAGGTTTTTTCTTTTTTTGTAATTGTTTAGGTGAGGTTTTTAAAATATTCAACTCCAGAGTTTTCAGAAGTATTCCATTATTTTTCAACAATTCACTTACCCTGAATATCTTCAAAATACAACATTATTGGGGAAAATCCTCGGATATGTTGTTTTTCATTTTCAGAGTAACATATTTTTATATAAAATAATAATGCCCCTGTGGGTCCTGCCGTATTCTTTGCAAAAGAAACCATACTTCGGAAGATATATAATTGAAAACTGTTTTGATTTTGTTTTCAAATTTGTTCTAGGTTTCGAGATATTTCACTCTGAAGTCATAATAATCAGAATTAGAACATCTTCCAATTGAGTTATCATTTCACCTATAGTTCAATTATGAAAAATGACATTTGGGCTTCCGGGGGCAGAGGGACAGAATGGTATAATAAGGTTTTTTTCTGAAAAGTCTCAATTCCAAATTTATTTGGGGTGCTGCTATTTTTTGTCAGAAATTCAGTATATTTCATCAGATTCTAAAAATGAAAAAAGTTATGATTGATTCTGCTTGATATACTTACATAGTTATACTTATGGAGATGACAATAATAATTAGGCATAAAAAAGTAGGTAATGCCATTTTACATTTCCATGTACTGGAATAAGAATGAGGATTGAGTATACTAAAGGAGGCTATGAATTATCAAATTATATCTGAATGCATCATAGTGTTGGGTTCCAATTGTTTGTAGCATTCAAATGCATATAATCAGAAAATGAAAAAATAAGATTGTCAGAATGCAGTATCTTGATATATTTTAATAGTGATTTGGCGCAAAAGTTCAACTCTTTGGAGCAAATATTTGATGCTGCGCACTACAATCAATTGAAAAGAAAGTGTGGATAAAGGAATATTTTCGAGTAATCCCGTTTTTAGAAAATAACACATATATTCAGCTAAGGAATTTCTAAAACTCGAGATGAAATGAATACATTTGTTTGACTGAAGACGATGATATTTTTCGAGAAATTCATAGAAAAATGTTTCAGTACAACCATGTAGGTGTAAGGAAAGTATCAGTAGAGTTCGTATTTTTATTTTATTTCGAAAATTATTGCTGTCAATTGGGAAAGATGGGTGAAAAGAACTAGTGACTTCTTACAATCCGATTCATCAAAAAGCAAGATGAAACGTTCATTATGTTATTGTTTTACAATAATAACATTTTGAAATTGTTATCATGACTACCTGGAAGTTTTGATTCCTTAATAATGTCGAAAGAAGAGGTAGATTGTAGGGGTTTCTCGATATGGCTCTTTAGCCTCTCCGTACCTCGATCTTTTGTACACTACCCTTTATCTACATGGCTGTTTATGACTACTTCAAAATGCACTTCGAAGTCGTGCCAAACAGCCATAATATCTGATGGTTTGTAGTTTCAGGGGAATTTTTTCCAGAATCTTCAGGTGTCCGGTCGGATTTCCAGCTTTCGAGTTTGATATCTGGTACACTCTGAAGGCACTAATTGCTGCTTCCGTCATTACACACAAGTGCAGTGGCGGAAGCTTCAGCATTATCTCTAATGCTGCAGTGGGTCATGTGGGAAGTTTTTTGTAGCTTGAGTTGTGCCAAGTATTGTTGGATTTTTGGCCACCTAATGTTCCATAGGTGACCATGAGTTTGATGATCATTTGGTATGACCAATACCACTTTTGGCTTCAAACTCCATGTAGATTTGCCTGCTCGATAGGCGAACTATTTTTCATGAAGCAATATGTCCAAGAGGAGTTCAGTCTATAATTTTCTCCATTGTTTTCAGGAGAAAGGAGGTCAGACTGATGGGACGATAAGACTCTGGTTCGTCCACTGGACGTCTTCCAGTCTCTGGTATAAACACCTCTGCAGCCTCCTTCCAGGCTTTCGGTATGTTTTCGAAAATGAAACTGGCCTTGAACAGCCTTTTCAACAAGCGCTCTATTATTTTAAGGCCATTTTTCAGTAAGGTGAAGAATATTTTATATTTTCTGGTCGATTCAATAGGTTAGAAGCTCTCAATGGCCAATTTGATCTTTTGGGTGGTAAAAATTTTCCCCGCTAGGCTCCTGCTAGATCTGTTGAGGTTAGTGATAGTCCCTTCCGGGCGAGCACTTCGCCGTCCGACTTCAACAACATTGTACACAGGAAAGAGTGCCTGAATAAGAACACTTATGCTTTTCTTCTAGTTTTGTGCATATCCATTTGCCTACATGTTCTTCTTTCGAATATTTTGAGTTGCCTATTGTACTCAGAAAGAGGTGCTCCATAGTCTTCCTAATGTTCCAGACTTCTAGCTCTATTGAAGAGTTTCCTGACTTCCTTTCTGAGTTTGGATAACTCTTCTTCCACCAAGGCACGTCTCTGTTGACCACCTTCTGTTTTTCTGGGCAGCTACTTTCATATGCTTTTATTATAGCATGTTTAAGCTGTCTGGAGGTTATGTCGTGTTCCTCTGCACAGCGTCGATGGATACTTGTTGGTCCGCTAGCTGCCTTCCGAGAAGCTCTCTGTACGCATCCCAGTTAGTCAGCTTGGGTATCCTGTATCCCTCGTAGCGCGTTTCTGATGACTCCAGGTCAAATCAATATGTTGAGGATCCGACACTGAGGACTCATTAGATACCCACCAGTTGTGGATGTGGTTTGTCATTGATGGATCAGCAAGAGTTAGGTCAAGAACCTCCTTCCTAATTGCATTCATAAGGTTGGGTTTGTTACCTCTATTAACAATGTCTTTATCAATAGAAGACAAATATTCTTAAAAGGTACTCACTTCGTGCGTTTGTTTCCGTGCTTCCTCATGTGAGATGGTGCGCGTTCGCGTCGCAGTACAAAATGAAGTGCTGTTTTCTCTTTGTCACCATCTGATGAGGCTTGAATTTCCTCTGGTGGTGGGTGTGTCGGCGAATTCCCTGGAAAGTAGGCCTAGGCAATAACAATCTACCTCTTGTCTATTTCAGTTGAAACTTCCACGATGGCGGTTGCCAAATCTCCAGTGATGAACTTTGGAACAGGAGTAAATTCAATGTTGAGTGCAATATGGCTGGTTGTGTTGCAGTGTTGCAATAAAGTAACTTACATGATTTTATGTGGGTCCTTGTATTCATCCTCTGTCAATCCAGGGGTCTTGAGGCAACCCAATATTGATGATTTTTTGAATAAACCCCTTTCTAAGCATACTTGTAGGTTCTGTCGAATGTTGGAAGTTGATTGGAAGAGGCTTGAGCTTCTGGCTCATCTGTGTAGAAGTGTCACCGTATCCCGCTGTGAGGCATCTTCAACGATCCTCGGTTACACACCCTCCCATGGTTTTTGGGGAGTTCTTCACCTTATTTTTCATCATAGTAGATCCTACGAGAAGCTAAGGAAAGACAATCACCCACGGCAGAGCCATGCATGCCGCAGGAAAGCAAGTGACACAGGGCGGCGCCAGATACCCCGATATTCCCATAATCGTTAGTCCACCGACTAGTCATGTAGTCTTTGGCTTCTGTTGTTCCACCTTGATCTTGGATATATTTTCATTCTAGTTGTCGTCTACTCGGCCGGCAAGGTTCAGGCAAGCCCCCAGGGATACCTAGTCATTACTAGCTGAAAACGGGTCTGTACCAGGCAGATTTTTGCGGATGGTTTCAGTTGCTCCGGACAGGACATTCAGTTGCCCCCCCCCCCTCCTATACACCGGAGAACAGGTTCCATCCGCCGCGCTATAGTTCCTGGTACCTCGTTGGGGTGTAATTCAGTTGGGAAATAGCAAAACCACGTATGATCCTGCTATTTCCATAATCAGCGGTGTGTTACGTGGAAGCAAACACCCGGTGGCTAAGTTTACCCATCATTCCATTGCCCAAACCCGCGTATATGCAGTGAATCACAAGCAACAAATTGAGCAGTGAGACATTGGCCAAGAGCCGCAAACCCCGCCCGAAATAAGTGGTAGCCCAATAGAAATTTGTTTATTTCCTTCAGACAATTCAGAAATGTGCTTTTCAATACTATATCGTAGTTAAACAATTATTTGCTCCAGCAAATGAAGTGAATATCGAAGGCACTTAATATTGAAGTTAAGGTTTATTTTTCCTGCCTTTCATCCATGCTACTGAGAGTTCAGTTAAGTGGAGTGTCTTCTGATGATGAGCATGTCACTATTAATATTATTGACATTGTCATGCATGACTTTCTAAAAAGTCGTTTATTATAACAGTTGAGTGTTCAGCAATTGATATACGATTGTGGACGTTGTGAAAACAGTTACACTCGGAAAAAATCAAATTTTGAATTTTATTTCCTACATCGAATCAATTTCAAAATGTATTCATAGTTCCATCTGACCCACTTGTAATGATATATTCCTCCGATAACTCAGATCTACTGAACAGTATAGTGCACATTCGGTAGATCATATTCTTTTCAAAGATGTTAGCTGCATCCTGAAGAATCATATACTGGCAAACTTTTATTAGTATAGCTTCCTTTCCCGACAAACTTATTTATCGTGCTATCATATATTTTCCCAGGCTGGGAAAGAACTCGTATATAAAGAGGAAACGTGAATGAAATGAATTAATACCTCCTCAATAGAGCTTCAGATATATGTTTCAAAACGTACACGAGGAGAATTATTTTCCGATCAGCACCTAATGTTCCGGGGTTTCGGTACACCAGTTCTGGGGACAATACGGATGGCTTATTATTATAGGTTTGAAACAGAACATATACAAATGTCATATTCTGCCCGATATGACGTTATCTACAATAGTCGTTACACATTTCTCATTCTGAGTTGATGTGTATAAGTTGCAGTTTTTGTCAAATATAAAACTTAGTTACAATGCATGGATTGTGGAAACTGCCTCCTGAAAAATAATATTGTGCATTTATGGCTCTTTCATTGATGGTACTCGCGACATCGTCCGCAAGGAATTTATAATTTTTCCTAGGATTTTGTATGTGTTGTTCCATCTAGCTTATGCCTGTGCCTTCGCCCACTTATCCCGTTATCTCTTTTTTCTTCTATCCCTTATCACTTTATATATATATATATATATTTATATATATATATATATATATATATATATATATATATATATATATTTATATGAATGGGAACAATATCGAGGGGATTGGTAAACAAAACGGAAGAAATTTAATGGACACAGCCCTCAAAGAGAATCGTTATAAATATATATATATATATATATATATATATATATATATATATATATATATATATAAACAGTGTTGAATTATGAAAAACTCTTTAATACGTTGAACCGAGCTTTCGTTTCAATTTTGAAACTTCTTCAGGGTCCTGAAATATGTAAATTACATTATTGAGAAAAAATACTTAAAATGAAGGAAGTACTTACAGTAATCTGAGTGGTTGATTGATAAACATTAACTTAAAAAAAAAACGTAAAATATATGTAAACATTTGTTGGAATGGTGTTATAGCTTTGACGTTTCAAGTGACATTGAAGGATTTGAAATCACTACCTATGATTAATCGTCAGAAAAATATGAAATATGTAGTGGGTGTGTAAATTTTTATATTATATTCTCTGAGAAACATCAGTTTTATTCTATTTGTAAAAGATAACTGTAGATTTTGGTAAGATTTTCAATATCTGTTTTTTTTTGTTCATATTTTGATTGGATTCGTTAATTTAAATCACTTCAAGAAATAATCTTTCAGAGAAATTTTTTTCTGAGTGTAAAACTTGTGCTTCCTCGAATGATATTTCATGGCCTGTTTCAATAGCATGTTGAGTAATGCATATGACTTCTTGTTGAGTCTTATATCACTTATGTGAAAGATAATACGGTTATTTAAAGTTCTTGACTTGTACCAATATAGTTCAATTCACAGTTGTTACGAGGTATGCTGTATACAACATTTGATTCCTTGAAATCTGGTGTGGGATCTTTTAACCTCGTATTTAAATTCACAATAGTCTTAATATTTTTTTGTGAGATTTTTGAATAAATCAATTATATTTGATGATAGAATTCCTACATTAGTAATTGAAAAATAAATTATCCTTTCATTGTTATTTTCTAATTTTTGATTATTTAGAAAACTCCTAATACAGGAATTCTATCATCAAATATAATTAAATTATTCAAAGATGAAAGTAACATAAAAATCTCACAAAAAAATATCAAGACCAGTGGAAATTTAAATACGAGGTTAAAAGATCCCACACCAGATTTGAAAAAATCAAATTTTGTCTATAGAATACCATGTAACAACTGTGATTTGAACTATATTGGTACAAGTTCAAGAACTTTAAATAACCGTATTATCTCTCACAGAAGTGATATAAGACTCAACAAGAAGTCATGTGCATTAGCTCAACATGCTATTGAAACAGGCCTCAAAATATCATTCGAGGAAGCACAAGATTTACATTCAGAAAAAAATTTATCTAGAACATTATTTCTTGAAATGATTGAAATTAATAAATCCAATCAAAATATGAACAAAATAACAGATATCGAAAATCTTAGCAAAATCTACAGTTATATTTTACAAATAAATTAAAACTGGTGATTCTCAAAGAATATAATATGAAAATATACACACTCAGATTACTGTAAGTACTTCCTTCATTTCGAATAATTTACATATTTTAGGACCCTGAAGAAGTTTCAGAATTGAAACGAAAACTCGGTCCAACGTATTAAAGAGATTTTATAACACTTGTGCTGACTGAAGATCCCCGTTATTCCCCACTAAGGGCATACGTATGTTTAAACATTGCATGGATCTATGGTCTTAAGCAAACAAATTGACTCTCAACTGAATTCCATGATGAAAAAAATTTTCATCTTTTTGGACATTGGACTCGGAAGGCTGTCACTTAATCAGATCCCACTATTGATGATCATCGTGCTCAGAATATTTTGATTAGGTCCCATGTCCCTACTCAGGAACCTAGCATAATTCGATAGGAATTCAATTCTTACAATTTTTCGAAATATAAGATTGTGACTACCATGAAAGTAAAAAATTTGCATTGTCTTCGAGTCTTTATATAAACCCGCAAACAATTTGTACTACTGCCATATTTAATTATCGTATCATCATATTTTAATTTGATTTGTAACTTCATATGATATTTTTGGTATCGTTACGTCATGATAAACGCAATCGAATTACTACTTAACGATATTCCCCATATGTTAAGTAATCTCAATAAAATTTTCTCGAAATTATGATTATATTTTTTGACAGTTTTGGCAGTGATTTGATGCAACCAACAGCACAAACAATGATTACTCTCGTTTCGGACGTACATCGTCTTAATGGATTCAAAAGGTTTTCACAACGTTTCGAATGCTTGTATCAATCATGAAAACCTTTAAAATCCATTGAGACGATAGACGTCCAAAACGAGAGTAATCAAGTTATCACATCGTCGACAACCTTCAAACACCACAAACAATAATAAACTAAATTCTAATTTGAGATTTTTATTGAAAAAATGAGACAGTATGATCAAAACTGAGATATGCTGGGCATATGTTATCAATTTTAATATGTTAAAAATAGGCAATTAAAACAATATAGGTTGGCAACTATAGTCCGTAAAATAAAGGCGTGGATTAATAAACCCTCACTTAGTATGCAAAATCCAAAGATTATGGGTTTTTCCTAGCAGTTCGTATAGTTTTCCCAATATCAATTGCAGAAGCATAAAAAAGTCTTGCGGCGAAATCCTCTGAGCAGCAGTGGCGGAGATAACTTATTCTATTAAGATATTTTAAGATTTTAAAAATACTTCATAAATAATGAAAAATGAAAAAAAATTAAAGACAAGCTTTTATTTATACAAATACATTAAGAAAGAAAAATAATTTCATTTAATTGTTTGATGTAGGTTATTGTTATATCCTAGAACGTATTTCGATCGGCACACACCAAGACCACAGACGCTACTGGTTTTTAATCTTTCAGAGCTATTAAAACGCAAATATAACGCGTGATTTATGACCTTCCATCGTATAGACACACCCCCAAGCATTCGATTCGATTCGATTGGCCCAGACGAATCGGTGACAGCTGTCACTCAGGTCCACGTTGACTATCGGCTCTTATGATCTTCCCTACGCCGGCGGCAAATGTTTACGAGTAGTACACATTATTTTTCGTTCCGTTTCTTCGCATATACGCTCGTGTTAGCGAAGTGAGTTTTTATTTGCTCCCTATAGAAACAGCTTCTGATATTGATATTGGATGGACTATACTTATACTTACCTGGATTCAATACGATACACGGTTTTATTACTTCATTCCTTCATTTTACGGGCTATAGGACGAAACTCCCCCATTGTAAGTTTATGTGTGTGTCCTTTTTTTTGTTTAATCTTTTTTTTTCTTGAGTTATGTTGGGAAAGAGATTCCTATTTTTTTACTGAAGGGTGTAAAATAGGTTGTTACGTTTATACGTAAGTTCCCAGCTAATTTTATGGATTACCAGCATTTGGTTTGTTCTACTTGGTAACTGTCTAAGCAATTGAGTAGCAATTCTAAAGAAATCTCAATATATCAGCTGAATAACTTAATATACATACAACGAGTACAGAGCGGAAATAATCAATAAATAAATAATGAATAATTATAAAATACTATTATCTCAATTTTAAGTAAAAGTAAAGTGAAAATACATATATGAAGTTTGAATGACTCGTATTGTTATGAAGTAGATAACTGGAAAGCGAAGAACGACATCGTAATGAAAATTGAGTTTATACATTATTGTGAACTCGCCTTTTTTTTTCATGGGATTCACTTCATATTCAAATTAGAGTACTTGGATTCGGACAGAAGCACGAAACTTATGAAACGTGCATTCAAAATTTCATCTATCATACTATTCATTGTCAGGATTATTGAACAACCGAGTAGAAATTTCCATATGAAATCCGTGTAAGCTTTTGAAGGGATATCCCACTATTTCCATGAGGAATTCACCAGGGAGAAAACGTTTTACTTGGTTCCCTATAATATTTGTTGGATGTTTATTGGTATATCCATTAGCTATGGGAAAACTTTCGGGGGTAAATTCCACTAAAGTGTAATTTTTGAGTTATCCACACATAAGAATGTAGACTGTGCTGAAAAAACAATTTTCAATACCATCCAGTATCAAAGCAAAGTTATCACAGATTTGTTAGAAAATGCACTTCCTCGGACTCATTCAGAGTAATGTTATTATAATGATTATTTTTTTTGTGTAATTTTTAACCAATCAGAACGTTCAATTTAGTTAAGTTACCTTGTATAATTTCGATAATACCTGATTATACATAGAGTAGCTCCACCAATCGAAAATTTCACAATAATTTCATTTCCGTAGTAACCACATCGACACCAATATACAACAATACACAAACTAACAGGGCCGTAAAATTTTGACGTTAATCAATAACTCTTCAAAAATGAGTCGATTTGGAGATTTATCTATTAAATGCAATAGTCGAAAGTATACGAAATACTGAGCCTCATACAGTGAAAACAAAAAAGTACGTACTAAATGAATCAATTTCCACTGGAATGATAGCATCCATTTTGAAAGATTGGGCTCTCACTATGCGAAAAGGTAATGGAGACAATTATGAAGAAAATGTGGTTAAAACGATGTGGAACGTAACGGCAAAACAAATACAAAAAAAATATATGAAAGAGTTTAATAGAGTAATTGATCCATTTTCTAGTCCCATATTTTTAGCCGCACGAAACGCAAGGAATTCAAAGAGAAGGGAACTTCAAGAGGAAGGTTAGTGCATCAGCATTCAAAGATACCGAGTACATAGCAATGATAGAAGCGTGGGATGGAAATACACCGGAAGGATTACAAATAAAAAATTTCTTAATTGTTTCTGTAGAACTTGCGTGGAGAGGAAATGAAGAAGCATCATGCTTGACTCATTATTTTCAAAAGGAAACTGGAAATGATGATACTCCAACTGGTAGAATGCAATATAATCCTATTTTTAACGGACGAAATAAAAAAGGAGGAGGTTCTCTAGTCGACGCGTATATTTTGTTTTACGTATGACCACGCATAACTTTTTACTAAGACGTCCGATTCCGATAATTCTTTTTTCAATGAATAGGGTGTACTTCGAAGTTCGAATTCAAAAGAAAACCCCCTTAAGGGTAGCAAAATGAAGGATATTGATCACTCACCTCTGAATTCTGGTCCGTTAACCGATTCTATCAGGCATAACTTTGTACTGGGTTCTTCGATTTGGATGATTCTTTTTTTAATTAGATAGGGTATACCTCATAGTTAATGATGTTTGGGTAGAAAAATAGGGGATGATTGATTTTTCACTTGTAAACATTGGCACACATATGTAGTTGACAATGACAGATCGCTATTGTCATTATTTTTGTTCTCCTACATCCGTCACAATCATTATATTCTATGATAGAATGGAATGATATACAGAGTAATAAAATAAACTAACCAGAACAACAAAAATAATTTATATTACAACAAATAGTATTAGTTGAAGTAAGGTGGGTAAGTAAGTATTTTGGAACTAATCAAAAAACAAGTAGGTAGTAATCAGTAGGTTTCAGCCACAAAAAATTGAAAAATAAAAACTTTTTAACAAAAAATTAAATTGACGAAATACGGAATTGAAAAGTAAAAAATAAAATAAACCTCAGTCTCAATAACTAAGTTCCTGAACTAATGTAAGTAACTAATTTTCAGTCGACGCCAAACGAACAATCAACGAAGATCATTAAATTACTTCAAAAAAATTATCCGAATGTCACCGCGCAACTCAATGCCTTACCTAATTCATTTGCTTGTTTGTTTGGCGTCGACTCAAAATTAGTAACTTACATTAGTTTAGGAGCTTAGTTATTGAGACTAAGAAGGTTTATTTTATTATTGCTTTTCAGTTCCGTATTTAGTCGGTTTAATTTTTACCAAAACCACACATGGAGGAACAAAACCGTTTGTTAATAATAAATGGCTTGTACATAACCATAATGACGTAAGTCATTGTCCAGTGAGACTAAATAACAAAATTTTAATAAATGCAACCAACCATATGTCTATGTCACATAAGGGATATACTCGAGTCCCGCAGCAATAAAAGTCATTGGATGTATCCGCTTTCCGCACTACGGGCACAGCTTTGATTGTTATGCCAGAATTGGAGAAAGTCAGCTATAAACTTGTATAAACCTTTATTTTGACACCCTGAAACTTGTCTCAAAACCTACTTATCGTAGGGTTGCCGCGACTACAGATATCTAAGGTCAAATGTGAAAAAATCTTTTTTTTTTCACATTTTTTGCAAATATCTCGTTTCCTATGGGTTTTATGCTATTTGTATTCATTAGAAATATGGTAGAGGATCAAATTCTCTACAACTTTTGATTTGTGTTTTTATATCTTGAACCGTTCTCGCGATAGAGGGCAGAGCGCGCAGTGTTTAACTATTTAGGGTATCTTTCGAAGTCAACCGGTAGTCCCGATTATAAACACGCCGTATAAAGTCTATAAATTATTGATAAATATATAATTCTAAGTAATTTGCAATTTTTATTAACTATTACGCTATATTTAATAATTTTTTTTATTAATTGAGTTGAGAATTCATTTAATAACACCTACTCGTATAATTAAAAAGTTATTGAAGGAAATACTATAATTATTTCTCAATTCTAATCTAATTTATACTAATTACTTCCTAACTAAAAGAAAGATTTGTAATTATGCAGGAAGTTTGAGATGTATAACTGTATTTATTTTGAAGTACGTATTGTATTTGAGACGATTATTTTTTGAGTAAATTATGTGAATATAAACAATTTTTTAATTCAAATACATATCGGTACAATGAAAATTACAATTATTATATACTACGTTTTTTTTTTTTAACTGAGTTATTTTCTGTGATGGAAACGTGGCTACTGCTCATTGAAGTGCTGGAAATACCGAAGGTGTTATTACTTGAACCTGTAGCGTTTTTAAAATTGGATCTCATCTTATTTATTTTGTTTTGGTGATGTTGTTCATCTAACTGTAGGTAGGGTTTGATAGAATTGCTATCACCATGCGCTGTTATTCTAATAAGTTTCGATACACCTGCTTTTGCCAATTGTAAAACAGCAGTGGCTCGGTGAGAATGATTTGAAAATGTTTTGTTTGTCATATTTAAATTTGCCAACTCTGCAGACTTTTTGGTCCATTTACTAATTTCATGCGCTCCAATTGGCATATTTTTGTACCAGCCATGGGTTTTTTGTTTTCTGAGTCAAGCATGACGTTCCTTCATTGCCTCTCCACGCAAGTTCTACAGAAGTAATTAGGAATTTTTTTATTTGTAATACTTCCAGATTGACAGAATAATCCTCCCGCTTTGCGGTCGGATTATTTCAACTGTCGAACTGACACTCTTTGTAATTATGCAACAAGTTATCGATGTATAAAATGATTATTTTGAAGTACTTATAGTATTACTACTGAGAATATTATAATGAAGAGTTTTCCTCTGAATCTGCACACAAACAGAAAATCGCTATAAATTTCCATTGATGTTTTTCAATAATACATTTTCTTCGTTTGTCTTGTTTGATTCTTTTATTTGAGGTTATTTCGTTCGTATCAATCAGATTTATATGTCAGGTCAGAATGTCATTGGATTTTTACAAGTATTCATAGTTGAAATAATGATTAGCTATAATTTTTCGAAGTGATATTGATTTGAAACTCACACTTTTATCCTCGTGTGCTTTTGTTCGATAGCTAGTGAACTTTTGTATTTTCAGAAGTGTTTTGGATTTGAATTTCAAAGTTCTTTATATCCTAATGGAATTCTATAGTTCAAACCCAAAGCAAACTAGTTTTGTTATACCTCTTCCTTTTTAATTTGAGTCAGATCACATAGAAATATTGGAAAACGTTTTGGGAGATCAGATTCCTTCTCCAACTTTTGATCACAGAGTTTGAGGTTTATAAAAAAATTGAAGTTATGTTTGTAATTCTTTATTCTAATGTACATCAACCACCCCTGAGCTATGTATCATTATAGATTTACTATATCATTTAACCAGTCAGTCGCATTTTTTCAACTAGATTTTGTACTTGTGGTATTCCCTATATAGACTACATCTTGCTAATGTGGTTCATGCATTCTGTGATTTCCCACTTGCCTTGGAAAATATAAGGATACTCTGTATGTGATCCTCTACTCTCCTTAATTATTTTCTGCTCGAATTGATGGCTCTCTTGTACTTTGCATTGTATTCCCTTCAACTGGTGGTCTCTTGCTCCCAACAACAATGGGGTTATATCCCTTGTAGGGTATCAATTTATGCTTGTCAGCAATAGTCTAGGAGATAGCTATTATATACCGTACCTCCTGTAATGTTTAGGAAGTAGTGATTATTCTGGCTATAGTCATTATTCTGGAATATGATTAGAGAAACCTTCAAATTCCTTCCAGTAGAATTATCCCGCAAATATTATGGAAAAATGATTCTGGAAGATCTACGAACATGTAGTATTTTGATGATCATCCTATAAAAATATATATTTCTGCGTAACCTAATAAATGTTGAATATTTTCAATACGTGTTGTAGAGCTTATTCGTTTCTAATTGGCGAAAGAACGATTAAACAACATTAACTTTTTTTCTGTGAGGACCGTGGGTATCACTTTTATTTGAAACGATTATCGTCGCTGGTTGTTATATATGCACATTCAATATGAAATGAGGCATTGAAACATGTAAACAAATAGGTTTATTTGGGATTTTTCTTATGTTCTTTCGCCATTAAAAAACGAATAAGCTATATGAAATGGACGGTTTCTTACCAAGAATATGATCTTTTTCTACATCTTCAAATCTAGGAAAAATTATAACTAGCAAAGAAAATGATGAATTTGTCGGATTTGGAGATTTTATCCTACCCCATATAACTTGGGATGATGATGCTATCTGCTACACTCATAGTGATTGCTTCATCGGCCATTTTCCACTACTGATCTCGAAACAACACTGCATTATTATCAACCATAAGGAGGGATTTTATATTCATTACTCCCAAGTTAATCAGGCATTGGTATGAAAAAGTGTAAAGCGGACTTCTACCACATGGCCATAGAAGTGATCCACAAATGAAAAACTCTCAAATGGTAAGATTTCTACTCAAATGTGGATAACGACGTTTCGAAAAATTAACTGAATAATATCAACTGGCAACACTCTTTTTATAATTGCACCGTGGAGCGATGACTTATTAAATTCTATTCTTTTTTACACAATCTCATGATAACGTATGTATCAATACAAATGGCGAAAAGAACTGAATATCTTATATGGTCGTCGTCAAATATACAGCTTTCAGAAATCAATTTCATCCCACATCACAACCAGCGGAATGAAATTCGTGAGGGAATAATGAAGCTGGATGTCAACAAATAAGCTGTAACTGATGGGATTCTACCAATATTAATTAAATGTTGCTATAAGAAATAAAAGAACCCACATCTCCAATGATCCAACACGTACTAATGACAGAATACATCATTAATTCTGAATGAATGCGATCATTGATGAGTGATAAAAACTTATATTCAAAAACAACTAGAGAAGCCATCGAAATTGAAAAACGGGAAGGATGACAGACATAAACTATCAACAGCCTGGAAAACTATCTTGGCCCACCGACAAGTGCAAAATAACACAATATAGCGACTCAATCAGTATGTGCACAAAAATTGAAAAACGAATATAAAATCTATAGAAATAAACTTAATCAGTTAATTAGGGAAACCAAAAATGAATATTATTAAGATAAACTAACTAATGCTAAAGGAAATGGGAAAAAACATGGGATATCATCAATGAAGTAACAAATAGAAATAGTAAAAAACAATCGCTAAACAATATTCCTATTAAAAACTCAAAAGGTGAAATGATAGAAAACAACAAAACAAAAACAGATATTTTTAATACATATTGCACCAGTGTGGGTACAGATATGTCTAAAAAAATTAAAAAATATGAAACCCTCCCTGAAAACTTTCTTAATGATCCATCGATCTCAGAATCAATTTTTTTCCAACCTATCACATATAATGAGATTATTGTCCTCATGGCTAATTTGAAAAATAACCGTGCACCTGGCCCTGACGGTATCACTGGTAAAACGATTAAAATTATACATAAGGAGATTATTCTTCCTTTAGTTCATGTAATTAACCTCTCTTTTGAAAATGGGAAAATTCCAAGGCAATGGAAAGAATCACTAGTTACCCCAATATATAAAACAGGTTAACATAACGTCTTGAATAATTACCGACCTATCTCTGTGATGAATAACTTTGCGAAATTATTTGAAAGAAGTGTTGAAAGTAGACTAACGGCTTTTTTTAACAAACATGATGTCATTACAGATAGACAATTTGGCTTTAGAGACAATTCCAATACTGAGAAAGCAGTCTTAGACTTCATTGAAAAAACCGTCAGTGCCCTGGATGGCTCAGAAAAATGCCTGGCCATTTTTCTTGACCTGGCCAAGGCATTTGATACTGTATCACACGAATTGTTGCTAAACAAATTATGGAGTTAGAGGTAATGTACTCGATATGATGAGAGATTATCTGTCGCAAAGATCGCAAATTGTGAAAATAGAAGATTGTCTGAGTGAACCAATTGATATCAAAATTGGAGTCCCGCAAGGAACAGTATTGGGTCCAATACTCTTTCTTGTATATATCAATAGCATAAATTCTATAAAAAATTTCAAAGGGAGTATAATTTCCTATGCTGATGACACAGCACTATTATATAGAGGAGACTCATGGCAGCAACTAGAAGATCATTCAGAAATGGATCTTCGAAATCTACAAATATGGCTAAACCACAATCTTCTAAGTCTCAACGCAAGTAAAACCAAAATCATATCATTTTCGACATATAAATCCGAACAGCCTCTCTACGACTATTTAACAATACACGATTGTAGTAACGTAAACAAGTGCAATTGCCCCATTATAGAAAAAACACCCAATATGAAATATCTCGGAATTATACTGGATCAACATTTACGGTGGGATGATCACGTGGCCCATGTAGTAAAAAGGATCAGACAACTGATCCATAAATTCTATAATATCAGAGAGATCTTAAACAAAAAAAATATTTTAGTACTATACAACTCCCTGGTTGAATCAGTTATTAGATACTCCATAACAGTGTGGGGAAAAAAATAAAAAAAACTTTATTCCACCGATCAGCTCTACAAGGATGTTGAAACACTGGATACAAGAGGGTTATATATATATATATATATATATATATATATATATATATATATATATATATATATATATATATATATATCAGTCACTTATCTGGATGTTCCATAATAAACAAAAATACACGACTCCTAAAACCAAGCAAACTAGATTCGCTGAAAATAAGTCTTTAATATTACCAATTTTTCGGAAAGCACATACACAACGGTATATATTTTTTTACGGCCCAAAACTGTACAATTTTCTGCCACATGACATAAAAACCATAAACTCCTTGCCAAAGTAAAAAAAACATGAAAAAATTTATATATGAAAATAAAAACCTGCAAAAAATTTTCTGGAGCAAAAAAAACAAAAACAAAAAATTCTTCGCTTTTGACTGAAACAAACTCTTGTCACACACCTCTTCTTCTCTTGCCGTCGCATTTCTTTCTATTTTTATTTTCTTTTCTCTTCTTTTTTATTTTACTTTTGGTTTTCATCTCTTTCTCTTCCCCCGTGAAATTATCAATACTAGGGTACCTAATTCTGTTACCGCTAATCTTGATGAAACACTCAAACCACTTCAAATACATTTCAAGGCCACAACACAAGCAATTGAATTGCTTATGGTGGGTTGTCTGTATTTGAAGTGAAATATAATAATATTTAGAAATTATAACATGTAAATTGTGTAAATTATGGTATGTGAATAAAAAAATGGAATAACAACAACGGATCCATCAATGAGTTCTTCCGGCGCAGAATTGCGATCAGACGTAACAGACATGCGCACCCAGGTGTGACCATCCACCACTACAAATTGAGGAGTTCCTCACGAAGATATCAGTTCAGTAGAGTTCGAATCATAAGCGAGACATCATCAGAAGATGGCAAATGTGATCTGCCAGAACGTCGGGAATAGTAACTTTTGACGATCAATATCAATAGCAATTCAACACAACACATCCGCCAAAATCTACTAAGAAATATATACTATATCAGACCTCAAATTGAACTGGACTTTTTGAAATCTGTTAACGCAGTTAAATATGTCTTAGGATTTCGATATACACAGAAAAAAAATTCAAAGACCAATCTTGGGTTTCTTCTCATAATACCAATAAATTTTGAATAGACAAATATAGTAAACACGGTTTACAATTCGGTTGTGAGATAACTTTTGGAATATGTCTCCACGATTAGGAAACCCAATTATACTGTTCGCGATGACAGAATCGAAAAGGTTCAAAGGAAATTAATTGATTTTCTCAATTTCAGACAACTTTCCTTACCTGGAAGAAATTCCACCAATTTAATCACCTAAGTAGTCTTTCTATTGGTATCGATATTTTCAATATCAAGTCAAATTATGTACTTTTTAATCAACTAGCTTATTCCTGCGTGGTTTTCGGGAAGGTCAGTCTTTTTTATTCGCTTTTTTGATTCGATGCAAGGAACTTGCAAAATACAATTCTCATATTTAGGGATTTTTTGTCTTTATTTATGTCTTCAACCTTTCAAAATGGGTCGATATCCCAATTCTCGACCTCCAAATTACCTTAATTTGTTCCAATACGTTGAAAATGATTGAAATATAATATATATATATATAATATTATATATATATATATATATATATATATATATATATATATATATATATATATATATATATATATATATATATATATATATATATATATATATATATATATATATATATATATATATATATATATATATAATTGACCACCGCTAAATCCAGCGTCGACCTATTCGAAGATTAAAATGACATACATTTTTCCAACCATTATTTTAGTTGAGATAATGTATAACTTCATGTATTAATACACAACTTTTTTTAGTTTCAGGATAAAACATTACATTACAAATTTAACGATTTCAAAAATAAAAATTATCAATATACAGACGGTAGATTTGACCCATTGGGATAAACATTTAAAAAAATACTTTTTAAGTACTTACCTAGACAATGTAACCCTCGTTCAAAATGTCTCCTTTTATAATAGTTGTTAATACCAAAATTCAGAAATGGATAATCTATTCTTGGACAAAATCAATAGAATTGACGTATCCTGCTGTTTTTTCAATAAACACTTTCGTAGATTGAAATTATTCAAATATTCAGGGGATACTTTTGATCCCTTGGGTTTCGCAGATTAGAAAATCCCTCTTCAGTACCTAACCCTGGAATGTAATCCTCGTACGGAATCTCGTTCTCCTGTTACTGAAACTCTTCAAGGTATAACCTGTTTTATAATTTTCATATTCATACACTGTTAAAAATTTCTATAGTAATTTTACAAAAAAAATTGAAGTTTAAACGCATAACAATATAGTAATAATAAAATTCAGTTTTGAAATTTTACTACACGACTTATTTCAACCCTATCTAGTAAAATTACAAAACATTTGTTAAAATTTACTAAACATCTATCGGGAATTTTTTAGTAAAATTACAATACGAATGTAATTTTATTAAACAAATTTGATTGAAAATGTTTTGTAATTTCGGTATGCTGCATTGTAAATTCACTTCACAATTTAATTCAACTTAGTTTTAAAAAATTACAACATATTTGTTGCATTTTTACTAAACATCTATCAGAAATGTGTTCAGTAATATTACAATAGAAGCGTTGTAATTTTGTAAAAAAATTTCATAAAAAAAATGGAATCCCAAGTATTTTTCATGTTATAGTTCGCAAGATTCAAGATCGACATCGTACATGGAATTTTTTTTTTTTATTCTGGCCAACGCTGGAAGACATGAAATATGGGTCGCAATGGGTGGGAAGATATGAGAGTCGCTTGCACATATTTCAAATGTCATAATTTCGAAACTGAGATGTTTTTTTTTCAACAATCTGCGTAGGTAAGAGGCGAGCGCAGGATAGCCTACGTCATGGGGTACAACAAATGTCTAGGGATGAGCTAGCATGAACTGCATACAACAGCCATTTTGCACTTAGCTTAGAACTACAGAAATGCGACATTCACAGTTGTTTTTACGTCTCCTGGGAATATCTTAAAAAAGAGTACCTACTGTTTTCATACAAAAATCGAAAACATAAAATGACTCTAAATATCAGAGAGTTCTAGGGGTTGAAACGACAAGTTTTCGAAAAAAACTACGATTCTTTGTTGCATAAGAGTAGTTTTCCGCAAACATTTACTATAAGCTACCTCCGGTTTGACCGGAAATATAAATTAATTTGTGCTAGTGAGCCAGAATGCTCTGAGTTCTTCAAATATTTATACTGAAATGCTGAAAAGACCTTTGTTGGTGGTATTATTACAAAAGAATATTGTAATGGAGTTTTTTTTATAACTTGCAAATTGATGAAATTCGAAAATATGTCAATTTTTTTAGATATTTCCGTATTTTGGAAATTGCTAACAATACATGAGGATACCAGTTGTTTCCATGATATCGTGACGAAATACGGTAACCTGTACAACTGATGTTATTTCATTTTGTTTTGATAATTAAAAAAAAGATGTAGTCGTACTATTATTATCATGATCATGATGATCGGAAAGTGTGATTTTTTCAAAATCAATTCTTATTGAATGCATACGATCACGTTAAGAGTAGGGCAAAGCTAGACTCATATTTTTCACTCGACAGGAAAGAAGTTGATTGTGACCTGCACAAAACAAAAAGAAACAATTCTATGTATGGAAGGCGGAGACATATCTACCCAGCATTGAAACCAAACGAATTAGGGCATCTAAACACAGCAGGTATTATTTGTGTGGATGCAATTTTGCAACGTTGGAATGTAGATTCCAGTGATTAATTGGAATTTCTGGTAATTTATTGGAAATTCTGGTAAGATCTGAAACGTTTTGATTATTCTATTGAAAATCAATTACTGCTTCACTGAACGGTTTCCCTTCATATTTGGATCTATTCAAATTTCATCCTGTATTTGAATCTGATGAGGGTCAGCCCCTTCACATTATAATAGTTATTCGAAATTCCTCTTGAGCGACTGTAAAAACTGAACCCGACCGGAGAAATAGCGAATCAAGCTTTGTAGAGAGGAAGTTTGAACAAGGTGGTATTTGAGTATTCTGGGAGTTAAGTTTCCATGAACCGGGAATTAGGAGATTAAGCTCGAGCCTATCAAATTCTCGTACTTTGTAATATTTACCATACCAGGAGTTTTGGAGAAATTCATCCAGTTACACTGGTAGTGCTATTCAGGTTGGGTGAAAAATGGTTTGTTATCCAACGTTCACTTAAAGATATAGTTAGCATAACGAATATCAAATATGATGTGAGGGGTAAAATTTTCTCCCCAATGATTGAAACCTATTTCGATTCCTCCGAATTGGGGAAAATCCGTTTTTATAATAAATCTTGAGTTTTTACACAAAGTATATTAGTTGTACACGTATGTAATGAAAACTTTTCACTTCTGTAAAAAAATATCGCACCCTGTTATGAAAATTACTATTTCTTATTATAGGTGACATTATTACAGGATTATTGTTCCAATATTATGTCATAATCATGCGCTCATTGCGAAATTTACCCATTTCAATCCTTGGAAAATCTCAACTAACATCATTAAAGGCACTTAAGTGGGTTTTTTTCAACGCATATAAAAAAGGGTTTTTAGACAGGAGTACAGTGAGTGTAATGATATCGGGAGTGGTACTATACTTATTCGTCTTTATGTTCGGAGTGAGAATTCCAAATGGAAATTAGTGTTTAGTGAGTGCGATTTTTGACGGATATTGATAGAGATCACTCCAGAGAATAGTTTTTCGAAAGTTCGAAGGACCTAGCTAGCCCATTGTGTTGTATAATATATAGTATCCGGCAGATTTTTGGCAACAAATTGGAAAAAAGTTTATTTCAAATTTCTCGGAAAATTTTATTCATCATAACATTTTCTCTTCTGCTCAAACTCAAATTGCACCATCCAAATTTCATTTATCTCCATTCGTATACGAGGGAAGTGTAACAATTTGAAAGTAGCTTAGGAGTGAAGTAATTTTTTTTTTTTTCAAAATACACCTAAAGTTTATTTGAATGAATGACTTACAATTTGAAGAATATTCCAAATTCATAATTACAGCCTCCTATTTCAAAAATGAGTGTATTTGAAAAATAAAGGTACTTTTCTCTTGAGGTACTTTCAAATTATTGCACCTCCCACATATAAGAAAGGAGATGAATACATTTTGCTTCGTGCAATTCAAGTTTGAGCAGAAGCAAAAACTTTTATGCAGAATACAATTTTCTGAGAAATTTGAATTGAACTTATTCCCCTTTGTTACCAAAAATCTGCCAGACTGTATATACCGTGTGTAACAGGATCATGGTATTTCCTTTAGTTTCGAAGGTAATTGATTGAAATTTGGGATATCCCATATACATACGAAGCGGCACTTTTTGACCTACAAATGATTTTTTTTTTCACTTCCGGTTTCGCCGGAAGTGATACCAACTTTCGATTTTTGAATACAACACCCTGTATATTATTACATTTCTGAAATCTGCATAATTTTCTGATTCCAATGATACCACATAAATGACATTTCAAATGTCAATATTTTTGATAATTCAATTTTTAGTTTTTCATTTATGTGTGCCATGATGGTTTCGGTTTATTCCAATTCACCCGTCTAATGCTAGAAATATCGAATTCCCGTCAAAAATACTAAATTGCGTTTTTTATGAGCAAATAAAGTTCATCGTAATCGATTTTGGGGTAAAACTAAATTTTTTCAAATGGAACCATATTGGTACCGTGGTACCATTTATTAGTACTATTAATAAGGAATTTATTCATACCTGCTAATAAAAATCAAATTACAGCTGAAAGAAAATGAGAAAATACAATTACTTTGTTCTAATTTAATGCTAAGAAGTTACTAAGGTGGCTTTGAAATACAAAAAATGAACACAAAACATTACAACAATTGTTCGGAATGCTGTCCATTAACGTCATTGCACTTCTGAACTCGCATAGCTTCAAATGCCTGTTGAAGGTAATCAGTTACTAAGGAGGCTTTGAAAACAATGAAATTATTCATTCAGATTGTCAAATAAATAGGTATTGGTTTATCGGTGTTTTTATTGTGTATTGGAAAAGTCTTTACATTTGTTGTTATTTCTATTCAAAATGCCCCACATTTATACAAGGGATGAAAAAGTGTACATTAATTATTTATGGGGAATGTAGAAAAAATGCCGTTGCGGCTAGAAACCTTCATGCCAACCGATATCCTGATACACAATGTCCAGCGAGAAATTATTTAAATCGTTTTGAAAATCAATTTTGAAGAGAGCCTAACCATGATCCCGAAGAAAACGTTATCATTGACGAAGGAACGGAAATTAATGTTTTAGCTCGAATAGAAGTTGATGAGACTGTTTCTTTAAGGCAAATTGGGTTTTAATTGGAAATTAGACACCAAACGGTGAGCCGAATCTTGCACAAACATAATTATAAATTTTTCAAATATCAATTGCACCAGCACCTGTACGAAAATGATTATGAACGTAGGATGGAATATTGCAATTGGATCTTGCAGAATAATGTGCAGCCAAACAATGCTTTTTTGGGAAGGATTTTATTTTCGGACGAGTCTAGGTTTACAAATATGGGATTATTTAACCGACAAAATACAAGGTATTGGTCACAAGAAAATCAAAATTTAATTGAGGGAGGGTAACTTTCAAGTGCGGTTCGGTTTCAATATTTGGCTTGGAATACTCGGTCGTAGAATCATTGGTCCAATAATATTTGAAGGACGCTTGACTGGAGATAGATACTTAGGATTTCTGCAAAATGAAATTGAGGACAGGTTAACTGAATTACCTGTCCATCTACGACAGGGAATGTATTTCCAACAAGATGGAGCTCCTCCCCATAATTCAAGAATAGTAACTGATTACCTTCAACAGGCATTCCAAGAAAACGTAATTTCGACAAATGGTCCTGTGCGATGGCCTCCAAGGTCACCTGATTTGACACCTCTTGATTTCTTTGTTTGGGGCCATTTAAAAAACATTGTCTATGCAACCGCTGTTACAACCCGCGAAGACCTGGAGTTGCGAGTAAAACACGCAATTAATAGTATAACGGCCCAGCAATTAGCGAACGTTCTTCAAGAAACAGCTATGCGAGTTCAGAAGTGCATTGACGTTAATGGACAGCATTTCGAACAATTGTTGTAATGTTTTGTGTTCATTTCTTGTATTTCAAAGCCACCTTAGTAACTTCTTAGCATTAAATTAGAACAAAGTAATTGTATTATCTTATTTTCTTTTAGCTGTAATTTTGATTGTATTTATCGCACATTTCATTAGCAGGTATGAATAAATTCCTCATTAATAGTACTAATTAATGGTACCACGGTACCAATATGGTTCCATTTGAAAAAATTGAGTTTTACCCCAAAATCGATTACGATGAACTTTATTTGCTCATAAAAAACGCAATTTAGTATTTTTGACGAGATTTTGATATTCTTCTAACATTGGACGGGTGAATTGGAATAAATCGGAACCATCATTGCAGACTTGAATAGAAAACTAAAAATTGAATCATCAAAAATATTGACGTCTGAAATGTCACTTATGTGGTATCATTGGATTCAAAAAATTATGCAGACTTCAGAAATGTAATAATATACAGGGTGTTTTATTTAAAAATAGAAAGTTAGTATCACTTCCGGCGAAACCGGAAGTGAAAAAAAAACATTTGTATGTCAAAAAGTGCCGCTTGTTATGTATATGGGATATCCCAAATTTCAATCAATTACCTTCGAAACTAAAGGAGATACGGCGGGTGTACCATGATCCTGTTACTCACGGTATATACATATGTATATATATATATATACATATGTTTATATATACATATGTATATATATATATACATATGTATATATATACATATGAATATATATATATATATATATATATAATACGAGAGGAAATTCTGCCACAAAATTACAATGGCAACTACTCAATCAGAGATAGAATAATTGATTATAATTCAATAGTTCACTGAGTAAATAGTATGGTTAATTTCAACAACGACAACTCAATAAATTCTGTAATTTTTATTTAATTTTTTTTTTTTTTGGGGATGGAGCCATATTTAGAATAAGCGTGGAACGGTGGCGGGGGTGGAGGACTGCTATGAGGCATCTTACCTCCGAATTGCAACTTTCAGTACTAATCAACAAGCCTTTTTAGTATAAAAAGATAGTAACCAGGGATTCTGGCGCTTGCCTAATATGCGACTCGACTCGCATATTCATAGGCCTGCTGTGGGCGATGAACACATCTGTCGGGACCTGTACTAGAGCCGATACGACTTTCGAATCCCAGTATCCTCAGACACGTACGAGGAATTTCGCTTGTTATCTGAGGACCGGTCCACTCGGGGAAATGCACCCAGGCTCTTGTTGAGAGAGATAGTTGTTGTTGTGTTTGAGTATTAGCTTGTTGGCTTGCGATATTGGCTGGGGTGTATTGCAAAAATGAGCTGGGCCCCTGATGCCACCCATTCGTGGTTCAGACTAGAAAGCGACAGTGGTGTTCGTTGGGGTGTATCCCCATTGGGAATTACTCTGTGGATGGGTTCTAGAGCCGATAAAGTTTCTAGAACACGTGCCTGGAGGCTGAGATTCGAAAGGCGGCCGGTTTGAGGTGTGGTATTGAACGTCGGTTGCACTCGCGAGGTTTGACTACGTGTAAGGGTCGCTCCATTATTCAATGCAAATCCCCTACAGGGTCTAACTTCTATTCTGGGAAAGGTCGACTCGTACACACTCAGTTCCAGTCACAGGGTTCCCACGCTCTCTCCCTAGCTCTTCCTATCTTTCTCTCGACTAGAAAGATTGACTTAGAGTGCAGAGTCGCCCAATCTACAGAATTGATTCTTCCGCGCTACGCTAACTGAGTATAGTTCATCCATTATCAATTGCAGAAGCATAAAAAACAAGTTTCTCAGTCTTGAGGTGGAATCCTGTGAGCAGCAGGGGCGGAGACAACTAATTTTATTCAGATATTTAAATATTAAAAAAATACGATAAAATAAAAAAATATGCCATAAACGAGGAAGTATGTATTAATAGGCAATCGGATCATCATAACTTCATTTTCCCATCGTAAAAACAAGCCATATTTTCCAACAAAACACATCACAACTATAGAATATTTCAAAACCTATTTCGATCCCGGACCAGAGACGCTACTGGCTCTTATGTATTCAGACCTCCTGAAACACGTATATATCTGGTGATTTATCAGTCTCAACGTATAGACACACCTACGAGCATTATCATTGGCTTGCAGCCCGTTTTAATTGACTGCTGAAGAACTAGACAGCTGTCACTCAAACCCACGTTGACTATTGGCTCTTTTGATCCCCTTTTGATCTTTCCTTCGCCGACGGAAAATGTTTACGAGTAGTACACATTATTTTTCGTTCCGTTTCTTCGCACATAAGCTCGTGTTAGCGAAGTGAGTTTTGGATTTGCTCCCTATAGAAACAGCTTCTGCAATTTGAAATGGTTAAACTATATCTATGATAAATCACAGATTCGACGAGACGATTCTAGACCTATATGCAAGCAATTAGGACAAGCTACCAGAGTCCCTGAACCGCGTTATGATTTCCCTGATAAAATCTACAAATTCTGCATACGATTAGTAATACTGAAAAGAGGGTATGATTAGTGCAGAGTAATAATACCAATCCTAAACGGGTGTGAGATATCGCAGATGACTCTGTGAAGTGACATCTTGAAATAATCATGTCAAAAATCGAATGTTGGAATGAAATTTCCTTCACTTCGGATTTTCCTCTGTATCGGATAATTATTTCTCCATGTCGGCACGTATGTATATATGTCGTCCAGGGTCGAAGTTGAATCTCAGATAAACATAAGCGTCTAATTCTGATTGCGTTTTGATAAAAACGATTGGTAATTTGCTTTATGCAAAGGAACAAAATTGCGCGATGTATGTTGTATTCAATATAAAGAGCTACAAAAATAAATGTTCGTCTCCAAAATAAATTTGCTCTAAGAAAAATATAATTCTTATTCGTTTTAATAAACACGATTTTTCAATGTACTGGAAGTCTTTAAGATCATCGAAAGAAATGTTCGTATTCAAATAATTCCGTAAAGCAGCAACAATGATATTCATAGAGAAGCAGCGTCACTAGTATTCTGATAATACTTCTCTATCGAAGTCAAGATGTCGAAGCGTAGACTGGAACTGAGTTCCACTTGACACATACACACACACACACCATCCCCCTAGAGGTTTTTTGGTCTGTACTAAGTATACCTGATATAACTTCAAATATTTTTGGGACATCATTATCATACTATTCCATCGATCACGTCACATTTTCTTCCTTTTTTTCGTTATATGAATTATTAGCCTTTCTCCTTTTTTTTCGTAGCTTTTCGAAAGTTATGTACGTACTCTAAGGGTCGCATTCCATGAATTGTTCATGAGATATTTGTTTCAGCATCAGTCACAACAAATATATAAGTGGATATCCTATTTAGATGAATGTGGAGAAATTTGCCAACTACTAACAGTAATAGATGAAAAGCAATGCGATGAAAAATAAATAATAGTTTAAAAACTAAAGAACACGCTTTAATAGAAAACTAAACCAAAAAGTAGAGAATAATTTTAAATGAGTTTGAAATAAGAATACAGTGATTAACAACAAATTTATTTTATCGTAAAAAAGCGTGGGGTGCTTGATGTCAATTGTTGTTAATATTTCATGGACAGATACTGGTAAAAGTAGAATCATTATGAAAATATCTTAAAAAGCACCCCACGCTTTTTTACGATGAAATAAATTTTCTTTTCAAACTCATTTAAAATTATTGTCTACTTTTTAGTTTCGTTTTCTATTAAAGCGTGTTCTTTAGTTTTTAAACTATTATTTATTTTCAACTTTTGTATTGTTTTCTATCAAAGCGTGTTCTTCAGTTTTTTAAACTATTATTATTATTATTTATTTTTTTTAACTATTATTCTCCAATTTTGAATAGAATCGGACCATAATCACAAAACTTGTCCGCCATTTTGGAGCCGCCATTTGAATCCCCCAATTTGACAAAATAATCATAATCTCCGACCCCAAAAACCCCCATATATCAATTTTGAATAGAATTGGACCATAATCACAAAACTTGTCCGCCATGTTGGAGCCGCCATCTAGAATTTTCCAATTTTTACAAAAGAATCATAATATTGGACCCCAAAAACCCCCACATACCAATTTTGAATAGAATCGGACCATAATCACAAATCTCGTCTACCATTTTGAAGCCGCCATCTTGAATTTTCCAGTATTGACAGAAGAATAATAATCTCTGACCACGAAAACCCTCAGATACCAATTTTGAAGCGAATCGGACCATAATCACAAAACTCGTCCGCCATATTGGAGCCGCCATTTTGTTTTTTCTTCAAACAAAAATTTCTCAATGGATTGTCACCGTAATTATGTACACCTGCCAAATTTCAAATCATTCGTACTTCTGGAAGTGGGTCAAAATCGGGCCCAAAGGAGTCGGTTACAAACAAACAAACATACAAGTGAAGCTAATATAAAGCGTGTAATAAGTGCGATAGTCCATTCAATTATCTTTGAAGTACACTTTTCGAAATACTTCAGAAATTTAAGAAGAACACCAACTCCTACCTTCTTTCCCTTGGTTCCCACGATGTTCTCTGAACATTACAGGGTATCCCTTTTCGTGGGAACCAGAACATAAAAAAAAAAAAACTTTCACTCACAATCATTTGTGGATTCATAACTTTAGAAAACTGACAATAATATTATTTAAAAAATAAAATACTATTCCCAAAATTCAAAAAGGCACAAAGTCTCAGCCGTTACCTACAATCGCTCACTACCTTAATTAAATATACAGGAAGTGATACTTTCTAATGGTCGCGCCAAACAATATCATTTCGTGCAATATTATTTTCTATTGTTTTGCTATTTTGTTGGAATTGAACACTCTTTCGATTTCATTCAGTGAGTATCCAAATACAAGCTACATTATGATTTGTTAAGTAGGTAGTAGATGTTTGTAATGTAACAATTAGCATAGGCAAAGACTGATGGAGTGGCTGGTTCTAGTTGATCGCTCCTTCAACATTTTTGGAAGTTGAATTAATTTTTTACAAGCTTATATTTAGTTTCGTTCGTTGGTTTGTTAGTTTGGGTCAAATCTTGTAAGTGAATTCTGACCGACTTCTAGTCGTTCGATTAATTTGAAATTTGGCAGTTGTTCATACTTCCGTTGACGAGATTTGTAATTATGGTCCAATTCGATTGAAAATTATTATGTGGGGGTTTTCGGGGTCGGAGATTATGATTTTTTTTTGTCAAAATTCATGAATTCAAGATGCTGGACGACTTTTGTGATTATGGTCCGATACGATTCAAAATTGGTGTGTGGGGGTATTCAGGGTTGGAGATTATGAAATGTATGTCAAAATTCATAAATTCGAAATGGCGGCTCCAAGATGGAGGACGAGTTTTGTGATTATAGTCCAATTCGATTCAAAATTGGTATGCGGGGTTTCTGGGGTCGGAGATTATGAGTTTTTTGTCGAAATTCATAAATTCAAGATGGCGGCCCCAAGATGGAGGAAGAGTTTTTTTGCGACTTCAGGATGGCGAATGAGTTCTGTGATTATGGTCAGATTCTATTCAAAATTGGTGTGTGGGGTTTTTGGGGTCGGAGATCATGATTTCTTTAAGCTCAAAACTTACAGAGAAGAGACCTTGTAATAACGATGCTCTATTAGAAATGAACAGATTAAGGCGAACTAACTAGAAAGCAAAAAATAAAATAAATAATTATAAAACTTTTTAAAGACAATCTTTTCATTTAAGCCGTGTACTAAAACGTATAAAATACGTTTAAGTTTGGTTTTAAAAAGTTTGTCGCGCAAATTGTAATGTTATGGGTCTACTATCACTATTATATTCGAGTGTAACCCGAAGGCTCTTACTCTTTCAACATAAAAACAAGTGGGCTACAGCCATTCACGAAATTTGAATTTTGATTGGACAAGGACTAGAGAAGAATCTTTAGTCCTTGCCATGGTGATGATTTTCAAAAATAGCCGAGAAATAATTTTTGATCTGAAAGTTTTGAAAAATAATAATTTCCATAGAGGATGCAGCTCTCACTACCCTGTATGGATTAATAAATAGCCCATCACTCCAGAGAGCGCCTGGGACGTTTAAAACGCGAGGGGTCGTCTATATTGTAATCAGTGGCTTCCCTCAAAAGAGGATTCTCGCGGGCTATTGCACAATCAAATACTCTGCGTTCTCTGATGATACTCCTGATGGAAGGCAGATTTAAGTCCTCAAGTATCCGTTCGTTCCGCACGTACCACGGAGCGTTCGTTATCATACGCAGAACTTTCATTTGCGCCCGTTCCAGGACGCGAATGCTCGTTCTGCAGGTCTGGCCCCAGGCGGCTGAGGCATACAAAATGACAGGTCTTAAAACCATCTTGTAGATCAATACTTTATTTTTCAGGGAAAGTTTACTTTTTCTGTTTACTAACGGATAGAGTGATGCGATTTTCTTATGTATTTTATTTTTTATCAATTTAACGTGTGGCCTCCAGGTGAGTCGGCGATCCAATGTAACTCCGAGGTACTTGACCTGCTCCAACCAATTTATCTCCCTCCCAGAGACAGTCACTCCTCTCTCCGGGTTGTTTCTCTTGCAACCCATCGAGATTTGTCAGGATTCACCCTTATTCTCCACTCCAGATACCACTGCTGGAGATCGTCTAAGGCATTCTGCAAATAGACGACACCCATCAGATGTTTGGCTGAAGAAGAAAGTAAGGCCGTATCATCAGCGTATGGGGAAATCCTCACGTGTTCACTCCTGGGTATGTCTGACGTGTAAAGAGCGTAGAGCACAGGAGACAATATTGTCCCCTGAGCAAACTGTAATGAAATTAATACTTCGACAAGTTGTTACTTATCAACCAATCATTGTCTAATGAAATTAATTGGTACCTTATTTTATGAGCACTTCGCGTGACAAACTTTTTGAATTTGGTTTCAACAAAAAATAATTAGATGGTGTTATTTTTTATATACTTATTTTCAACTCATCCTTTCTTCGTAATGATGGGATTGAGACAACGCTCAAAAGAAGCTTTTTGCAGAAATTAGAAAAGAACTTTTATGAAATATTTTCTGGATCTTGAGGATCACTATACAATTTGCATCCGAATCGGTTAAATAACAATCGCAGACATACATACATTCGACTTAATAGACATACATACACTCCAAAAATAGAATGATTTTTTTGGGGTTTAGGGCAACCAATCAAAAAATTGCATTGAAGCTGTTTTCGACTAAATCCCGTACAAAAACATTTGTCGAATAAAGAATCTAATAGAGTCGATTAAAGATATAAAAAAGTCACAGGAGTTCTTGATATAATTGGAGTCCAGGGCCAGAAGTTTTTATTACTCTACTGGAAGTTGATCGTGATCCTATAGCTTCGCATGATTTACTCTGGATAATCACTTGTGGAGTGATGAATGGAAATGGCACCAGCACTGCGAAATGCGGGATACTAATTATATTCTCCTCATAATAATCAGGGAAGCGACCAATTATTCGGTGAAGACAGATGCCGCAACTAACATTAATGCAAATTAAAATATGTTCCACAAGTACGATTCGAAATGTTGCTGTTCCAGATTCAAAATATTCAACTCAGTTTAGTGTCCAACTCGTGAATTGATTCTCCGAATCAGAACTCACGTATTGTGTAGTAGTTATAATGATAATCATGTTCCATTTAGTTGGTTTCGGAACTGATACATGCGTTCAAAAATGCTTCTGCAAAGATATGGACTAACTGACTTCACTGGAGTTGATTTGTCAAATCGAATAAAATGAAACATTGAAAGTTTCTTGCATAAATCTGATTATTGAATCTCAACTTTATTTCGATGTTATTCAATGTGATAAATGTCGCACAATCGCTGTTTCACACCAGTGGAAAGTATGTTTATTGAGCATTTGGGTTGGAAACCTCGAAAGTATCTACGTTAGGTAACGTTTGAGCCAACAACACCGAGACACGTCAATTTCTATTATTTTCATAACATGTGAAAACATAATGATGTTTTTTATCGAAACCTAAATTGTTTCTGCTGAATTTGAATTGTCATAGGAATCCTAAAAATGGCAATATTTATCTATCAATATTGCCTTGAAGTTAGGTTTTGAGATAAGGGAAGTTAAAATTCCAAAAATAATTTGGACAGTTTCAGGAAAATACGTGCAATTTTCTATTCTATTCTGATTGAATACAGACTAGTTTGAATAAGATAAATACATTGAGATCCCCCACTTATTGATATATAGTAAGCCAACCTTTGCATGAATTCTCACAACACTTTTTCAAGGGTATCGGTTCATAGCAATTGGAGCTTCATTCATTACGAATTTCTATCAATGTATCTATATTATTGAGTCTATTAACCATTCCTTTGATCTTGATTCAACCCACAAATTAACTTGTAGAGCATGTCTTTTTAATAAATTTCTGAATTTTGTATACCATCACATCTGATTTTTGAACTTGTTTTTCATCTATGTTTTTACCTATCTTGGATTTGATTGCGAAATATCATAATTAGATCAGATCAATTATAATTAAATGACACATCGAAAAATAAGTGAACTTCGCATGGCTATCTGGATTACAATCTGAAGGAACTAATTATTTACCCAACTTGATTTATTTTCAGATCATAATCTAGATAGTCATGCCAAGTGGACAGTTCATTAATATTTACTTACTGTTTGACATAAAAATTGATCAAATCCCTAATTTAATTTGATATTTTCATACCAAAACAAAGTGAACATTGGTGCGAAAAGCCTTTTTTTGTTAAGATTTGTTTTTCAGATGGAGCCATATTTTTTTTAAATGGCAAGGTTTATAAACTTTTTTTATTTATTTTGCAAAGTTATAAATGTGAGCAAATCTCATCAATTGTATGTCAGAGAAGTAATAATTTTTCACCTTTAAAATCAATGCTTAATATGGTGTTATCTCTGAACATCAGTGACTATAGTGAAACGGGTATCATATAAATTACAGTAAGATATATTATAGCTTTTCATGTTCGAACATTCGATTAAATGCATCCAACCTTACATGTTTCCGTTGCGAAGATTCCGTTCATAAAGTCTCGTAACATATCTACCTCTGCCCGAAACCAAATAATTGGTTCAATCCAATTGTAGAAAATCTGTGCTACCAGGACCCCATTGGTTCTAAGGATCCTCCGATTCTCTTCCCTCCTATAGGATTCTTGATTACGCCAGTCTACTTTGTACATTAATAATTTCTTGATATAGCTTTTACTTAGCAATTTCTAGTGATCTCTTTCTTCTTACAACTCCTGAATATTTTTTCAGTGTAGTGATTGATCTCATATTTGATTCAAAGATCTGATTACAAAACTCTGATCAAAAGAATCTGATTAAAAGATTAGGCCCAAAATGTCTAATAAACGAATCTGATCAACGGCCTCGCAGAACTATGGCAACAAACAACAACAAAATTTATTTGTAAAACATGTCTTGACGAACCTACTTTTATATTTAATTAATATTTGGTTCAATGTTTACCAAAACACAGATTTCTTGAATTCTTTTAGAAATTATGAAGTTATATTCACCTAAGCTGTTCTTCTTCTTTGTATAGGGATCATAAAACAATACATTTCACTATTCTGTAGTGTGGTTAGATCAGAGAAAAAGTACCTGTTCTGTTTCCTTATTCATGGTTACATCGCACCAGAGTACACCAACTTACTCCGTGTGCACCGAGGACATTTGACATTACTAAATTGTAAATGACATCGAAGTTGGTTCGTTTTGGAGTATTTTCGTCACACAGTTTCATTATTCGAAATGTGCCTAGTATCAAAATATATTCAAATAATATTCTGAGCCGGAGAATCAGAGCATCTGTCGAACCGTGGAAATAAAAGGTTTATTTATGGCATTATCATAACCTGTGACCTCACCAGTGAGATGTTACCAGATTTGAAAGTGATCTATTAGCTGTTAGATTTTCATATGGGTGTAAAATAGTGGAATTGAACGCTTTGAGAAAAGCAAACGTTACAGGTTAATAGACAAAACTGTCGATACTGGGCACCTACAAATACTCACTAGATGATGAAAGCCCATCCTTAATTCCTCCAGTAGGTTAACGTCTGGGTGTGAATTATTGGCAACATAATTATCGGCTCAGTTTTCATAGACAGAAATCTTACTGGTTCGAAATGTTCGGAAATGTAAAAGCAAGCAAAAGTAGCAGAATTAATGGTGCTATTTCCAAATGGTAATAACACGAGCATCCCTCAAGAAGCTTTATGGTATAAGCAATACGAAGCTATCCCCACTATGCTGGGACCGTTCGTCATTATACGAACGAAATATTTGCTATCAATGAATTGTGACGGGAAGGCTTCATTGAATGGCCAGCTAGGTCTCCAGACCTCCCTACGCTGGATTTATTTTTGGGTGGTTATTTGAAATCTGAAGTATAGGTCAATCGACCTAATGATATAGATGCATTGAAATACAGAATTCGCAATGGAATCAGAGCTGTTGCGGGGATTCATGCAAAGGTTGGCTTACTGTCAAGAACTAGGTGGATCTCAATCTGAGCACCTTATTCAAACAAAGTTTATTCAAATAACTAAAACTTTCGTTCCTGTCACTAAAAATGAAATCCTGTTTCCTAAAAGTGACCAACTTATTGAAATTTCAATGCCACATATTGCATTTTTAGAATATAATTAACTATTTAAAGTCAAAAGAAAAATGTAAGGTTTTTATTTGAAAAACATTAGATGACGCCATCATGACATCATCACAGCCATGATTATCTAAAATAAAAACAGAACTAAATTTAAAATTTGACGTGTCTTGGCATTGTTCCCTTAAACGGTACCTAACGTAGATACTTTGAGGTTTTCAACCCGAATGCTCTCACTGTATTTGGATATCGATTTGATATTTCCATGCCATTTCTATAGCCTTGATATTTTTGTCAAAGACCTTCTAACGTCTCATACAAAATCAATTTCTAAGCTTGTACAAAATAAATCAACCAATTTTTCTCCTTCGTGTCTTTCGAAATAATTAGAAGACATCACATATACCGGTTGCTATATCGAATGATGGGATTCCACTGTGATCTTCCAGTTTCTTCACTGTTTTACTTTGGGAGATGGTTCGAGTTTTTTTGGAAACTTATCAAGCCATACCAAATTAATGAGTTTTACATTACATCAACTTTCACCTCACACTTCAGGATTGTTATTAGCAGTGTCGTTTTCTCTGGAGAGCATGAAGACAATGACAGACAGTTTTACGGCGAATAGCACATTATTTTGCTTAAAAACATGCATACATTTTACGAATAAATATATACAGCTTTGCCGATGATAGTACCCTCCATACCGCTTTCTCTTCCAGGGCCCCTATATCAGCCCGTGAAACCAGAAATGAACGAGGAAGAAATGTTGATAATATAAATATGGACTTAGCAACAATTCTCGAGTGGGGATCTAATAACTTGGTAGAATTCAATGCAAACAAAACACAAGCCGATCTCACTGTGCCTAACATAACTTTGTCAGGAGTAACCATACCACTGAAGTCATCCATATCGATGCTTGGTATTACTATCAGCAATAACCTTTCCTGGGAAAATCACGTGAGGTCCATTGCCAAAAGTGCATCCCAAAAACTTGGTTTTTTGTTTCGTGCCATGAGCTATTTCACCCCCACTCAGCTGCTCATGATCTATAAGGCACAGATCTGACCTGTCCTGGAATACTGTTCCCATATTTGGAGCGCGGCACCTAAACATATCCTGAGGCTATTGGATTCTGTCCAAAAAAGGGCAATTCGTCTCGTCGGTGATGCCTCGCTTACAAACTCGCTCACTTGTCTGGAACACCGTAGAAAAGTTGTCGATTTGTCCCTATTTTATAGATATTTTCATGGGCGATGCTCTTCTGAAATATCAACAATCGTTCCTGCTTTGGCAGTCTCTTCGAGACTAACCCGTCAAGTTCAGTCATCACACCCCTTCGTGGTCACTTTGGAGACCTGCAGAACATCACTTTCCAAAGACTCGTTCATCCAACCAACAGCAAGGGCTTTGGAACTCATTGCCTAGGGAGGTGTTCCCCGAGGCATACAACCTCCAGAAATTTAAGAAGAACACCAACTCCTACCTTCTTTCCCTTGGTTCCCACGATGTTCTCTGAACATTACAGGATATCCCTTCTCGTGGGAACCAGAACATAAAAAAAAAAATACATATATATACAGGGTGTTAGATAGTGCGACAAACTTCAGGGGGTGATTTTGCATGGAAAAATAATGATAGTTTGCTATATAACTTTTGTCCGAAAATGCTTCGGTTTCCGAAATACGGGGTGTTAAAGTTTTTCTTAAAAACTGACTATTTATTTATTGCTCTGAAACCGGTCGAGATATGCAAATGAAATTCAGTTTCAAGAGGTAGTTATTGGTTAATGGTACGCCAAATATTTCCAATTAAAAATTTTTCTTGCCTTTTTTTCGTATGGGGCGCCGTAATTATGCAAAAAATTAAAACATCTTAACGCGTGTTTGTCATTACTTCAATACATTATCTAGTAGCGATGCCAGTAAGCTACTGTCAACATTCTGTTAAATACGAATATTTCAACGAAATGTCAAATTAGCGTTTCTTCATTTTTGAGCTTTTAGTTTGGTATAACATTAATGATAATAAGTAATTATTTTTTTATTGAAAAAAATGGACAGTTATACAAATGCGGAATTGTCAGATATGCATTTTGTCTATGGTCGAAGTAATGGAAATGGTCGGCAAGCTAGACGATTGTATGCTGAGTTGTATCCAGGAGATAGGGTACCCCATCACACAATATTTGCTCGTCTCCACCAACGTTTGCGCGAAAATGGTACATTTAAGAAATAAACGGCCGACTGCGGGTGCCCTCGAGAAGTACGAACTGTGCAACTAGAAGGAGCAGTTCTCGAGTTGATTGCGGAGTCACCTGAAACAAGTATTCAAAAAATTGCCAACATACTGAATGTAAGCAACTTCACTGTATTTAAAATTCTTAAAGAACAGCAATTGTATCCGTTTCATATTCAACGTGTGTAAGCTCTACTACCTAGAGACTTTTTTCCGCGCCTAGTTTTTTGCCATTGAATTCTTCATCAAATCGCTCAAATTCCTAATTTTTCAAATCGCGTTTTGTTTACTAACGAGGCTGATTTTGGACGACAGTGTATACGAATCTTCCATAACAATCACCTCCGGGCTGAGGAAAATCAACATGCAATTTTTGAACCTCATTTTCAGCATTAGTTTTCAGTAAATGTATGGCTTGGGGTATTTGATGATCATTTAATCGGTCCATATTTCCTCCCACAACGACTAACAGTCGACTCTCACCTTAATTTCCTACAGGTTGAAGAAATTTCTCTACAACTGACACAACACTTCTGGTTCATGCATGATGGTGCACCAGTCCATTTTAGCATAATTGTACGTAATCACTTAGTTACAGTATATCCAAATCGTTGGATAGGTCGGGGAGGTACGGAACATTGGCCTGCTCGATCTCCTGATTTGAATCCTTCAGATTTTTGCATATGGAGTTCCCTTAAGTCATCAGTTTATTCCACTCCCGTCGAAAATTTTGAAGACCTGAGGAATCGAATTATAGCCGGCTGTGAGACAATAAGAAATACACCAGGAATATTTGCGCGAATACGACAATCAATGAGGCGAAGAGTTGAATCTTGCATCACGTCTGAGGGAGGTCATTTTGAACATTTCTTGTAGCATTGCGCCTATTTATTTATTAGTGTTATTTTCTGTTATTGTTCTGGTTTAACGTTATTGTATTAGATAGTTATTGATAATGTATTAAAGAAATGAAAAATACGCGTTAAGATGTTTAATTTTTTTGCATGAAAATGGCGCCCCATACGGAAAAAGGCAGGAGAGATTTTTTGTCATAAATTGAACGAGGAATGCAAATTTTCTTTTTGAGTTGAACTATCTCAGTGGCGTATTATTTTGTTCTATAAAAAAAAATTAGATCATTACCCGTATGCGCGCCAATGATGAACATAAAATTCTCAATTATATGTCAAAAAATGCGCAATAACTACCTCTTTGAACTCATCAAATTTTATTCGCATATCTCGACCGGATTCAGAAATAAATAGTCAGTTTTCAAGGAAAAGAAGAAAGAAAAACACCCCGTATCTCGGAAAACGAAGCATTTGCGTACTAAAGTTATATAGCAAACTGTCATTATTTTTTCCTGCAGTATTGCTCCTTGACGTTTGTCGCACTTATTCACTAACACCCTGTATATATATATATATATATATATATATATATATATATATATATATATATATATATAATATATGTGTATATATATATATATATATATATATATAAAACGGAAGAAATTTAATGGACATAGCCCTCAAAGAGAATCGTTAACCGTAGACACGTGTCATCAGTACGGATGTCACGCAGGTAGCTATAGCTGCCTCCGTGGTTGTTGCCCTGGAATGCAGGGTCTGCTAACCACAACCGCAAATGTGCGGCTGGCTTCTGTTTGTTGACTCCGTTGATATGTCGTGTTCTACCAAGTGTTGTTCATCCTTACACTTCTTCACCGTACTGATGAGTGCCGAGAGCCCGAAACACGTGTCTTCGGTTAACGATTCTCTTTGAGGGCTATGTCCATTAAATTTCCTTCGTTTTGTTTACCAAAATCCAAAATATATTCATTCATATAATCGTTTGACAATAAAAACCTTAATTACTAGATACATATTAACAGTAAAACAGTTCGTTTGTCCTCTCCGGGATGGGAAAGGAAGAGGGTAGGAACTGTTGCCTTAGCTTGGGGATCGTTAGATCACCCACTTGCCCTCCCAAAGGGGCGAAGGGGTGGTCTCTGCTGGTGTTAGCAATTGCAGTTAGATATACCAGATTGGTTTTTTTAAGATAGTAATTACTAGAAAATACCTCCTGCTCACGCTTATGTGTTTTTGTGCCTTTTAATTTGTTTTTCGAAAATTCAATGACTTTGCAACTGGAATTTTTTTTATTAAAAAATCAGTTTCTAAAAATGCAATTTTGTCCCTATCTTGGGTTCATTCTGTTGGTGAGAAATTAATTCATTTGTTATTAGTTGACTTCATTGTACAATTCAGTTTTTTCAAATATCACTCCATGTTTGCGGTGTTGGTTTATTCTTATATTTGTGATTCCCGCCGTAAGCGGACTTTTAGGGGTGTGGTACCTGTAGAATCTATCTGATAGTTTCAGAATAAAATCTGAAAGTTTCTCTACTTCGGCCAGTTCACGCAGATCATCCAGCCGGATGTATCTATTACTATTGGTAACTATGCGAAGTGCTTTATTCTGCAGCCTTTCGAGTCTCGATATTTGTGTTTTCGATGCGCTGCAAAACACTGGGCAGGCGTATGTCATTGCAGGTCTGATTATCTGTTTGTAGATTCGCACTTTGTTGTTTAAAGATAAGTTAGAGTTGCGTGCAATGAGGGGATACGTTCGCTTAATTGCGGCCGCTTCCCTCTGCAACGCTAACGTTATGTGCTTATGCAAGGTCATACGTCTGTCCAGATCCACCCCTAGGTTTCTCGCTGAGGGCTTCTCCGTCACTATGCTATTTTCAACCTTTAATTTCTCGAGGATCTTCACATTGGTTCGTTTCCTCGTGAAATTAACGACCTCTGTGTTGTTCGAATTAAGCTTTATCTTGTTCTTCGCTATATAGGGTATGATCAACCGATCCAGATGAATCTGGAGCTGTTTTGCAGCCACTTTGCTGTAGAACGAGTGGGCATAGATCGCGGTATCATCCGCGAACATAGCCGTACTCGTTCGAGCGAAGGTCGGGAAATCATGTTTATATAGCGAATACAGGATCGGTGACTTGTGCCATTCACATTAACCCTAAAAGTCCGCCCCGTAAGGTAGGATTCTATGACTTTAACGAGGTAAAAAGGCATGCGTGCCTCTGCCATTTTTGTGATTAATCCTTCTGTGCAGACAGTGTCGAATGCTTTCTGCATGTCCAGCAGGACCATAACCGTGTTGTGGTCTCTATGGAAGGCTTCTTTTACCTAATGAACAACTCGGGCTCCTTAGGATGTCGTTGAGTGACCTCCTCTGAACTCGAATTGTTCAGGCGGGATAATTTTCAGCTCTTCCTCAAAATCCACAACACGTTCCAGTATTATCTTCTCCACCACTTTGGCCACCACACTGAGAAGCGAGATGGGCCTGTAGCTTTCAATCTTGTTCTTGTTTTTCCCCGATTTTAGCAGGGGAATTACTTCTGCCTTTTTCAGACAATCCGGGTAGTGTTGCCACTTCAGGATTGCGTTAATTATATACAACAACTGATCCAGTGGTTTCCTCGGCAGGTTTTTAAGCAGGATGGCGTTCAACTTGTCGATACCCGGCGCTTTGTTTCGGGGTAATTTTCTGATCACCCCCAGAACCTCCTCGTAGTTTGTTAGAACTCTTTGGAGTTCTGCGGGTGCCAGAATTACCGCCGGTGTGCGTTTAATGTTGTTAGCCACGTTTGTAATTCTTGTGTGCTCTATTGAATTATCAGGTTCTATAACGTGTACATTACTGAAATATTCCCCGAATAAATCAGCTTTTTTCTGCGGCTCTGCCACCGAACACCCGGGGCCATTCACCATGGCCGGTATGGGCTCTCTATGCCTTTGGACCCTTTTGGTCATATCCCATAGTGAATGATCCCTGACATTGAGGTTTTCAAGTTTACGGTTCCACACTTCATTTGTGTTTGTATTAATAAGTTCAGTTATTTCAGCTCCCAAGTGCAAAAAGTTTTCTTTATGTACTGGGTTTCTGGTTACTTGCCATTTCTTGCGTTCTTGATTTTTTATCCTTATTAAGTTTTTAATGTGTCGCGGAATCGCAAACTTTTCGCCCCTCACAACTATCTTCTTGGTGGTTTTATCTCTGGCTATTTGCAACAGTTTGATGAATTTTTTTGTTTCAAATTCTATTTCATCCTTTGCTATATTAGTGTTTAGGAACGTTATTCTGTTCAACATATTTTTTGTTTTGTTTTTTGTTTACCAGTCCCCTCGATATTTTTCCCATTCATATATATATATATAGAAAATATCATCATTTTGGATTTTCTCTAAACTAAAATTCCAGAAAATAGAACATTTAACAATAAAGTTGCCCATACATTAATTTGTGTTCACATGATGATCCAGCTGGTATAATTCTTAACATAATTGATAAATGGTGTATCGTAATCTAACATTTAGATAATAACATGTGAGGTGAGGAATGGAATTTGTATTGAAACTTTGGAATGGGAATGATATTTTCACGGTTATTATCAGTCCTGCCAATATCATAAATATCGATGTTTGTGAAATTTTGGTTTGTAGATCCAGGTCGATTTTGTTGAATATCTGGTGAACAATATTGGATGTTACACAAATTCCAACAGAAATTACATGCCGATCAAGAAAACATCAGGCATGACCTGTCATTGTACAAGCTTTTAGTTAGTTTCACTTTTTAGTTCGTTCGTTCGTTAGTTTGGGTCACATCTTGCAAGTGAATTTTGACCAACTACTAGTCCGAATAATTTGAAATTTGGCAGGTGTTCATAATTCCGGTGACAATGCATTATGGAGTTTTTGTTAGAGAAAAACAAAATGGCGGCTCCAAGATGGCGAACGAGATTTGTATTCATGGTCCGATTTGATGCAAAATTGGTATGTGGGGTTTTTGGGATCGAAAATTATGAAATTTCTGTCAAAATTCATGAATTTATGATGGCAGCCCCAAGATGGCGGACGAGTTTTGTGATTATTGTCCAATTCGATTCAAAATTGGTATGTGGGGGTTTTCGGGGTCGGAGATTATGAATTTTTTGTCAAAATTCACATATTTAAGATGGCATCCACAAGATGGCGGACGAGTTTTGTGATTATGGTCCGATTAGATTTAAAATTGGTATGCAGCGGTTTTCGCATTCGGAGTTTTTGATTTGTTTGTCAAAATTCATGAACTCTAGATGGCGGTCCCAAGATGGAGGACGAGTTTTCTGATTATGGTCATATTTCATTCAAAATTGGTTTGTGGGGGTTTTCAGGTTCGGAGATTATGAATTTTTTGACAAAATCTATAAATTTGAAATGGCGACTATGGTCAGATTCTATTCAGAATTGGTGTGTGAGAGTTTTTGGGGTCGGAGATCATTCCTTTCAGCTCAACACTTACAGGGAAGAGACCATCTAATAACAATGCTCTATCAAAAATGAACAGATCAAGGCGAACTAACTGAAAAGCAAAAAATAAAATAACTTATAAAAAACCTTTTTAAAGACAAGCTTTCATTCAAGCTGAGTACTAAGTGGTATAAAATAAGTTTATGTCATCGCTGACAATGATTTAATTCTTTTTTGTTGAATTATTTGGTTTTAAAACGCCTGTCGCGCGAATTGTAATAAAATTGGTACTTCGACAAGTTGTTACACCAACCAATGATTGTCCAATGACATTAATTGGTACCTACTTTCATGAATACTCTGTAAAAATTAAACACTTCGACATGTTCTTACTTAACAACCAATCACTGCCCAATCAAATTAATTGGTACCTCCTTTCATAAACACTTCGCGCGACAAGTTTTTTGAAACCAAATAATTCAACAAAAACTAATTAAATCATTGTCAGCGATGACTTGAAGGTATTTTATACGTTTTAGTACCCGGCTTAAATGAAAGCTTGTCTTTGAAATGTTTTTTTATTAGTTATTTTTCGGAGTAAGTTTGTTTGTAATAACTTTTTTTTTTTATTTCCGAAACATATATATCTTTTTAAATATAAACAAATACATAATCTGATTATTTCATGCTGAGAAATGACTTTGTACCCTTATTCTTTATTCATTTCAGTTTTAACATTGATAAACAGAATGAAAAACGTTTTTTATTCATGATCGTGGGGTATTTATTACATCAACCATTAGGTAGATTGCAATAAAAATAATACCTATTGGTCCCGTCATCACAACAAAACTTCCAATAAATTTTGATATATCTTCACCGATCATGGTCCCAGAACCCAAATATATATATATATATATATATATATATATATATATATATATATATATATATATATATATATATTTAATTTTTATGTTCTCTCTTATTTGTTCTATTGTTATATTTATATATATATATATATATATATATATATATATATATATATATATATATATATATATATATATATATATATATATATATATATATAAATATAATATATATATATGGGCTATAACGAAATTTGTCAACAAAGTGGAGGCCACATTTTTCAAACGAATGGAACAAAATTATGCACAAAAATATTTTGGTCCAGTAATTTCAAAATGGCGCCTGTTGAAAGATTAAAAAAAATCTCAATCATTCTTTTCATACCAATATTGGCAAACTATAGGTCTTTTGTTGGTTGGTTGGTTGGTTGAAGGCTGACGAGCCAGAGACAGGGTTGGCACTTAGCTTCCCTTGACACTGCGACCAGCTGGGGTCTATTGTATCACTCTGTCGTCAGTGGTTCCTCATTCAAACAGGTTTGTGCCTTTAATTAGGTTAAGAAGCCTGTTGATAAGGTTCTTCGGATTCATGCCTGTTTCCGGGCTGATCTCTCCAAAGGTTCTGTGTCGCCTACTACTTAGGGCGTCACAGTCGGAGATAATATGAGAGGCTGTTTCTTCCTCTTCATCACACAGCCTACACTCCACGGTTTTTCTGCGTACTCCCATGGTGTTTAGGTGTTTTCTCAGGCCGCAGAGTCCAGTCAACAGACCTATTATTATACGAGCCTTCGTTCTGTTCAGGTTCAGAAGGTCAGCTGTCAGGGTCCGGTTTGGATGCCCTACCATGACTTTGCTGTGTATTTGCCCGACAGTTTGATCCCAATATTATTGGTGTCTTCTTTTTATTCACTTGTCGATCAGGGTCCTGCATCGGTTTTTGCTAATCCCGTGTGCAGGTTCTGGCCCTGTAAATAGCGTTTCAGATGCTTGTCTAGCTAGCTGGTCCGCTTTGACGTTGCCTTCAATGCCTCTATGACCTGGCACCCACATCAAGGTGACCTTGTTGTGTTTTGCCAGCTCGATGAGGTTCTGGAGGCAGTCCCAGATCAGTTTGGACTTTATCTGTATAGAGTTGAGTGCTTTGATAGCACTTTGACAGTCAGATAGAATGTAGATGTGTTTTTTCCTATAACCACTTTCTAGATTCTTCTGAATGCATACCATGATAGCATGTGTTTCAGCTTGGAATATCGTGGAGCATTTACCAAGTGGTATTATGTAATCCCTTCTCGGCCTCACCCCATGTATTCCTGCTCCCGTTCCTTCAACTGTCTTTGAACCGTCTGTACACCAGACTATGTCCGCAGTTGATTGTGATTCTATACTCGGGGCCCATCCAGATCCATCAATTCGTGTTTCGAATGGTTTTTCGAATGAGTATAGGGGTTGCATGTAATCTGAAATCATTTCGAGTTCTTCGATGTTGATTACATGAGTGATTCTGGTATGTCCAGTTGTTCGGATTCTCCATTTTTTTGTTTGTTTCAGTCTGTATGCACTCATCCTGGCCTCTCCAATGACATGTAAGTCAAGGGGTTCGAGGTTTAGGATGATTTCAATTGCAGCTGTTGGAGTGCTACTCATTGCACCCGTGATACAGAGACTGGCAAGCCTCTGGATTTTCCCAAGGTTGGTTTTTGCCTGTCTTTGATTTGTTTTTGGCCACCATAAGAGTGACCCATAAGTTATTCTTGGTCTTATTACCGCTGTGTAAAGCCAGTGCATGGATTTCGGTTTAAGCCCCCAGGTTTTTCCAAAAGCTCTCCTGCACATCATGAAGGTTATCTTGCTTTTGTTGGTTACATGTTGAAGATGCGAGTTCCAGGTTAGTTTCTTGTCAAGAATCAGCCCTAGATATTTCACCTGCTCTACTACATGTAATGTTTCACCGAATAGTCTGGGAGGTATGAGATCTCCCATGTTTCTTTTCCGGGTGAAGGGAATTAGTGTTGTTTTGTTCGGATTTGCCCTTAGGCTCTCTCTGTTACACCATTCCTCAACTGTCCTCAGTGCATTTTGCATTAGCTCTGAGATTGTTCGAGTATTCTTTCCCTTGATGAGGATGACCAAGTCATCTGCATACCCTTGAGAGTAATACCCTTGGTTATTCAGAGAAATTAGCAGTTCATCTACAACCATGTCCCACAGAAGGGGGGAGAGTATGCCCCCCTGTGGGGTACCTCTGGAAATTTCAACCTGCTCTGTTTCCTCGAACATGTTGGCTTGGACCAGTCTATTGTGAAGCATTGAGTGTATCCACCTGCAGGTGGTTTCGTCAATGCCTCTTCGAGTGGCCGCAGAGACCATACTTTCAAAGGAGGTGTTGTCGAAGGCTCCTTCGATGTCTAGAAAAGTGCAATTTCTTTGTTTGCTCTTCAAGCCTTGAAACAAGCTGATGAAGTGCTGTCTCGCTTGATTTTCCTGTTAGATAGGCATGTTGGTTTTGATGTATAGGCCGTTCTACAAGAGCGGTTTCCCTTATGTCTCTATCTATCAGTTTTTCTAAGCCTTTCAGAAGAAATGACGATAGGCTTATTGGTCTGTATGCCTTTGCCTGGTCATATGAGTCTCGTCCAGGTTTTGGAATAGAGACCACGTTTACAGTTTTCCAGGTTTGAGGTAGCCATCCCAATGCTAGGCTCAGCCTGTACAGTCTGCACAGTTCTGGTGCTAGATATTCAACTCCGCTCTGAAGTAGTATAGGAAATACTCCATCTGGGCCCGGAGACTTGTGAGGCTTGAAGGAGTTTATTGCCCACACTACTTTTGAATGAGTTACCGTTCGTTTAGCTACTTCCCAGTCTGCCCTTTTTGCCCTCAAATGAAGGTTTGCAGGGATTTCATATCTGGGGTTTTGATTTGTGGTGACAGTGCATCCTGGGAGGTGTGTATGGAGCAAGAGTTCCATAGTTTCCTTCCCAGTGTTGGTGTGGTTGCCGTTGGGTTTTTTGAGAGTCCCCAACGGATTGATGGGGTCTTTGGAAAGGATGCGGTGGAGTCTTGCTCTTTCTGAGGTTTGTTCTATGTCCTCACAGAACTTCCTCCATGACTTTCCTTGTTCCCCTCTGATTTTTTTGTTGTATTCTGTGAGAGTTTTGAATAATCCTCCCAGTCACCAGTTTTTTTCGCACGATTGAATAGTTTGCGCGTTTTATTTCTAAGATGTGTGAGTTCGGTGTTCCACCAGCTCACTTTACCTTTAGTGGTGCTGCGCTTCAAAGGGCAGTTGTTATGATATGAAGTTATTATGTCCTCCCGTAACATTAGGGAGGTTTGCTCTATTTCATGAATTGTATTTGAGTTAGGTTTGACATTTTTGAAATTTGTGAGATTTGCCCTGAGCTCCTCCCGGTACCCCGGCCAGTTGGTTTTTCTGGGATCCCGACACATAACTGCAGGTTCATTGGCATAGCCAATCTCCACATGTATGTGTCGGTGATCTGAGTTTGAAGGTTCCTCAGATACTGCCCATTTGCCGACGTGCCGAACCACCAAAGAAGAGCCCAAAGTGATGTCAATGATTTCCCGTCTGTTACGGGTTACGAAGGTTGGCTCATTGCCTCTATTAAGTACTTCCAGGTTACTGGAGACAATAAATTCAAGCAATGACTAACCTCTTGTGTTCGTGTCGGTGCTCCCCCACACTGTGTTATGGGCGTTTGCATCGGCTCCGATGATAAGCTGGAGTTTATGGTCCTCACAGTGTTTAACCAAAGCCCTCACTTGTTCTGATGGTGGAGAGCTTGTTGAGTCATAAGGCATGTAGACGGAGGCTAGTACTATGTTCCTCTCTACTCCATCCTTGATGTAGGTCCCTGTAACAGAATTCTATCAGATTCAAGACTTTCAAATCATTCCTGGCAATAATGCAGGATCTGGCGTTTCCACAGTTTAGATTATGAATAAGCTTACCCTTGGATGTTCCGAGGCCTGATACTCGCCCTTTCCCGTGCAAATATTTGCACAGGGTTGAGTAGCAGCCTTACTATGCTGCAGGTTGGCTTGAACTGCCCGCAGCATCAGGAATGTTCCTGTTCCGGCTAACTAGCTTGAAGTTTACCTGCGTTAGCCCCAGGAATGCTTTCATTCCCCTGGCTTGCAGGTTCTTCAAGGAGGTCTCGTCGATTTGAAAGACAAGAGTTAGACCCGAGTCCTCCTCTTATCTCTTGATGACAAGCCATTCTTTAGTATCTATCCCCATGTTCTGGGTTTTGATGAGCTGACGAATTTTTTTGGTTTCCATTTTACCAAATGGCTTTGGAATCCATACCACTACCTTGGAGGTATTCAGGATGTCCTTGGCTAGCCCTACTTTTAGGACAGCCCCCTCCCAAGGTATCAGTCCGGGGATACTCTCAAGTAGCCAGGATTTAGCGGTTTCATCCAAGCATGTCAGGACCAGCACGCCCCTGTGGACGTAGCTGTTCCTGAAGTTCGGACCCTTACCCGGCTCACACTTGAAAATTTTCCCGGTAATTGCTTCCTGCAGGAGAATCCCTTGGTCGTCTGATAACTGGTGATCTGGATAACTCTCCAGAGCAACAGCCATCTTCAGACCTCCCTATAGCTGCCCTGCTCAGTTGGGTTAACTTGGGCAGAGACAGCCACTGGTTGGTCAGATCTAGGTTTCTTCACCCTTGTGTTCTCCGTGGAAGAGGGTTGACTTCTCTGTGAGCGGTCCCTCTTCTTGTTCGGAGTTTCTGGCTGCCTGCTGCTTCCAGCGATGCTGGGAGTTCGTTCATTGAAGCCAGTTTTTGCTTCTGGGTGTGGATCGCGTCGGTTGCTTCGGCGTTTCCTGGGTTTAATTTCTTCCCCAGCTGCCTTGGCCTCCGCTATCCGCACCTGTCTTCTAGCAGCTCCTGAGAGCTTTTTACGCGCCAGATTTAAACGATTTACATCTGACGCGACGTGCCTTAGGGCAGGTCTTTCTGGAGGTTCAGCGGAACTGCCACTGCCTCCAAAGAGTTTCCTGTTCTCTGTTTCCGGGAGTTTCTCAGTAGGTGTTCGACCATCTGCTGATCCCTCCTTGGTTTGGTTTGCGGTTTCTGGTGCCGAGTGCGATTCAACTGGAATCTTCTCGACTTCCATACCCGCTAGCGGTGTTGGGTCTTCTTCAACTGGAAGTTCCCCAGGGTTGTTTTTCGTATTGGTTTCCATATTGTTCCCACGAGTGTAGGGGAAAGGGTCGTCCACACCTGCGGTGCCCCCTGCGCAGGTGTAAGGCAAATTACTCTGGGAGGTCGCCATGTATCCCAGAGGCTCTGCTTGTGATACCTGACTGGCTCAGGTATCATCCATCCCTCGGCACGGGTCGCTTGACGCCTCGGATTGAGCCATGTTGTGGTGGCATTTGGTTTGAGATTGACTTAGAGATCCGCAGGCTTTGACCATTTCTGGTCATTACCACTGGATTTTCCTTGTCAACCCCGTTATCCAGCGATACCACTTGGGGGTAGCCACCTAAGTTTCCGCAACTCATCTTCATCTCTCGTAGGAGGTGAACATGTGTTGACGCAAACTACTCGTCTTTTGTTAGAACTTTATGAGCTCTATAACTTTCATTCTTTTTCCTTTTATTCTTTAAGATATACACACAAATCAAAAAAATGAAAAATCTCTGAAGGCTCCTTCCATTTGAAGTTTATTGACTGGTGAGAAACTTATACTATTTCAGTTTTCCTTTCGCTGTCAAACAGAACATCATTTTGACATTTCTGGATTTCAAAGTTAAATATTAGATATTATTTTTCTAAGTGATATTAGGATTGAAACCCAAGTAAGTTCTGTCTATATCCTTGTGAGCTAGTTATACTTCTTTCATTCAATTTGAGTAAGATTCATAGAAATATTAGCAATAATTTAGGGAGATTTGAATCCTTTACCAACTTTTAATTGAAAAGTTTAATGTTTATACAAAAATAGAATTTATGTTTTCCTCGATTTTAGAAAGATTACATAAGTATTGAAAGGGTTCAGAGAGATTTGAGCTCTTCTCCAATTCTTAATTGTAGAGTTTGAGATTTATAGAAAAATAAAAATGCTGTTTGTGTTTTCCAGTGAATAAATGTCCTATTTTTTCTGACACATGATTCGTTAGCTTGTTTGATGGCTTCTTCAGAATCCATAATTAAATTCTGAAATGTACCTTTCCGACTGGCCGCGCCATCGGAATTTCGTTTGTTTAAGTTACGTAAAAGGATGCATACACTACACTAGTAATATAATGAAGTCATTGAATTAGTAGTGATTCAATGAGTTCATTACCTAATTTATTCTTAGAAAAATCATAGTGAATCAATATTTTTATATTCAAATGATAGAGCAACAAACTTTATAGGTACAATTTATCGGGCTTCGAATTAGTCGGCATCCACTTATACGAAGGTAAATTTAACGTAATATTTGCGTCAGTTTTACCAATATGGAAAATATATAGAAGTAAAAGTCTAAAATTAGGATATTGAGTCATATGGCCTAATGAGTCGAAGGTATAAATGAGTTAAGTTTCCTCAATAGTAGTCCTTTTTACATATTTATGGCCTAAAGTTAACCTAAGGACATAAAAAATTCAATGTTAGAATTTGTTACTGTACTATTCGTGATAATATAACATGGCGTTCGGAAAATAATTGTCTGTCTGTTGATGAATATTGATGAAGTGACTAGCGATATAAACTTTCCTGTGATAATGTTGATTTTTACTAGTGTTGAATAAATAGAACTACCGAAATATTCAATTGGCTGGGGAAGGATTAGATGGAATTCCGTTGTATTTTATCAATTTTATTACATTCCAAAAACTAACTTGAAATGTGAAGTTCATTCAAATATGTCTAATTTATTTTTTTGGCGTGTTGAGTAGGATGTGGGAATTTTTTTAGTGCAAGCCAACAAATATGGAGTCGTCCGTTTCACGATGGACCTAATAGTCGATAAAATCTTAACAAGTTTCTTTCCGACTTATTGATGATAGGCAAAAAGAGTACAAATTTGACTTCTTTATAGACTTATTTACTCCCTGACATAGGAAAAATTTTGAGGTTATAAATAGGTGAGTATTTACTTAAAAAAATTATCATTGGTTTGAGAATATGGTTTACAGTAAATGCAATGAACAATGGATTGCAAAAATTTAAATATGTTGGTTACAAAATATGAGGAAGATAGTAACGAGCGAATCAGTAGTACCTTTACAATAGAAACCTGTATGTTCAATCATAAGAAAGCAGATTTTCAAGAAAAAAAGTTGAATATTTTTCTGAGTGACCTTTTTATAAAATAGGAATGATTTTGATACAACGTATATGAAAGTATTCACAAGTATCTACCTTTTATGTAGATGAATTACAAATTACTTATCGTAATATCGTATCGATGATGAAAGGGATGTTCTGAGTAAGTATATGATTTCCTTCGATCAAGTATTTCATTTGGGTGCATGGAGTATATTTTTTTTATTTCATTAAAAATAACATATTTCACGAATTTTTGTGAGAGGCTCACTGAGAAATTTTCCATTCTTCTGCTTTCTTACTCCATCAATGAACTTGAATTCCATTAAATGAAATGGATATTATTGATGAAAAAATATAAATTACATTTTGACCTGAAAAATTGTCCAATTGTACCTTGAATTAAATTGGTTTTCTGTCAGCACACTCATAAGTTTTGTTGAAATCATATTCCATATAAAATCATATTTAACCTAATTTATCCTTCAAGTTCTCCTGAATTCATTATATTTTCTTCTACTCACAGTTGAACATATGTAGGTGAGTATTTGCTGATCAAACCCTCACACAAGAAACTGAAAACTGGACTAGTATTTATACCAGTTATGGGGTGTAGTCGATAGTTGCCCAATTGGAATTATATATAATTTTCATATCGGAAGTAATTTAATGATAAACATGAACAAAAATTTATTTTCATCATGAAATCCACAACTCTTAGTTGGCTTAGGAGTTAGGATTTTCAGTTTATCAAATGAATGTTGTGGCTGAAGTATTGTTCAAGAATCAGGTTTAAAAAAACCTATCCTTCGAGTGATACAAATATTTTTTTTTCATATAGTACAAATACGAATCAAACCAAACTACTTGGAATTTTGCGAACTGAGAACCAGATTCAAATCATGCATACAGTCAAATTATCCACTATTCTGGAAATATTAGAACTCAAAAATAAACACTAACATTTAGCAAAATGCATCTTAATCATGGTTCTGTTTACTGAGATGCTTCTTGTGACCACCAAAAATGAAAACTGCTCAAAATATTATTATTCATTTCAAGCAGACATATAAGATACATTCTGTTAGTTTGACCCAAAGAAAGAATCTAGACCGGATGCAGTACCTCCTTGTATTGTCAAATACTGTAGCTTTGTTCTTTCCCGTCCTGTCTATCACATTATCGATACGTCTTTTGCTACAGTTATTTCCCCAATAACTCGAATCTTCATATTGAGAAGTATCGCCCAGTATTTCTATTGGGTATCATACCAATTTTTTTTAAAAGCATAGTTACTGACTATTTGACTGAAACATTGTGATTCAAGAACAATACGGATTCTACCCAGGTCAATTTGGTCAACTATGCAAACTTGTCGAAACCTTGGAGACTGAGTGTCACGTAAATTCAATCCACACCATTTCTCCAAGGTATTTGACAGGGTGAATCATAAGCTTTCAGTAAACAAGCTTTTTTGGCCTATAAGGGTCATTTCTGTACTGGATTGAATATTACCTTGAAAATAAAACAATTGTATATTCTTAGAAATCCCAGTATTATCAAGAATTCCACAAGGTTGTTACGTAGACACCCTACTTGCTGATGAACCTCAAAATATTAGTTTTCCCAATGATACTCTCAATTTGCAAGCAGATCTCGATTGTGTTTATGTATGTATGTAGGTGATGAAATTTTACCGTGGTGAACGCCAATTTTCTTTGACTATCGGATAAATAACACAATGGTGGATGATGTTGTCATCATCAAAGATCTAGGTGTCATTCGTGATCCAACTTTGAGCTTCAAATCACATATGTTCTCGGTGATATATAAAGCTTTGCAACTTCTTGAATGTTTCAATAAGATCACATCAGATCCCACAAACATAACCTCGTTACGTACATTTGATTGGGCCTCAGTAAAACCACACCTGGAATATTATTCTCCTGTTTGGAATCCCTTCTACAGCATTCACTCTTAGAATATTGAACGTGTTTGAAGTTTATTTTTGATTATGTGAATTCTAAACTCCTTATATTCCTGGATTATCACCAAACTAGGAAATTTATTAACCTATCCCAATTATATTCAAGTAGTTACTTTCGAAAATAAACTTCCAAGCATCATCACGTACTACAAGGCTTCACCAAAACTTGTTCCATTTCATCGCACCAACCACGGTTATAATAGCTGCCTGTCCCGAATTCAAAGATCATGGTCGTTCTGATATTTTCAGGATCTTCCTTTCTAATTTCACATCCCAACTATACTCATATGTCACTTCATAAAGGGTCATTCAACACTTGGCTTCCTTTTTGAACCTCAAATTTTTTTTGTAACTATAAATTGTTATTCAGCTTCTATATTTAGTTGTATGAATTTCATAGTACCAGTTAGCCACTATCTTTATCATATAACGTTACAAAACTGCGTTTTCGAGAAACAAAATCAAACGTGGAATTAGTGTGCCAAATTTAATACAGGCTATTCGAGTGTGATTTATATCCATTCGCCTGTGTTATTTCACTTACCTCGCTATTCACTATTCAATTGAGAATGTTTGCCTTTTCAACGTCAAGGATTTTATCAAACGAAAGCGCACTAACACGCTGAAGTGCCTTTAAAAAGTAAATTTTAATACTGAATCAGTATATGTCAAACATGTCAGATTATGGTATACAATAATGAATTGAAACGAAGTGCCGTACATTTCAGAGGTATCTATTGAGAGCTGCTGTGTGAAATAATCACCGTAATAATCAGAGAAGCGAACAATTATTCAGTGAAGACAGATGCCGCAACTGATATTCCAAGGCATCCACTGATGTTCATGCAAATTGAATTCCATTCCACGGAAGCGATCCGATATATAATTGTACTAGTTTCAAGATATATAACTCAGTTTAGTGCACAAGCTCGCGAGTTTGCTTTGAATCAGAACTGATCCGATGTGTATTTGCCAAAATGATGAAATTTTCCGTTCAGATGGTCTTGGAAATAATGTATGCATTTCAAAATACGTATATAAAAATAAATAATGGAACTTGGGTGGAGTTATTGATTCGTCATGTCGAATGGCAGAAGGTTCAGTATTTGAAAATTTGAGAATGAAACAAAAACTACTTAATTTTGTTTTATGGTTCAATATGTAATGGTTCTGGGGTTTGGTAAACCTTCGAGTAATTCAAGAAAATGCAAGAAATTTCATAGATTGATTTTTATAACAATAATCATACCGCACTTGTAATATAACATACTGTGTAACAAGGTTGACATGGATGTCGATGGCTCAATTCGCAAAACTTCCAAGTCCATTTTAACTTGAATTGATCTTCGGTCACAACTTGTTAGATAGCGTCGTAACGCATGCTCTGGAAAAACTTAGAGGTTAAATAAATGCAAAAATCCCCCACAATCGTGTAGTAGGAAAACACTCGAATATTATCATTCAAATCGGAAAACTTTTCTTCCAATCATGCAGCTACTATATCAATTTGGAAACAAAAATCTGAAAAAGGACTATTGGAATGTTACCATTCAATAAAGTTCCACAAAAATACATGTTTGTAATAATGACAACCATCGAATTTCCATTCCACCACCGAGTACAAACTATACTTTCTCCACTACCAACACAAGATATGAAATAAAAATATTTCGATAAGAATAATATGAAGAATATACAGGGTGTCCCTGGACTTCCCCTTTTCCTCTCGGGAATGTATAGATGGGGTCAAAATATCACCAGTACTTCATATAACTTTTGTTCCTAAAAGCCTTCGTTACCAAGTTACGGGCCCTCAAAGTGAATATTCAAAATCATCTAAATTTTGGTGATTGACTAAACAAATGAATTCCTTCGATGAGCTTTCATGCAGGAGTCAGTTGTTTTGCTACAAAGTCAGGAACGGACTACCCTCGATGGTCCACACCCCAAAACTTTGAAATGACAGATAATTTTTAATAGTTTTCAACAAAATAAGGTTACGTAGACAATTTTCTGAATGAAAGTACCCGTGTAGAAAGTCGATCGGAGCAACGATTCTTGATAAAAATGCAGTTTTACCCGACGACATCAAACCCGATCGTCCACCATTATTTGAAATGAAAAATTTTCACAGTAGAAATACTAATGCTAACGTTAATTCAATAACATTTATAACAGGGATAATACAAAATATGCTAAAATAAAGTCGTAAACAGAAAGTACAGTACCTAGTTGAAAGTTTCATTCACAATGTAGATATTTTTTCAAATGAAATATCAAGTTATGTAGATTCGTGGTGTTTTTGAACTAACAAGCTACTCCTCTATGAAATATCGAATTCAGTCCATATTTTGTATGTACGCGTGGAATAAGCACGTTTCGTGTTGTGTTATCCAAGTCCAAGTCCAAAAGTATTTATTGGGTCTATTTACACATATTCTTACATAACTTAACTAATTAATTATTTACAATATATACATTCCAATCTTCCTTGTTCTTTTTCGGGATGTGTGGGAAGGGGGAGGAAAAATTGCGGCTTTAAGTGTGGGGATTCTGACTGTCTTCTTGCCCTCCTACTGGGGCGAAGGGACAGCCCCTGCTGGTGTTTGCAGGTTGCCTTGATTTATAGGTTTCGTTATGCTTATTTTTAAACGTTTCTAGACGCCTCCTGCTATAGCTTATGCATCTCCTACATATTTCTTGGATTCCGAAAAATACATTGAATATTTGATGAGCTTTTATAGTAATCGTTTATATACTGGAAAAATCAAATAAAAACCAGCGAATTCGTATTCACAGCTCAAATGTTGACGAGTTTCACTGATAAGTATAATTTCATGGGAGAAAATCTTTCACCCGAAGATAAATTTAGCTGAAAAAACGCACATCGGAAGACATAACTAATAAAAAGCAAACGAATAAACTACAAAAACGGCTGCACATGAATAGGTGAAAAATAACCGGTGAATAAATTTATATTTCATTTCTTCCACAGATGTTGACAAAAACACCTTGTTGAAAGGAATAAAATCAGTGTGGATAAAAAATTACAACTGGAATGCGATTTTGTTTTGTTGAGTGGTGCGTTGTCATTGTATGGTCAATATTCTAATAGGACAGTTTGAAGTGTTTTGATATGGCCGAACAGTTTACATTCAACGAATATGCAGATATGCATGCATTGTATGGACGAGCATTTGGTAATGCTACAGAAGCCCGTCGTCTATATGCCGAGCATTTTTCCAATCGAACGTTACCGGCCAGAGAAACGTTCGAGCGTGTCGATCGCAGCTTGAGGAAGACAGGTATGTCTGATGGATAATTAATTGGAGCCTGTTGTTTTATTTCGATATTATTGTAGGTTCAGTTTCGCCAAAACGAGGTGGTGAGGGCGCTCCTAGGGCTGTGCGTACCGTTGTATTGGAGGAAAATATTTTGGAAGCTGTCGCTGATGATCTTCGAATGAGCATCAGAAACCTATCAGAACAGTTCCATACATCCAAGTCCACTATTCATAGAATAATAAGGGGAACGACTGCTCCACCCATATCATATCCAGAAGGTACATGCCATGACACCTGAAGATTTTCCAGCACCACTGGAATATGCCAATTGGTTCCTGGATAAGCAAAGAGAGGATATGACTTTTATTACTCGAGTTTTATTCACTGATGGAGCAGGTTTCAGTGGAGATGGAGTAATCAAGTCTCATAATATCCACATATGGGCCGAAGAAAATCCCCATGGAATATTGCAAACCAAACACCAACGGAAATTCAACGTCAATGTTTGGGCTGGTATCATAGGGAACCATCTTATAGGATCATTCGTTCTACATGACCGAATGAATGGAGAACGTTATTTGGAGTTCATTCAGAACGATTTGAATGGACTTTTGGAACATGTTCCATTGCAAACCCGAAGAGATATGTGGTTTATGCATGATGGCGCTCCTCCTCATTTCAGTTTGATTGTGCGGGACCATCTGAATCAAATTTTCCGCAATAGATGGATTGGTAGAGGTGGGCCATATTCATGGCCACCGCGGTCTCCGGATATAAATGCATTGGATTTCTTTCTGTGGGGGCATATAAAAAGCCTCATTTACGCTACACCTATTCACACCAGAGATGCCGTGTTGAATAGTATTACATTACATTGTGAAGCCATACAAAACGACCCTGGCATGCTATTTCAAATGCAGAGAGGGTGTTTGCGCCGACTAAGAAATTGTATTGAGAGAGACAGGGGTCATATCGAGCAGTTTCTGTAGCGGATTTTGCATTTCTGTTTGCTCGTGAGGCTTGCGATTGATTATTTACACCATGAGTTTTGTAAGGTAAACGTGTTTGCATGATAAAAATTCGTTATGAACATTGTACCTATCATTTCTATTTCCATTGCAAATTAATCTATTTGAATAATGGTAGACATCTCAGGTTGGATGTCGTCGAACAAAAATGCATTTTTATCAAAAATCGTTGCTCCGATCGATTTTCCACACGGGTACTCTTATTCAGGAAATTGTCCAGGTAACCTTTTTTTGTTAAAACATATTGACAAATCTCAGTCATTTCAAAATTTTGGGGTGTGGACCATCGGGGGTAGTCCGTTCCTGACTTTGTAGCAAAACAACTGACTCCTGCATGAAAGCTCATCGGAGGAATTCATTTGTTCAGTCAATCACCAAAATTTAGATGATTATGAATATTCACTTTGAAAGTTATCAAAGAAAAACATTTTTCATTTTGTAACTTTGAGGTCCCGTAACTTGGTAACGAAGGCTTCCAGGAACAAAAGTTATATGAAGTGCTGGTGATATTTTGACCCCATCTATACATTCACGAGAGGAAAAGAGGAAGTCCAGGAACACCCTGTATATGATTATGGTATTTATACAATTATATAAATTGGACATTGATGCATTTGGAATATTTTGAATGCCTTCCAAAAGGTTCAATTTGGAATTCCTCCAGCGCCTGTCTCTGTCCATTTGGATACTATGCCCCAGGCAACATATGGTCGGTCAAATTATTTCTTCACGAGTGCCCTCCACTCCACTGTGGAACCCAGAGTAGTGTAACTATGTTGGTAACCCAAGACAGTTCGAGGCTTGTCTGCTGAGCTGAGGTCTTCTAGAGCTGTCTGGCTGACTGATATTATTTTTATTTCTTTGTTTGCTAGAGGCAGACTGATCAGCTTCCTCGCGCACAATTCTATGACACAGATCTCAACCTGGACCATTTCTTCGTGAGAACGTCGTCTTTTTCATTGCTCTCCATTCCACTGTGCCCTGGAACCGTGTATTACTCTGTTGGTTTCCCCCAAAAAGTTTGAGGGTTGCAACTCTACACCAGTTCAGAGACCATCCTGATCTCACGGCTTCTAGAGCTCCCTTTTTTCTTTGTTTTCCAGTGGCCGCCCAAGGTTTTAACTTCTGCGCTCCTCCCGAAAACGTCTGGAGTATTATATCCTGACCAATAATCTTTTTCTAGAAAGAGTGCGTTTGAAGATGTTTCGACTGGTATTTGGGAGACAAGGGAGTGTGTAATCATCCCCAGGATGTGGTCGTTTCTGATTTCTTGCAATATAGTTACACGACCCCATTGTCATTTCCATTTACTTAGTTTTCCAAGTAAATGGACAGTAGTCGCTAGGATGTTCCTCTGACGTGCTTCTCCACGAGGATTTGGAGAGGAGTATTATAAATTTACCACTTTCGGATTCATTATACACCTATCCAATATTTTCTGCATAATCATTAGGAGCACTACAACTTTTACTCACGAAAGAATTGTCGTCATCACCACCGGTTGAGCCGGAAGTAGAAAATCGTGGAGCATATCAGTGGCGTTATATTCCTCAAACTCTCCTGTATAAGGTAATTTTTCTATATCTATAGGAAATGTTGATATCTACAAAAAAGTACTCACACATTTTTCTCTGTAAATGCGTATTTTCAGAGTTATTCTCAAAAATCGCAAAAACTTACAGTTATTTATCTATCTAAGCAATGTTATAAAAAAGTGTATTTATATAAATTATATCCCTTTTTAGGGCAGCATAATGCCATCAGCAGATATCAGGGATATAAATGTATATATATATATATATATATATATATATATATATATATATTTATATATATATAAATATATATATATATATATATATATATATATATATACATGAAACAGTTAATTGTGGCATATTGGACAAATCATTAAATTAAAGAGAAAACCATCCTCAAGCGGGAGTCGAAACCACGTATAACAACTGAGCTATTTGAGGACATGAGAACCGCCGCATATTTGTGAATCATTTTTTCCCATAATTTAATGTTAGTGTTAGTATTAATAGAATAGATCGAAAGTACTTATCAATGGCCATCAAAACTCGTTAACCTTTCACTCTAACATTAATTTTTTTTGCATTTTCCGTATTATATATATATATATATATAAAACTCTTGCATGGAATAGCGAATTTTCTCCAAGGCGCTGAAAGTGTGTGTCGGTGATATCACCAGTATTCAAGAAGGGCGACAAAACTGACATTAACAACTATCGACCAGTATCCCTTACTTTCTGTATTCTATTCAAAAAATTGTATTTCAATTTCGTATCCCTTATAATTCAATTCACGCTTGGATATAGTGGGTACTGGGGATTGGAAATTCTGCAACTATTTCATTATTGCTTACGTTTCGAATATAATTTATTTTATTTTTGAAAGCTAGAAAGGGCATAGTGTAACAGGTTAAGAAGTGAAGTTCAACCATATTCTGTTTCCTAACCTATTATACTGTGCCCTCTCTAGCTTTGAAAAAGAATAAATGATTTTCGAAACGTTAGCAATAACGAAATAGTGTATGAATTTTCAGTCCCCAGTACCCCCTATATTTAAAGAATGTTTAGCCTTCCGTCTCTATGATTTCTTGAATAAAAACAGAATAATCAATAAATCGCAATTCGGATTTATGAAAGGTATTGGTACGAATGACGAAGTGTCGCAACTCATGGAAAACGCATGCAAAAATATCGATAAGCAAGTCTTGACGATAATGATTGATTTTGAGAAAGCGTTAGACATTGTGAGCCATCAAAAACTGCTCAACAAGCTGTATTGAATAAGAGACTCAGGGTAAGACCTCATTAAAAATTATCCCTCTGACTGAAGTCACTGTACTAGAATGAATGGAGAGCTAAGCGGAACAAAACTGATACCTATGGAGTTTATATCTGGAAGATCTAGTATCACTGAATATTCAGAGAAATTTCACTGCTTATGCTGATGACACAACGATTATTTCCGTGGGAAACTCATGGCATGAAGTTATCAGCCTTGCAAACCGAAATCTCTTGTCCGTCAGCAAATGGCTGAATAATAATATACTTACCTTAATAATAATAATCTACTGAGCTTGAATATTGACAAAAACAGTAGCAATATCCTTCAAATATGTTGAGGACTCCAAATACCTAGGAATAATAATTGACCATAGACTATCATAAAAAATGCATTTATCAAATCAGGTTCAGAAAATAAGAAGATAATCTCCAATTTCTACGTTGTGAAAAGTATCCCAAACTCTGAGACACACAAAACTGTGTAATATGCTATCACACAGAGCTTATTACAGTTCTGCATATTAGCATGTGGATTTGCCTATAAAACAATTATGGAAACGTTGGCTACAGCACAGAAATGTAATAACCAAATCGGCCTTCATAAACCAGAGAGTTATCCCTCAAATCTTAACTTCAAAGAATTCAGAGTTTGGACAGGCACTGAATTGTATTTCAAACCTACTAACTAACCTTCAAAAATTGCAGTCCATCTGTACATGATGGAGTCACAACTTTAGCGATGTCAAATAGAAAACATTGAAGTACCATCCTTCAACTTTAAGCTGACGCGATACAACTCTACCTACCTTTTGTTGACAAATCAATCGGGAACATAAAGTTCATCCTACAAATCTAAAATAACCTTATAGATTCTTGAGAACTCCAACCAGTTGAAGCAAATCCTATATCATCCAATTCAAAAAACGTTGTTATTACATTTGAAATTCATACACACATTCCTTTATTCATCAATTCTTTTTTTTTTCAAATTCTGTAGGACTCAATGGAAGATGGTGACTAAAGTTTATCTTTTTAGTTGCAGATGATTCCACATCTGATTATATGAACATCCTGTTCATATTTTCAAACAAATCTATTTCTTAGTACTAGTACCAAAATTGTTTTCTTTGAGACACATATGTATAAACGTTCAACTGGCAACACAGTCGAAACTGCGATATTACTGTTTGCTACACACGAGTTTGCTCTGTAGCCTTCCAATTGGTTGCTCAGTTTTGTGTATGTTATTTACAATGTATTGGTGCAATGTTTTCATGTACTAATATATTATACATTTATGTTTGCTTAACTATTATATTCTAAGCAAGAGTACACCCTGTATATATATGTGAATATATATATATATATGAAAAGTATCAAAATTTAGATAGTGACACCTATAATCTGTGTGGTGAAGCTTAGACCTGTTGTCGTGGAATTTTAATGACACGAAATTTTGTGCACATTAATAGGTCACCAACAGATGTCAGCATTGGCAAATCCACGACATCAATAGTCGTACTCCTATTGCGTTCAGAGTAACACAAAACAAATAACGAGAGAAATAGAGATTTGTTAGGAATCCAAGAGAGCCCACCATCCGCCAACAGCTGTTTCATGGTTTCCCAATCATCAGGACGGCTTGTGGTCTCTTTCTAATTCGTATAAAATATCTCATAGTGCTGATACCTACCGGCAAGAACGAAAATGTGAAAAGAATCAAATTATATATTGTAACACCCATAATCTGTGTGGTGAAGCTTAGACCTGTTGTCGTGGAATTTTAATGACATGAAATCTCGTGCACATTAATAGGTCACCAACAGATGTCAGCATAGGCCAATCCACTACACCAATAGTCGTTCAGAGTAATGAGAGAAATAGAAATTTGTTACGAATCCAAGAGAGCCCACCATCCGCCAACAGCCGTTTCATGGTTTCCCAATCATCAGGACGGCTTGTGGTCTCTTTCAAATTCGTACCAAATATCTCATAGTGCTAATACCTACCAGCAAGTACCAAAATGTGAAAAGCATCAAACTATAGATAGTGACACCTATAATCTGTGTGGTGAAGCTTGGACCTGTTGTCGTGGAATTTTGATGATACGAAATTTCGTGCACATTAATAGGTAACCAACAGATGTCAGCATAGCAATCCACGACACCAATAGTCGTACTCCAAGTGCGTTCAGAGTAACGCAAAACAAATAACGAGAGAAATAGAAATTTGTTACGAATCCAAGAGAGCCCACCAGCCGCCAACAGCTGTTTCATGGTTTCTCAATCATCAGGACGGCTTGTGGTCTCTTTCAAATTCATCTCAAATATCTCATAGTGTTAATACCTACCGGCAAGTACGAAAATGTGAAAAGCATCAAATTATAGATAGTGACACCTTCAATCTGTGTGGTGAAGCTCAGATCTGTTGTTGTGGAATTTTAAAGACACGAAATTTCGTGCACATTAATAGGTCACCAACATCAGCATAGGCCAATCCACGACACCAATAGTCGTACTCCTAGTGCGTTCAGAGTAACGCGAAACAAATAACGAGAGAAACAGAAATTTGTTACGAATCCAAGAGAGCCCACCATGAGCCAACAGCTGTTCCATGGTTTCTCAATCATCAGGACGGCTTGTGATCTCTTTCAAATTCGTATCAAATATCTCGTAGTGCTAATACCTACCGGCAAGTACGTGAAAAACATCAAATTATAGATGGTAACAGCTTAATCTATGTGGTGAAGCTCAGACCTGTTGTCGTGGAATTTTAATGACACGAAATTTCGTGCACATTAATAGGTCACCAACAGATGTCAGCATAGGCCAATCCACGACACCAATAGTCGCACTCCTAGTGCGTTCAGGGTAACGCAAAACGAATTACGAGAGAAATAGAAATTTGTTACGAATCCAAGAGAGCCCACTATCCGCCAGCAGCTTTTTCATGGTTTCCCAATCATCAGGACGGCTTGTAGGGTCTCTTTCAAATTCGTATCAAATATCTCATAGTGCTACTACCTACCGGCAAGTACGAAAATGTGAAAAGCATCAAATTATAGATACCCCACAGATTATAGGTGTCACCATCTATAATTTGATGCTTTTCACATTTTCGTACTTTCCGGTAGGTATTAGCACTATGAGATATTTGATACGAATTTGAAAGAGACCACAAGCCGTCCTGATGATTGGGAAACCATGAAACAGCTGTTGACGGATGGTGGGATCTCTTGGATTCGTAACAAATTTCTATTTCTCTCGTTATTTGTTTTGCGTTACTCTGAACACTAGGAGTACGACTATTGGTGTCGTGGATTGCTATGCTGACATCTGTTGGTTACCTATTAATGTGCACGAAATTTCGTATCATCAAAATTCCACGACAACAGGTCCAAGCTCCACCACACAGATTATAGGTGTCACTATCTTTAGTTTGATGCTTTTCACATTTTGGTACTTGCTGGTAGGTATTAGCACTATGAGATATTTGGTACGAATTTGAAAGAGACCACAAGCCGTCCTGATGATTGGGAAACCATGAAACGGCTGTTGGCGGATGGTGGGCTCTCTTGGATTCGTAACAAATTTATATTTCTCCCGTTACTCTGAACGACTATTGGTGTAGTGGATCGGCCTATGCTGACATCTGTTGGTGACCTATTAATGTGCACGAGATTTCATGTCATTAAAATACCACGACAACAGGTCTAAGCTTCACCACACAGATTATAGGTGTTACAATATATAATTTGATTCTTTTCACATTTTCGTTCTTGACGGTAGGTATCAGCACTATGAGATATTTTATACGAATTTGAAAGAGACCACAAGCCGTCCTGATGATTGGGAAACCATGAAACAGCTGTTGGCGGATGGTGGGCTCTCTTGGATTCGTAACAAATTTCTATTTCTCTCGTTACTCTGAACGACTATTGGTGTAGTGGATTGGCCTATGCCGACATCTGTTGGTGACCTATTAATGTGCACGAGATTTCATGTCATTAAAATTCCACAACAACAGGTCTAAGCTTCACCACACAGATTATAGGTGTTACAATATATAATTTGATTCTTTTCACATTTTCGTTCTTGCCGGTAGGTATCAGCACTATGAGATATTTTATACGAATTTGAAAGAGACCACAAGCCGTCCTGATGATTGGGAAACCATGAAACAGCTGTTGGCGGATGGTGGGTTCTCTTGGATTCCTAACAAATCTCTATTTCTCTCGTTATTTGTTTTGTGTTACTCTGAACGCAATAGGAGTACGACTATTGATGTCGTGGATTGGCCTATGCTGACATCTGTTGGTGACCTATTAATGTGCACAAAATTTCGTGTCATTAAAATTCCACGACAACAGGTCTGAGCTTCACCACACAGATTATGGGTGTCACTATCTTTAATTTGATGCTTTCCACATTTTCGTACTTGCTGGTAGGTATTATCACTATGAGATATTTAATACGAATTAGAAAGAGACCACAAGCCGTCCTGATGATTGGGAAACCATGAAACAGCTGTTGGCGGATGGTGTGCCTTCTTGGATTCGTAACAAATTTCTATTTCTCTCGTTATTTGTTTTGCGTTACTCTGAACGCACTAGGAGTACGACTATTGGTGTCGTGGATTGGCCTATGCTGACATCTGTTGGTGACCTATTAATGTGCACGAGATTTCGTGTCATTAAAATTCCACGACAACAGGTCCAAGCTTCACCACACAGATTATAGGTGTTACTATATCTAATTTGATGCTTTTCACATTCTCGTTCTTGCCGGTAGTTATTAGCATTATGAGATATTTGATACAAATTTGAAAGAGACCACAAGCCGTCCTTATGATTGGGAAACCATGAAACAGCTGTTGGCGGATGGTGGGCTCTCTTGGATTCGTAACAAATTTATATTTCTCCATATATATATATATATATATATATATATATATATATAATATATATACTTAACGTGTGCTGGAAAATCACAAACACGTTTCACAAATAACATTTTCTTCGTTCCAGTGACTGAATATTTTTTTGTTTTTTTCAGCGAGTGTTCCGAAAAACACTGATCAGCTGGGTAGTTCTCATACTTCCTTGAATTCGGAGCTTTCTGGTAATCCTCCATTATGGATCACGCATGTCACAGGAATCTATCATGATGATATCTACGTTAACAATGCAAGAATTCTGGTGAGCCAGTCGAACATCCAAGGCAACGAAAATAATTTACATCAGGTAAATATACTTTTCTTTCATATGGAATTGGTATGATTTGTGCCATATACTTTTAAGTGTTTCCACATGAATAATATTCATATAGACTTCCCTGTCATGATTTGTTTTGAGGACTATTTTATGAACCATAGCTGATCTAATCTTGCCCTATCAATTATCAGTTTTGATCGTTTTTTTTTATCAAACTCTTCATACTTTGACCAACACTATTGAACTTTGTCTTCATTCAATGACTTATATTGTAAAATGTTAGCTTTATCCGTACTAGAGATATCTTATCAACGACGAATTATTCTCAAAAATATTTCAATAATTTATTTTAGAAAAATTAGGGGTTCAGATATAATCTGAACAATTGAAGGACCGATTGAAGTTACTGCCGTTGATTTTGATTCATTGTATCTCATGAATATCATATTTCTTCGCCCCTCACACCACATCGTTGTTAATTCAAAAGAGTGCAAAATGTAAAAAATTTGTTTCGCACAATCGTCCCAATACCCTTGATTTCAATTTCATTTTCCACTAAAATAACTCAAAGGAAAAATTCTGTTGATTTCACAACCTGTCACTATAGTTTGAATGAATTAAAATCAAAAAAGTATTATGGTAACCCTCATTTCCACCTCGGTAAAAAGTCCAGAGCCTGATTCTGATAGGTTACAAAATAATCCCACATCAATTGCTAAACAGTTATTAGACTGATCAAAATTGTTTTCCATGCATGAAATCTTGTATATTATGAAAGTTCATATTATGAATCGATTGAATCAAATTGAAAAAACTGTTATTGGGTGTACATTACTCAAAAATAATTGTAAAATGAACAGTCGATGGGAGCAGCTGATAATTCGATTTGTTGGCTCCACGGACGGTTGCCCTGGAAGTAAGGTCCAATGAAGTCCTTAGAAAACATTAAAACAGCATATTGCGTGAATACGAAGTGAAATTCCAGTAGAGAATAGGCTTAGGGAGTGGGTAGAGAAAGGGAAATATTCTTGAATGTTCGGGATTGTATTCGTTGGGAAATACCTCAGGAAGTACGACAAAAAATATTTCTGATAAAGCGGTGGTCGGCAAGTTTCGAGCCTACCAATGTAAGGGTGAGCTGACTGAGTCTGTCTAGTTTGTCCAGCAGAAACTGCTGTCGCCCACTTTTCTGCAATGTTCTAGAGTCAAGTCAAAGCATCGTGAACCAAACAGACTGCTCTTCTGAATGGAAACCATCCAACATCTTCAATGTATGCATGAGTTTGGATCCCCACATATGGGAATTGTAGAACAAGGCAAATCTTGGTTTTATAAAAAATGCTGTTGAGGCGTGGTATAATTCTCAGCACGGAAGAGGAAGCCAAGTTTTTGTGAGGCTGATTTCGCGATAGGTCTGACGTGAATGTTCCTTGGAAGACTGTTGCTATTATTGACTTCAGATACGATTGCGTGCTGATTAATTCAACTGAGATCATTACATTGGTCATAGTTGAGTAATCTTTTCTGGGGAATCAGAATAATTTTCAGATCCTCATTCTACATGCCAATTTCGTGCAAATCCAGTTTCATGGGATGTTATTCATTTAGAGTTGAAGTTTATATGACGTGTGCTATCGTGTGTGGAAAAATTGACAGGATTGTTGGTAAATTCTAATAGGTCGTTAATCGGTTGATATGTGCTAGAAAGGAGCTGAGTGTTGGACGATATTCAATCTACGATTGCATTTATCGATATACCCGCAAGCCAAATGCATTGTTGAGGAGGCTGGTCATGAGATGGAAATTTGACTTTGGTGCCCTATCGAATGTTTTGGAGATGTGTAAGGCTACAACAAAAGATTTTCAATATTTCTTGATTGAAGTATGCCATACATGTGTCACATAGACAAGCTATTTCCCTGTAGACCTCTGGTGGCGAAAATCATATTGCCTATCGCTGATAATATATGATCGTTCAAAATATATCAAGTGCTCGGTATTGATAGCACTGTCCATAAATTTTGATGTGACAAGCAATAGGCCTGTTTGTTACTTTTTCATTCAATGGCTAGGCAACGAGATTGATGAGCACACTTCTCCCAACCGGAAATCTTTCGACGAGCTCATCATCCATGAACTTGGGACCACTATTTTAACTTGCCCTCTAGAGAATGGCATATCTGTGAATATGCTACTGCGATGCAGTTGTACGGTTTTTTTCAACACGAGGGTATGCTGGAAGTACTAACCATGAACGGCGTTGCATTACTTCATCAAGCCTGGCCTGGTCTTTGGAAAGAACCTTTTTGGGAATCGGCTTCACTTGAAGAGTCGACACAAGACTGGAGTTTTGGGGCACTTCTCTAGAGGACCATTGATGAAATTTATGTAGTTGCATCCAAATTGAAAGTGTTGAGTTGAATGGCTTGTAAGCTTATCAATTTTTTTTTATACACACGGCTGGTATTTCACGAAAATTCCGTTCAAAACAATTCACAAGGTAATTTTCAATGAATTGGATAACAAATAACACATTTTGTCGCTATATTCCGTAACTGAAAACGCATTTTTTTCGACCTGACCAGTTACGTCGTACGACATTATTAGTTCTCGCTGAAACTCCACATATTCTACTGATATGTACTCCTGGCTGATGTGACGTCTAAACGGTCAATTTTGAATGGCGCATTTCTCTGTTCGTTCAAAATAATTAATTAAATCAGAATTAGAATATGAAATTCAAGGGTTGTATTCGCATTTTTCTCGTTATTGAACAATGTATTATGCATTGAGTTTTTATTTATTTTTCCAAATACATAACATAAAATTTGATCAGAGTCAAGCTGGTTCCTGCTCTTGAGTAGTTCTTCTTTACTGCGTTATTCTATAAGACCATATTTTCATATACTTTATCTCCCTCAGAAATCCCAATACGTGATGTTGGCTATGCTTAGGAATATTTCATGAGTGTACAGCACGAAACTTGGGAATTTATTCCATGAATATTCTGGTGATTATGCTCACGGCTTTGGTAGGGCTGTTTCAAGAAGAGTCCTATTCATTTCCATGCAATCATTTTTACTGGGTACAAAACATTGAGGGGGCATAGGAGAGTTTTATTTCAAATAATGCTGGATTCGTAGTTTGTACGTATGAATGTAGGTAGGCAATAAAAAAGATAAGAGAGTTAGTTTTCTATGATCGATTTCAGTATGTCAAAAAACATATCAATACACAAGAGTGGAATTCAATAAAAGGAATTGGCTTTTATAACCAACGATAAAGTATGTCTTCAAACCACTTTATTACATTTTTCCGATGGAACTATCTAAGACTGAATTTTGGGACAAATGAATCCAATTCTTCTGTTTACGAAAAAATATTTATTGTTACTTTTCACTGTCTGTTTTGTCATTATCAAATTGAACCTGATATTGGCTGAACGGTTGCCAAACAGAATTCAACACTAAAATTCTTCTTTTGTATAAACATAAGGTAGCCTCTCTCCAGGATTTTGGTATGTATCTGACAATGAAATTGGTTTTAATATCAAAACCATTTTGTAGTAAGGCGTGAAAAATTCCCTCCTTTCCGGGTGACTTGAAAGATTTGAAGCTTTTGATAGCCCATTTTGATTTTTTTGGTGGTGAAGATTTGTTCAGCTAGGCAACTGCTGGATCTGTTGGGGTTTGTGGTAGCCCCTTCCAGGTAAGCGCTTTGCGATTCGTCTTCAGCGAATTTGGATCCAGGCAAGTGTGTATATATACTTTTCTTCTGGTTTTATGCATATCATCCCGTTGGCTTTTTCATTCGATGGATTCCGTTGGCATGTTCTTTGGAGAGGACTTCCTGGAGGCATTGAGTTGTAATCCTTTCACACATCTGCCTCCATGTTCTCCTCTTGGAGTTCTTTGTGGTACTCAGTAATATCTACTTTATAGTCTTCCCAGTGTCCCAGACTTTCAACTCTTTATTCCACCAAAGCACGTCTCAGTTGACTGCTTTTTGAATTTCTGGGCAGCTGATTTGATATGCTTTTGTTTCATCCATTTTATATATATATATATATATATATATAAATTCAGATATAACGACTGAAAATTGGTATGAACAGTGGGCAATGAATAACGGGGATCTTCAGTCAGCACAAGTGTTGAAATATGAAAAACTCTTTAATACTTTGAACCAAGCTTTCGTTTCAATTTTGAAACTTCTTCAGGGTCTTAAAATATGTAAATCACATTATTGAGAAAAAATACTTAAAATGAAGGAAGTACTTACGGTAATGTGAGTGGTTGATTGATGAACATTAACTTTCAGGTAAAGAAAACGTAAAATATGAAAACATTGGTCGGAATGGCGGAATGGTGTTATAGCTTTGACGTTTCAAGTGACATTGAAAGATTTGAATTCACTAATAATAATATATATATATATATATATATATATATATATATATATATATATATACATATATATATATATATATATATATATATATATATATATATATATATATATATATATATATATATATATATATATATATATATATATAAATAAATTAGTGGGAAGCAGTCAATGGTAGACCAATTAATACAATTTCTTCGTTTATGTCGAGCTTTCAAAAAATTATTTTCTTCTTTAAAACGTAATAACATGGAATTCACTAAAAAAAATTATACACAATAAGAAACATCGGTTTTACAATTTAAAATATCCCCTTATATATATATATATATATATATATATATATATATATATATATATATATATATTTATATATATAATTTCTAGCCAACTCCTATTCATAAGTTAATTGAAATCACCACAATAATCACACACCATGCACGCCTATGGTTCCTACACGTACCTTATCAATAAATAATGAAAGAAATCAAGAGGAAAAAACAAAACTATTCCAATCTTCACTGGATGCCTGCATTCAGAAGCAAACTCTCCTTCGATTTCGACATATATTAACAATTTTCCATTTATATTATAACAAGAGGAATCCAAGTATATGTAAATGTCCTTTTTAATATACATTTTATACAAGGAACCTATTTTTCTTGTAAGTATCATGTTGTTTCACTACATGATTTGTTTTACAATTTTACAATAATTTTTATTCATGTCAATTTTATATATAAATATTTTCATAAGATTTGACCTATTTACAACTTAAGTTGTTTGTATTTTATACATCTATTGAGGTTTTCATCATGTTATTTATCATGTACTAAGCTACTCTACTATTCACCCTTGTAATATTCACAATCCCTATTGTAGTGCCCTGTGGATGACTTTATAAAAATTGAAACGTCGGCAACAGATCCATAGTGGTTTCAATTAATTGACCTTTTCCCAACCAACTCCAAGCTATAATAACCAGTTAGGTCACAAAACACTATAAGAAAATTTATAAAATAAAATCACAATATTCCCTTCCCGTTATGTTGAGCTGTCCCTGGATTTGATATTAATAGTGATCATCCGTGGATAATTGAAATCGAATCAAGTCATTTCATTATTAATAATCAGTATCTTATCTCCTCGTTGTGTGATGAGTAGCACATATTATTTGAACAATTTTTTTATTTTCTTGAAACTGACTGCAAAAATTTTAGTTTGACAAACCCATCGGTTCCGACTAATCTGCTGGCCAATCTCCAAGGTAACAATGTTTCTCATCGATTTAAAGGCCACATTTCTGAACCACCTAATTTGTGTGTTTTTCTGGTTTTTTTTTCGTTAATTTTACGAAAAAGCAAAATGGCAATGTTGATTGTACCCCGAATATAGAGAGATTCGGAAAGGGGGATTTTTCACAAGAACACCAAAATTTGAGGCAGTTCGGTAATTCAGTTTGAATTCCCTCCATTCCAAATTATCGTGCTGGTTTCTGGTAGATATAATGATGTTGATAATTTATAGTTGAGTGGAAGTAGAAGTGAAGAAGTTCATCGAAGAAACTATCAGCTTTCTCCAATATTGGAAATGGTAGCATTTGGTCCATAATAAATACCTGGTCCAGATCTTATTCTGGTTCAATATTAATTCACACGATTTCAAACGCTCGTGTATTTTATCTGAGGTTGCTCTTCTCCTCCTACATACTCTATGAGTAGTCGAACCATCAAGGACCATACTTATTATAATTGACGTGTTTACCACCACAACATTTTGCTACCAAAAGCATCTGGAATACAATTTTTTCAACTGAAATATATATTTATATTATGGCTAGGGAATTGATGGAAGAAGTGGAAACCAACCTTTCCGCCTGATTTGTTGTCTGAATATATGCCAAACGATAAGCTTTGTTGATTATTGACTCAATGATGGATTTTATTTGCAAAAAGAAATTCATGTCCACCTGTTCGGTCATATCCGCATGACTGCTTTCTTTCTTTATACAGAAATTGTTTACTTTATGTTGAACAAATGATTTGGTTCAAAGAACGTACCACATTAAGAGCGATACCAAATACATGATTTGGAGCATTGAGTCGTTGTTGTTTTTATGGTTGTTCAAACTCTTCTCGTAATCCTTTTCAAGCGGGATATGATCGCATCTCTAATTGTCAACATTTTACTAGATGTCGGGAAAAATTTAATATCCACCTCCAATTTATGTAATTTGTCATTAAATTTTGATCATCTACTGCCCATAGGGAACTCTCTCTACTATATGCGTGTACCTTTTAATAATTTTCCATATTTGTGAAGAACATGCTGTAGATTAACATTCGACGACCCAACAGATTTTCCGTTTGTTAAGGTGTCTTTACCGTATTCCAACTCAGGTAATTAATGGGCATCGGCCAAAAAATATAATTAAAAATCATTAAATTATTAAATCATCCGTGGTACTGCTAACAGAATGAATATGATTCTACCTTCCAGCCGAAATATTGTTTTTTATACGATCGATTATACTTGTTCTGGCTATAGAGCAGCCCACCTGAAAATCATATAACAATTCGATTCATCTATTGAAATCAGCAGAATACACCAATTTCACCCGTATTTGTATAATTGATTATGTTGGGAAACTGGATCAAGAAGTATGCAATATGCTATCCAATTTTCAAAATGCATGCAATTATGTATGGGTTTTAATGTCCTGTATATTTGTCAATATTGACTTTAGGACATTTTGTGATGAAAATTCGTATGAATTTCAAATAATGACAATAATCGGGTTTCAATGGAAAAACGTATCGTTAATATATTATGAATTTATTCTCTAATTATTTTCACTAGGGTAAATTCTTTTTTTTATACGCTTCAAGTAAAAGTACGTGGGTCACCCCACTCATTGATGAAAAAATCATGGAATTCTACTGAATACTTTTCCAGTAATTTTCGAAGAGATATTGCATTGTGAATATAAACTGTTCGAGACATCCTTGAAATTTCTTGTTGGCCTGTGTTATTTAAGGGAATTATGTTTATCCACTGAACAAAATTGAGGACATGTTTTACCCTACCCCTCTTAGAAAACCCCATCTTATCTTCAAAATAACCTTCTTTTTCACACACATATATATATATATATATATATATATATATATATATATATATATATATATATATATATATATATATATATATATATATATATATATATATATATATATATTATATATATATATATATATATATATATATATATATATATATATATATATATATATATATATGCTCATATTTGTTGCGGTTAGGACCTATTAATTCAAAAAGTTAAAACGAATCAATTTGTAGTACTTGTTTAGTCAAATTATAACTGACATTTGAGTATGTTCGAATAATTTTGTGACAGAAATATATTCAAATGAGAATTTTATTCAAATCACCGTGCTGATGTCAAACACAATAGAATATATCTGGCGTGAAATCGTATAAAGCTGACAACGAAGTTGCACAAAAAAGAATATCGGTTGAGCAGTCACAACTGACCCTCTCGAGTAGTACGGGAGATCTTACATGGTTAATGTGGCATGAAAAAGTTGTACGTTCGATCAAACAAGTCGGACATTCGAAGAAAACCTACAGAGTTATGTGGAGAAAAACATTGCATCTCTCTTCCGCATTCAGAAGATGATTTGTATAAAAAAAATTAATATTTATTTTCCATGTATTCTTTATTTTTCTGATCAAATACAGGAATAAAAAACCCTGCATATTCCTCATGGAAAATGAATCACGTTCAATTTGCCTTTCTATATTCCATACTTCCTAATCCAAAGTGTCCACCAGCGCATATCATACCTGATCATATACATTTTATCATATTGGAAGAAACTTCACACTCTTCTTTGTGCTTTTCTCATTGGAAAAGTATAGGAACCTAAAAGATGATATTTAGATTTATGTACAGAAAAAGTTGTAGGTATGTACTAGGTTGTACTTAATTTTTTTTTACAACATGTATGAATGGATATACAATTTCTGTTGGATTACCGGATTTCCAATCAAGCCCTTGCGTAAAATTGGAAGTTTTTCAGGAATTTTGTATTCCTACTTTTCTCTCTAATTATTGAAACGCCACTATCGAGAACCAACAGTCAATTTATATTGACCAAGAACATTTTCTTATACAAAATGAGACCATGGACCTTCATTCAGCCCTTGTGAAATAATAAAAAGTATCACAAATTGATATTTCAAACCAATAATCATTAAGATATAAGATATCTAATCAATTTGTTTTTTTTTTGTTTTATTCATGTTGCATCTATTTTTAAACTTTTGATTGAAAAATGTGTATGTTGATCTATAAACGTATATGTGTATGAGTACATGTGTATGTATGCGTGTAAATGTATAAGTATAGGAATTAATGTTGCTCAAGTATATGAATAATCAGGTATTTGAAGTTTCATGGATGTATATTATGAATTCGTGTATAGCATTCCTTTCAGTGAGATTTTGGTATATATTATAATAACATGTCATATATATTTCTATTCAATATTCAATTGATAATATTTCCCTTTTCAACATAGAAACAGGTGTTCTCCACTTATTGAGTTAATAATTATTTAAGATATCGAATATTTAGGTCACATTATTATTGAACCAGGTTGTCCTACAAACTAGCAATTAGTAGAATCAACATTAATATTGCAATGGAATGAAATTGTATAATGATATACCAAATGATTCGAAAAATACTTGTTAATTGGATTTGAATTCATTTTTCTGATTTCATAATTTCTATTATCCTCTCATATTACTTTTTCGATTTTCTCCGGGTATATTTCTTGGGAAATAATTTACTGATATGAAACGAAGAAGCGTATCAGATTAGTAACGTATCAGATGGATTTCTATTTCTTGTCAAATTGGCAGCGTACCTCCATCTTCTATAGTTGTATCCAATTATTGCCAATAATCTACGGAATCGATGATCATTATCTGACTTTGCATATTCTAATATTTGAATAATTGGCATTGAAATTTAACACAAATCCGATTATTTCAATAAATTTCTCCTAAATCGATAATTTTTATTAGTTATTTGAAGCTCAATCACAATGCACATTCATTCATATTACGAATTTTACTATGCCTGATATCAGTATGGTGATTTGGATTGAATAATCATCATGACCGATAATCCAAACTGGCTGTGATATACATGGTCCTATGATTGTATTTCAGTCTCTCATAGGTTCTAGGGAAATAAGATATATTTCATGGTCTATGAATTGAGCTCTCTATTATGCGTCAGATATTTCTGTCATGCAGAGAAAATATGATATTTCCTTTTTATCAGACACAACGTTGTTCCAGGAGAAGATTTAATCAATTTGGATCATTCCAGTGTGATCCAGAAACTAACATTACTTTTTTTACACTATGATTCTGACCAGATATCGTAACATTTCAAATTTCTACTTCCAGAATTCAGTTGTCGTTTCTCTAGACTGTTTCGGTAAAATGTATAAGGTTGAACATAATTTACAATCATGAAGTGATGTTATATAATTCAATCAGGTGAGTTTTTTGGCATAAAAATGAAATTATGGATCGATGTTGGAACATTGATACTCCCTCCATGACACTAATAGGGTTGAGCCCCTTTCCATTTTTTATTGGAAAGCCATTGAATAGAAAGTACTTCGAATTCGACGATACCGATTTGATATTCAGGATTCAAAGTTGTCATATTGGTTTTCAAGTACTATCCCTAAAAATTTAAGCTTTTGACAAAAGTTGAAAAATATCATTTTGTTGTTAACTTCAGCTTACGAGCCAAAAACCACATAAATGTTATTGGTTATCTCTTGATGTATAGATTCACCCTGGAATATCTTTTGGAAATAATCATGTTTTGCATTTATAATTCCACAAACGTACTCCTACATCAATAAATTTTTACATCAGAATAATCAGACTGCATTCCACTGATGCCCTAAATCTGACTGAATAACATGAGAACGTTATATATATATACATTAATTACGTTCTGATTTTATTAAATTATTCAAAATTTTACCACTTTTGTTACAAATGGATCATTCAGTTGATGGGATTTCAATTTTCACTCTACGAAAAAAACCAACGGAGAAAATATACCGGGCTGGATGAGTTTTCCACTGCAAATATTATTGCTTCACAAACGGATTCAGAAAATATCAAATTTTACCAAAATCAAAACATGAATATGGAAAATACCATTGAGTCTCAAATCAAACGGATTTAAACCTGTAATTTTCAAAAGCGTACAATAATGAAAATAAAATGAATGCTATGTAATTATGTACACGTTTTGTTACTCTTTCCACAATTATTATTCGAAGAAGTTTTTCATATTGACTGTTATTCAGGATTACTATTCCATTCGTTGGTGCAATTCTTTCCATTTTCTGGCTTTTTCTCTCCTTGGAAATAAAAATTAATTATTTAATATAATTTAAAAAATTGTATGTAATGTTTTTGTGATGATCATCCTAGAAAGGTTGAAACCTCTTAATATAAGGGAATCTCAAAACAAGGATAATATAAATAGCTGAACATGTATTAACACAAAAGACACATATGAGACTGGGACAGGACGAAAAATAACATGCATGAACTAAAGACCTGCGAAGAAAACTAAAAGAAGCTTTATATATTTTGTTAAACTGAAATGATGGTATTTCCCCATGTTCTCCCACTATGGATAAAAAAATATGCCTGGAAATTTCATACATTCCACGCTTTGGTTCAGAATGCATTCAAAATTCGCCAGGTGCAAAACTTCTTTTTTAAATGTGAAATAACTGAAGAAGGAAAAATACGTCTAGAGAACTCAAAAATATATCGGTTATTACGTGTAGTGAATCCATGATTATAATTTTATAAGCATGTGTGTGTTTCTCTGTGTGTTTTTCTTTGGGAATGAAAATTATACTTTAAACACAGTGTGGTACAGAAACCAATTTCAATTGTATAAACTGAAAAATAACCGATTTGTGCATTAAAAAGTAGAGTGACTAGACTCACTTGGAACTTTTCACAATTATATAATTGTATAGTTCGTTTCCATGTTGATATAATTTATTTTCATATACAACTAAGATAATCACATTTTTTTTTTTTTACGACCAAAAATATGCTATAATTCGTGCAATGAAAAAATATGTTATAGGCGAAAAACTATGTGCATTGGCTTCAGTTCATTTCACTGATGGAAAATGTTGAGCAGTTGGCATTTCATATCAGTTTCTTTAGTTTCAATATGGAACCATAAAATTTGTTTTCTTACGGTTGGCATACTATCATATATTTCCGTTTCAAGGAATTTATGTATGCTCATCGAGGAAAATACCCTTGAGTTTGCCAATGTAAAAGAAATATTTTTTTATGCTCTCCTTACTGCTGGATATAGTCGAGTTAACATCATTTTTTTCCCCTAATTTCACTTTTTTCGGAAGTTACTGTTACACTATCATAGCAGCCAAGGGAATTCCCTAACCACTGATTAGAAAATATCTGCTGAATTATTGAAGGTACAGTCCAGTATGAAATGCGCTGAAATTATCAATTTAGTAAATACTGACACAATTCCGGCTAGGAATAAAATTCCCATTGCACATTCGTTGTCAGCCCAGAATTTTTCTAGTGATGCTACACATAGCGATGGAAATAGCGGGGCTGACAATACCATTAAAACCGATGCTGATCGGTGGCAGACAGTGAAATCTAAGGGACCAAAAAGACGATTGATTGTAGGAGACAATGAAGAAACTGATATAAAGGGCGTCCCCAAAAATGTGATTCTTCATGTATCCAGGGTGGATCAAGAAACTACATTGGAAGGACTAAAGCAACTACCAGAGGTTCAAGTTCAAGAATTCACTCCCAGATTCCCTAGTATTTACTTTTATTTTAAGGTATCGCTAAATGAATGAAATTTTAAGACTGTCATTGATCCTCGGATCTGGCCAGAAGGGGCTTGCATTAGCAAATTTTTTCAGAAGCGAGTAGGGTCAACTCATGCAGTAGATTCTATCCATTAATCGTTTTGTTGAATGTACAAAGTTTGAACACGTAAGGAATGAATCAGTTAGAAATGGACACTAATAGGGATACTTCATTTCTTTGTCTTACTGAAACACATGCCAAAGTTGACACCATTCACACAAAAAACATGAATGGATTTGAACTGAACAGCTCCTTCTGTAGAACCCTACATGATCAAGGAGGCGTAGCTGTATACTCCAGAGTCGGTCTAAAATGTAAAAAGATAAAACTAGATAAATATTGTATTGAAAAACACTTCGAAATTTGTGGTGTTTCTTGCAAGATAGATGACACTGCTACCATAATTTTGACTTGCTATAGATCTCCTTGAGGTGATCATAACCTATTTTCCGAAAATATCCAGAAGGATTTTGACAAGTTTTATAAACCCAATGTAAATATTATTTCAACAGGTGACATCAATATTGATTCTACCAGTGACTCAAGGGACTCCTGTAAATTTAACAAACTCAAAGATATTCTGTCTAGCTTTGACTTGCATCCAGTAGTGAAATGGCCAACTAGAGTCACCCCACATTCATCCACTATTATGGACCAAATTTTTACTAACGTGAATGATACAGTCGTTTGTGCAATTGACAAGGATATTCAGACCATATAACGGTACTCCTTCAGATACCTGAAATAAAAATGCCTCGTTCGAAAATTTTTCAAACGAGGAGAAGTTTCAATAAGTATTCTGTAGAGCACTTCTGTGAAGCACTCAAATTTGAATCATGGAATGATGTTACCGAAGCTTGTTCAGTAGATAAAGCATTTGAATGCCTCTGTGATACATTTTCTAATCACTTCAATATATTTTTTCCTAAGAAACATTTTACATTGGTTCTAGATTCCAAAAAAACATTTTATCAGAACCAAATTACAGATTCCCCTAATCCTAGCAGAACAGCATGGAAAGTTATAACCGAACTATCGAATTATGAAAGACAACACTTGACAGGATAACCCAGGTGAATTATCTAACTTAATCAATCAATTTTTCATTGATTCTCCTTCTGAAATAATTAGCAAAATAAAAGTCGATGGTAAACTAAAACATCGTCCCATAAATACGAATCCGCATTCCATCTTCCTGGAGCTTTTTATACCAGAGGAATTAATTTTTTTGCTCAACATCTAAATCAAAAACAAATACTCATCCGGCCCTAATGAAGTTCCATTATTTCTCATCAGGAAATATCTTCCATTCATTATAATGCCACTCACTTCCCTTGTCAACTTGTCATTTCTAACTGGGTCATTTTCGAAAATATTGAGAGTCGGCAAAGTTGTCCCAATTTTTAAAAAGCAGAATCCAGAAAAACTGGAAAACTACTGGCCGATTGCAAGTCCGGGTTTTTCCAAGATTTTTGAGTACTCCTATTTAGATATGCTACTAAAATTCATAAAAAATATCGAATGTTCTCAGATAATCAACATGGTTTTCGCACCAACAAATCCACAAACACTGCATTAATTTTATTTATTGATACAGTTACAATGTTGGCATATTCTGTGACCTCAGCAGGGCATTCGACTGTGTTAATCACTATCAACTCATGTCAAAGCTTTATTGGTATGGTGTTGGCTATGACTGGACCCTATCATTTTTGATTGATAAACAACAGTTTGTTAGTTTGAAGTATCATAGTGAGTCTACCACCATTACCTTCGACTCTGAACGCTTGGACGTCACGACGGGCGTTCCACAAGGATATGTGCTAGGTACAATATTATTCCTACTTTATATCAATGAAATCGACAACTCCATCACAGATTCATTCATAATGTATGCTGATGACATATCCTCGGATGTGTCTGGTAATGTGGATCATCTTCTGTTTGTACAAACTGAATTAATTGTGCTTACTTTTCAGAAATCTCAGAAGCATTTCAAAAGAACAACAATTATTATCATGAACAAGTGGCGTCAAGGTTGAGATATGGCATAATATGTATTTGGGGTAACTCTAGTTTCTGATTTGTTTATTGTACAGAAAAAAAAATCGTATAGTAGCGAGAGTTCCTAGCATATTTTCTTGTAGGGATTTATTCCAAAATTCAGAATTGAAAACAGGAATAGATTTCCTTCAAATGAAAGTATTCACACTGCGAACACTTGACAGAAACGTGATTTCCATGTTCCGTTTCGTCAATATATTTTCAATAAGCTAGCTCCCTTGTTCAAAAGATACGACAAACCTCAAGAAATTCAGTAATTTGCTGAAGAATTATTTGATTGGGAGTTGTTTTTTTAATTTACAAGAATTTTAAGATTCGTAATATGTAAGTGTATCTGTGTTGTATTTTGTTGCTACTGTTTAATTATCAACGATGTTATTTACACTGTGAATTGTGTTGGCGTGGGTTTGTATGTACTTTGACGATTCAAATACATATTATCTGTGTGTCTAATGAAAAATAAATATTATTATCATTATTATTAAGCCCTATGAACAATACGATGCGATGTAGTCATGTTATTCTCCGAAAGAATTATTCATGTGGAAATATTTTGGAAAAATATGATCCTAATGCTTTAGAAGTAAACACTACTAAACATTTAGAAATTTTCAATTTGCAAAGTTTATGATTCACGTGTTTGGAACTTCGGACTCTGCTGCGGAATATAAAATCAACTTATTTCATTATATATTAACACCGTGTTGTTTAAGAAAACACGCAAACATTTCAACCTAAAAGGATTTCCTTTCGCAATATATAAGCTTATTTTCCAATTATTCTCGGTTTTCCGGATTCCTTCTCTTTGGCTGCACGAAACAAAATCTCATAATATTTCCGTATTACACTTTCATCCCAAGATCCGTAGGCAGTGGCCCACTTTCAAGACAAACATATTACGCATCACCCCATGTGGCGCGACATGGTTATCTCCCACTAGAAGAATTGATGTATATACTAGCGAGTTATGAGCCATGGATGGATTCTCTTGGATACTTTTACAAATCTTTCACAAATCATCATTTCCAACGATGGATGACGAGTTCAATTTTCAATTAATATTTTTGCCAATCGGATAATTAGGAAATAAATATAAAAAACATTTACCAAACAAGCATTAAAATTCAAATGTTTAAAAGACACTTTTTGTTATATATATATATATATATATATATATATATATATATATATATATATATATATATATATATATATATATATATATATATATATATATATTATATATATATATATATATATATATATATATATATATATATTTATATGAAAGAGAGTAATCGAGGGGACTGTTAAAAACAAAATGGAAAGAATTTAGTGGACAAAGCCCTCAGAGAAAAGAGTTAACCGTAGACACGTGTTTCGGGCTCTCGGCCCTCATCAGTCCGGTGGAGAAGTGCGAGGATGAACAAGACTTGGTGGAAAACGACAAATCAGCGGAGTTAACAAACAGAAGCCAGCCGCTCATTTGACGTTGGTTGTTGCCCTGGAAGTCAGGGTCTGCTGACCGAAACCACAAAGTGTTGTTCATCCTCGCACTTCTCCACCATACTGATAAGGGCCAAGAGCCCGAAACTCTTTTCTCTGAGAGCTATGTCCACTAAATTCTTTCCATTTTATATATATATATATATATATATATACATATATATATATACATATATATATATATATATATATATATATATATATATATATATATATATATATATATATATATATACTCTGCGTCGATCATCGCGTTTGTTGAGTCAGTTCGGGGGTTTTTCGATCTCAAGCGCTTCACGAATGACTCTCGCTTGCAGTGTTCTCTCGGTGGCAATGAGCCTGGTGTCGTCGAAATCCACTATGTGGCCTGTCTCTTCACACTCAGACCCTTCTTTGGCACTCTCCAAGCACTATGAAGAGACATGCCACATAATTAATTTCGACCACACCAGGATCATTGCCACTTGAGAACACTGCAAGCGAGAGTTATTCGTGAAGCGCTTGAGATCGAAAAACGCCCGAACTGCCACAACAAACGCGATGATGGACGCAGACAAAGTCATCAACATTCAGGTCATTCAATTTAAGGGGCTTCAGTTTGGACAGTTTCCATTTTTCAGGAACATCCACACGACACTCGTATAGGATCACAATTGGATGGGTGCCGTTTGATGTTTTTGGTCGTTGGGAATTTGCTCGTTATTCCAATAAACGCACGTTATTCAGTCTGAAGTTTCATAATTGAGTTCTAATGAATAATTTCAGTCTTAGTATCCATATTGAGGCAATTCATGGTCACTCGTGAAGGTTCAGAAGGGATGACCAGCCATAGATTGGTTTCGAATTCCTGCATGTTATAACCTTAGCTAAAACTCAAAGAACTTCATAGAGTTTTGAGGGATGTATATGTAGATTTTGAGAATTAGGGCTTTACTAATGGAATTATAATATATTTGATATGAGAACATATCGGAGCACAATTCAGTTCTATGAAAAACTGGTTCACACGTTTACAAGTGTGTCACTGGTATTGTAACACCCTGTATGGGATGTTATTATATCCTTAAGAATTGGTCTCAGGGTAAGCAATGTTTTATTTTTGAATTGAATTATGTTTTATGAAAAAAAAAAATAATGAAAGAGATTGGTCGCGAGGGGCGCAATGCGTCCAACGCATAGGTCGTACGTTATGAAATATAGAAAATTTGTGGAGTTTCAATGGGCCAAAAGGGACATTATACGAGAGCCACAAGAAATAACTTTGGTGATTCTGGAAGGTGGGAGAAACGAGAGGTGGTGAGTGATAACCTTTTAGCAGACCTGAAAAATTACGAGTAGAGCGAAGCTTTTATTAGAATTACAATGACATGCACAGAACATTTATATTCTTGAGAATATTTGCCCTCAGAACATGAAAATGAGGTATAGAAAAGTTCGGTTTCTTCTAGACATATTAGTTTGGCTGAGAAAAAATTGTTGTACACAATACCGGGGTAAATATTTAATATACAATTTGGTTAGCATATTTGGTAGTACAGAAATTTTTCTTGAGTTTCTATGAAAAACTCAATATTTCATGATAATCGGCGGTGAAAGGCTGAGGAGAACGAGCTTTTTCTCAGAATATATTTTTTTATTAATTTTTATTTGGCTTGGTTTTGATTTTTATTGTTTTATATATAACAGTTCAATTTGGTTTGCTGGGAGAGTATTTTTGGTTGGACATTTTCTTTTGAATTTACTTTATCATAATTTTGTATCTTTGTTTATTATTGAGTTTAATATAAGTATTAATGTCATTGAAGAGTTTTATTCAACAAAATAATTTGAAGGTGAATATCATTCAACGTTCTGCGTGGTATTTGAGAGAAAAGTAGTTGTTTTTCACCTATGGTCTACCAATTGTGTTTCAATTTATATTGAATTCTTGGTGAAGACGACTTTGTATATTTTATGCATTGCATTTCTCAATATAATTTGAGGTAGTAAAAGTTATACTTATTCAAGTAGGGATATTTCATTTGTAAGGAGTTTACTTTATCTTTTGAGAATAGTTGTTAAAGGAAAAGTTATGCTAAGTTCAAGAAAGGACACTTTATTTGAGGAGAAAGTTATCCAAAAAGAAAAGGAAAATATTCTCAATTGAATATTGAATAGAACATTTTCCTGTGAATTGAAAAATCCACGATAGAAAAGAAGTTATTCTTGTGAACATCTAACAGCAAACAACTACTTTCCCGGCTTCATCTTATGACCTACACATTCCACTAATTGTTGCTCATGAAGGATAATGTCGCCAAATGCTGTTAATGAATATTCATAACCTTCATTACCATTCAAATTCCGTTGGAAATATTTAAAGCTCGAGAAGTATTCCGCTAAAAAAAGATATTTCCAATGGACATTTTATGTTTCTCCATATGCTTCAACTCACATCTTGTTGAATTATATCTGAAGACTATCGGAAGATTGGGCTGTAAACTGTTTGTTTTCGTCAGCGTTCATGGCGTACTGCTGAAATTTGCCACAATTCTCATTTATATAATTTCAACATATGCTCCATAATTCAAATGCTTTTCGAGGTTTCATAATCATTCAATTTGATACATTCTAATATACACGACGATTGATATAAACGAAACATGTTTGCAATATCCTCTGAGTAATTCATATCTTCACAAAAAAAGTTGGTTTTTCGTTATCGATTTTTCAATCAAATTTGAATTTTGGTGACGAGAAAAGAAAAAGGTTTCCTGAATCAAGTTTTCATGGTTCCTAGGGGTCTGTGTCATATATTATAAAAAAGTTGTAGAGCCTCTGTTTTCTTGTATCCATCCATCTGATACAGTTTCAATGCCAAATGTTTTCAGTGTGTTTTTTACATTTGTTTCAGGTTCTTCATAAAATCGACGAAGTTTTGGTACCCACGAGATCGAAGGATTCAACCACCAACCGCATTTATAATCCGACAGCCTGGGAATTCTTGGAAAATTACGAATCCCTATTACCGCAGTCACAAAACCCACACAGAGTTAGGTTGGTATAAATCAATACATCGAGACGTTCCTTTCGGAATGGATACAAACACCAAAACGACTTAACAGGCAACAAATAATCGAAAATATGTCCTCGAATAATTCCAGTCGTGCTTCTTGAATATTGAGAATATGTGGCCTTCTGCTTGTATGGTTGAATGAAAGCCATAAAAAAGTGTTTTCAAATCAATATGCAAGAAAGCTCCTTTCGAAATGAATTCAAATCAGCCTGGTAAATTAGGCAGATATCAAATAAATCGCATTTATTCATAAGGGTAAATCTCGAATTATTTCGATAATGCTTTGATTGCTGAAAATCTGTTATGATTTCCTATCACACTGTAATTGTTTATAATCCTAATTTGATGTTTATTGATATTATCTGAAATTGATATACGCAGGTTTACTGAATTTATGAATCGATATATAACAGAATATGAAATGAGAAACATTGGGTTTTGTGGTAATATTATGCCAAAACAATAATAAAACCTTTGGGGATTGAATAAATACCCCTAATCTGGTCAACCTAACTTACGATTGCTCGTATTTTTGTTAAACCTAAGCCTCAACCATACTGAGTGTTATTAGTCTATTGACCAATAACTGGACAATATCCCAGAGCGGCTTGAGATATTATCTCACTCAGTATGTAATGAAGCGTGGGACTTAACTTGACAGTACAATTACCAATCTCAGATAGTTTCGAAATAGTAATACAATTAGGACTTATATATATATATATATATATATATATATATATATATATATATATATATATATATATATATATATATATATACATATATATGTATTTTCTAAAATATTAAAATAACAATTGATACACCTGGTATAATTTATGGAGATAATGTATTGAAAGTCAGAATGAATTAGAATTTAAAATAAACTTGAATGGGAAACCAATATGGGATGCCAATCAAAATAACTGCTCATCAGTTATTTTGACGATTGATAATAATTTTACTTTTCTCAACTCAATAGTTGATTCCACTATGGAATCAATAATGGATTATTTCCTTATTACACTATACATATATACCTTGCCAAATAAACAGTTTTATTTGCTTACCCTCAACTGGAGAACACACTATGTTTTTAAATATTACTTAAATTATTATTTGTTATTACCGAGTTTTATTACGCGTTCACTGGTCGTAATATGATTATTCAGCTTCTTGATAAATATTAATTCCATTTATTTAGTTATTACTGAGATGAATTCTGAGAGTTACACATTCGCAATTTTTCTGCATACTTTTGATCTTCTCTAGATGAAACTAGACTTTACTTTAAGTTGCTTCATAACTAGGAAGCTTAAAGAAGAGCATCGCTCTCTGCACTGACTGAACGTGAATGAAATCTGATTGTCGACTGAATATTTTTCCGTTTTGGAAAATCTTATATATATATATATATATATATATATATATATATAGCTTTCGGTAATCAAACGAAGCCGCAAGAGTCAATAAAATATTATTTATGTGTCTGCGGGTACCCCGTCTCGCCTTCGATTTGGAAAGCCGCTATGATATGTTACACTAATGGGTCGTTACTGTTGCGGCGGTATGTTTCAAGAGTGATAGTTACGGCTGTCGGAGAATCGTTCATTATCTATCGTGGCTTGGGGTTAATAGAAATAGAATAAATATCCTGTCGTAATTATGGGCGGTAAGTTTTAGGGGTTAGATCGTAAATGTCATTGTCTTATAGGTTCTTTGCTATTTTACGAGCTGTTACGCAGCTTTCTGATTCAATCATGGATGAAATTAAACTTTGACTTCTTATATCGGCATTCTCCAGTTAATTGTATCACACATGGCTACATTTAGATACTTGATAAATCGAGAGTATCACAACGGGAACAAAGTCTAGAGCTCTACGATCCCTAGACTAGAGTGGAAACATAATTTTCTATCACCATAAAAGTATATTTTTCACGACTTTGGAAATTTGTTTGTTGAGTACAGTCAGAATAATAGTTTCTGAAGATTCATAGGTGGTAGGATGATATTGGAAGTATCACTAACTTGTGCCAGAAAATATAACGATTTCCATTTTTATACACCAGGACAGCACCAAGAATGAAAGAAATATAATATTGTTTTCGTCGATATTTTTCAATATTTTTGGTCTAGATACTTCTGAATAAATTGATTTATTGATTGCAAATATCGAAAAATCGGTATGGCATGGTACATATTCTTCGATGATGTTTCCGATGACGACAGAAAATATATTTCATTTGAAAATTGGCTTACTTAAATAGTACTTTTTTTAAGAATCCTGTACAAGCTTTCTTCAGTGGGTTAAATCTTGGTTTGCATAACAATAAATACATTTTGGTAGTATTATTCAATGAGATGGGAGAGTTTGATTATTTATAGACGAAATCTATTCAAAATTGGGTATTCAGGGGGTTTCTGAGGTCATAACAATTCAAGATGACTGACAAGTTTTATGACAGTGGAATATATCGAGAATTAGTTTGAGAGAATTGAGGAATTCGTCATTGTGAGTTTTTTGACAAAATTCAATAATTCAGAATTGCCATTCAAGATGGCGAACGGGTTTTATTCAGAATCTTTCAAACGTTAGTAGCATCTTAGACTTCCTAGGGTCGGAGATAATATTCATTGACAATTCAAGAACTCAAGATTTTGGCTCGGATCGGCAGGATAATTTTGTGATTTATGCCAGGAAAAAACTTACTTGAATTTTGAAGTGGATTACATTTTCATATGTTATATTGTTTTTTAGATGTGTAATGTGAGTTATTCTTTTCTTATATCAGTAAATAGCTTAAAGTTGAAAAAATTTAATTTGATATTGAAAAATCTACGATAAAAATTAACCTATTTTATCAGAACTCTGTTCATATTTTCGAACAAATCAGGATCCAAACGTTGTATAAATATAATTCAAATAAATTGGGTGAGGAGACACGTTCGAGTCTGTTATTCACTGATATTAGCACCATATATTCATTTTCCATAAATAATGCTAATACTTCATAAGACCCTGTCTGTACCGTCTGTCCTTTTTCATACGGGGCGGGCGGTCTGAAACAATTGAGCGTGCGCAACTTTCGAATTACGACACATGGCAGAAATATTCAAGGTTATTTATTTGATATTTTGCCCAGAAAACAATTGTGCAATCAATTTCTTCAAATCTATTTGTCACTATGAACGAAAAATTTGTAAATGAGTAATATTAATACTACTTTATTTCAATTCTATTCAGTAGCCAATGCACAATAATTATTGTGTGGTTATGTTACCATAATGAGAATTTGCAACAAATGGAATGTGCTTCTCATACTGCAATAATGTTTCACGTGAAACAATGACTACTAGAACGAACAAAGGCGCGTATTTAATAAAAAATATATTTTACTCTTAACACATACGCATTCATTTATGAGTTCACGTTTTTGAAAATCAATTCTCAATTGTTTTGGCTTCAAATACGCTATGTTTATTATCAATATTTATATTTATCAGATGTATGATAAGAACTGAGTAATTTGACACTAGTTCAACAAAATAAAATTATCGTCTTCTCAGTGCATTTGAATTAAAGCTCAAATGATTTTTTTATATACTTTTTATGTTTGTGATCACGTTTACTCTCGACTGTTTTTATGAGAGCACAATTCAAACATGTTTCTAATGTTATTAGCCTAATTTGTTCCATAATACATATTACTTCAACATATTGTTTTATACCATAATCATAGAAACGTATCGCATAATGTTCAGTTGGTAAGTGAATATACACTACTGAACTTATTCTACTAGAACCAATGTTTGTTCAATTATAGAAACTAATAATGAGTTTCAGTTGGACTCGAAATCACTTCGCTCTACTTGAAATATGTAGTAAGACGTTTTGATGAAATGACACACAATCACTCGATTGACGTAATCCATTGTGATGACACTTATTTTGAGTCCGATTCAAGTTCTAAAAATTGTTCGAGCAAATGATAATAAGTACAATAAGTAAAATGAAATCGGACACTGTGGTTGATGATGCTACACTTTTGGAGAATTGATGAATAACATTCCAAACTCAAAGATCCTGTTGAAATAACCTCATATCGAACTGTTTGAAGAAACAAAGATTTTATTCTATTATGAGTATGACAGAAAACCAGCGAATTCGCCTTGTTTCGATGAGAGATATTCACATACGCATGCGGTCTAATTCTCAATTCAAAAATGATGTTGAGTTAGAATGACGACTATTTTATCATTAATAGTTAGGAAATAGGAATCCAAGATGATCATTTCTTCAGATACCATAGAGCAGGAAGACGTTTCTAGGTTAGGTTAGGTTGGCTTACAATTTGGGACAAAAAACGTATGTCACTCTATGATAGATAATCTGAAAAACACCTTTTATTAGGGATAATACCTCTAAATCACAATTTTTTTTATTTTGCCATAACGCTCATCTATCATCATCACGAACTTCAAACTGCATGATGAAATTAAATTTCCAAAAACAAAAAATTCCTAATGCCAGTGGGAATAAAATTATTCAATAAGAACTTCCTTGCTATTGTACATGTTTTATTGTCGAATGGTATTTAGCTTGAAATGTTATCGATCGAGTGTAATGATTGCTTTATTGTCAAACCTTTGAATTCAATCCTGAATAATAAAAATTATTCATGCAAGTATATATTCCTGGATGTATATTCTAACTTTCTGCAAATGAATTCGAACTCTGATTCCATCGAGTTTATCAATTGAATGGTATTTACGAGATCAATTCTATCAAACAATTGTTCGATAATCCCGAGTGGCAGAAGCAGTATCCGGAAAAGTGCCACTACAAAGCCGAAGAAGTTTATTTGTTAGTGTGAAGGACGAAAATTTTTATCCGATTCCAGTTTCAGCGGGTAATATTACTGAATAAGAGCTTCAGTGAAAATCAAATGTAACTGCTGATAACACAATTTACCATTCAATATATTTGAATAATAATAAAATAATGGATCAGCTTACATTTTCAAATGTAGTAAGCCGTAAACTCCAAAATCACTCGATATAAAATTATTAAAAATCCTCAAAGAAAAATTTGCTTGGATTGTTTGTACCATTGAAAACAATTCATTCGAATCAACCCAATAAGTGAAAAAATGTATACATTATTCCAACGGAGAGCTCTGGATAAAAATTCAGTGATTCTACCACCAAATTTATGGCATCAATATTATTGACAGGTTTTTCGACACTCCTCCACATATATTGAATACTTCACACCACTGGGAACCCCATATTAGCATTAGAATATGCATACTCAATGAAATGTCCAAATGATTTATTATAATTTTTTAGAAATCTCATCTCTTTCCTAGCGTCCAGATTCAAAACGTCACTTCTAGAGTTTCTATTTGAATATCCAAGTATCATTCACATTAACAGAACTCTTCGGATATAGGATCTCAATCATTAGAACAACGTACATACGATGGCGATATTCTACTTTTTTTAGATCATCGTTGACAAGAACTGTTACATCTAGTTTATTTGAATTTGTTGTTAGCTTCACCTTGATGGGTTGTGGATTGGGACATCGCAGTGTATGACAGTCACGTCAAGGGATTGACGTATTTTTCGATTTGACGGAATTGATTTGTAGAATCTTATCAGAAATATAAAATACCAAGGAGAGGTTATTTCAAATTGAGTAACCAAAACATAACATTGGCGACGAAAGGTCAACTAAAGAACCCAGTTAATTTGCAATTTTGAAAAGGAGGTGATTCTACTGGAAATGGCCTAGGGACACTAACCAATTTCAATCCCAAAACTTTGGAGGCTGTATTTGAAGAAAGGCTCTCCCAATTTTTCGTGGCGAATGAAATTAAGGACGTTGCACGGAAGAGAGTCGTTCTGCTTAATACTCTCAACGAAGAAAGCTATGTGTTGTTACGAAGCTTATATGTACCGTCTACAATAGGAAACAAAACATATGACGAGTTGATTAATATTCTTACTTCTCATTTTAAACCTGTTAAGTCTTATATCTCAGAGATAATGAAACTGTATAGAGCAAAAAAACTGAAAGGTGAAAAAGTTGGTGAGTGGAAAGCAAGAGTTAAACGTCTTGCTTCAACATGCTATTTCAGTGCCGATGTACTGGGAGTAGTTTTAAGAGACGTTTTCGTTATTGGTATGGGAAAACCAAAATCATGGATCGTTTATTTGAGGAGGATGCCACAGATGCAAAAGTTGATATAGCTGAAGTAGTTAAAATTGCTTTGGCTAAGGAGTCGGCCTTAGCCGAAAGGTCCGTTAGAGGAGCATTACCAGGAATGAGTCACACCTCCATTAGGATTGAAAGCGACGCAGATATGCATCTTAGTCGACAATAGCAGAATATAGCGAGTTCTGCTAGATATAATCAACCTCATGGCAGTTATCAACAGAAGAATAGATTGGAGAATCAACGCCCCAGTCAAATGGACGTTGGCAGCCCAGCAAGTGGACGTGGACGCATTCAGCCGAATAAGATACAGGGACAGCGGCAAAGTAAGTGCAACGTTTGTGGACGCACTAACCATTGCTTCTCCGAGTGTTCGTACCGCAATTGTTTTTGCCATTGATGAGTTATGATGAATAGAAATACTGGACTGAACAGTAAAGATATAATAATAGGAAAATATAAATGTTTCTCAAATATGTCACACTGATAATTACTAAAACTAGAAACATCAACAACTGTATCAACTGTTCAGGATATATATGCAAAGGTGCCATGATACAATGAAATATTTACTGAGTGTATTATTGCAATAGCCATAAGTGTGGCATCAAGGGGCATTTGGCTTCAATGTGCAAGCACCCTACTTCACAAAATTATATTACCCAAAATGAAGACGACTCGGATGATAACTATGTATCTAACTGATCAAGATAATGTGAAGCCCACATATGTTAATTCAATGGTAGAAAATATTCCAATCAGCTTCGAGGCCGATTCGGGTTTCGCACATGCTGCCATATCAGAATGAATATTCTTGAGGTATTTCCAAAATAAAAAAATGTTTGAAAATGATTTGAGCCTGAAACATTATGTCGGGGTTGTTTTCCAACCATTAGGATATTTGAATTTAAACATCGTGTTTAACGGAGTTAATCATACTTTAAAAACATACATTGTTAAAAATAGGGGGCCTCCTCTGATTGGCCGCAATGAAGATGATGGGTTTAGGTATAGTTAGTGTGGAGAATTGCGAAAATAATTTTCATATAGATTTTTCTTCCAACTTGGACTTATTATTGCAAGATTACGGGGAAATATTTGATGGAAAGATGGAAACTTTCAATAAATTCAAAGTATCTCTAAAATTGAAACCGAATGCAATTCAGAAATTTTTCAAAGCTCGGCCTGTTTCTTTTGTCCTAAAACCTATGATTGAAGAAGAATTGGACCATCTTATTAGAAATGATGTATTGATTGTGGTTGAATTTTCAGATTGGGCTACACCCATTTGAAACGTAATGGTGGTCTGCGTATTTGTGGGGATTTAAAAATTACACTGAATCCTCAATTGGAGGTACAGCAATATCCATTACCACGTATTGAGTATTTACTAGGGCAAACTTGAGGGTGGAACATTTTTTTCTAAAATTGATTTGTCAGAGGCGTACCTAAAAAATTTATTAAAAGACGATTGCTCGAAGTTGGTAACCATTTCCACTCACAAAGGCGACTTCCCTATGACATTCATTGTGCTCCCGCAATTTTTCAAAATTTAACCACTTCATGCCCAGGTTAATTTCTTAAGTCGCTCCCTATATCCCAGATAACGTAAAAAATTGTTTTTTTTTTGTAATCCACTGATTATGGTGGCACTATATTAGGAAAGTATTTCTAGTTATCTTAAAAGTGAAATTATTGATTTTTAGCCAGTGGCGTTACTATGGGGGCCTAAATTTGTGGAAAAAAAACAAACTGACTATCTCAAAAATTAGTATATTCGGATCCCGAATCCTCAAATGGTTCATAATCACTCAAGTCGGACATCCTAACACGTAAAACGCACCAAAAACTATCAAATACTACAGCACTGCACCGTTGCAAATGACATTTTATACTGGAGACCGCCAAAAATACGGATGTGGACTATACATGCGTTTGACCTTGAATCAGCCAATCAAATTTAATCCCGCCCACCTAAGTATGCCATTCCAGGGTATACTACTCAACTACGATATTATTCCAACGTTTATTTTAAATATGGCATTTGTTGCCACAAGTAGCACTCTGGGATATAGATCAATTTGAGCTTGTTGCCACATGTGGCAACATGGGCTTGAAGGGGTTTTGAATAAATATTCAATATTCCTGGGGTTGTATGTTTCTTAGATGATATACTTATTACGGGTAAAACGACCAAAGAGCATCTTAAAAGATTAAAAACAGTTTTAAGTCGCCTACGTGAATGTGGTTTGAAGGTTAGAATAGATAAATGCTCTTTCTTCCAAGACTCAGTCATATACATGGGATATCATATAGATGAATAAGGTCTGCACACATCCGAAAAGAGGGTGATGGATATAAAAACGGCTAAGGTGCCCGCTAATACCAAGGAACTTAAGTCATTTTTAGGAATGGTAAATTATTACTGAAAATTTGTCCCCAATGCATCCGCCATTTTACAACCATTATATTCTTTGTTGAGAAAAGAAACTGAATGGACTTGGAATTCTATTCATCGAGAAATAGAACTGAAGAAGCTATTTCAATGACTCCACGATCTACCTTGAACGAAAACGATTATAATAATAATGAACAAAACGCACCCTCCTTTGACAAGTGTCGAACCCTCAAATAGTAGGTATTGAGAAGACGCAGCCAATTGAGGCCTCCAGAAAGGTTACAAATAAATTAGGAAGTTTGCTATTGTTTTAGGAGGGAAGGTGTTATATATACATCTATCTAGTTTATTTGTAAGTCTTGTTAGCTTCACCCCATATGGGTTGTGGATTGGAACAGTGTGTGACAGTCACGTCAAGGTATTGACGTATTTTCCGATTTGACGGAATTGATTTGTAGAATCTTATCAGAAATATAAAAAATACGAAGGAGAGGTTATTTCAAATTGAGTAACCAAAACATAACAAGTACAATTATCAAAATGCTCGTGTATCGAACTTTGCGCCTTGATTGAGAGAAATACACGAATGTTGAGTAGTTTGCACACATAGGTATTTGATAATAGTTTAGGTTTTTTAAGGTGTGTCAACAATTGCAAAATGTTTAGTGGTTGCTGCACTGAGCCTTCAAATTGGTGAATGATCTCAGATGAAATAATTTGGCGAATGATCTAGGGTAATTTGTATACCATATCTCAAAATGGAATAATTTGGCGAATATGATATTTTGGTTTAAACGATGCGATTGATCAACTGGGTTTGATATCGTATGTTTTTAATTAGTTTCCCGATCAAATATGATTATGGTTTATGGTTTATTATTTAACCCAAACAATATTCTATCATAACATAAACTTGGTAGATTGAAAATATACATTTGTCGTGGAGGCCGCATGCATTAAACATATTTTAAAAAAATAGTTCAAAAAAACAAAAAAATCACGCTTATATAGCAATTAGGACTAAACAGTTGAAAATAATAAGAATGAGGTCATTGACCAAAAAATGTTGAAAAGCGTAGGGTGTTCTTTACTTACTTTTCATAATGCTATTAACACACGTGGTCAATGACTTTATTCTTATTATTCTCAACTTTTTAGTCCTTATCGCTGTATAAGCCTGTTTTTTAGTTTTTTACAAGCTTTTATTCAGTTTCACCTGTCCCGGTGTCTGTCTGTAATCAAATATTGCAAGTTGAATTTGACCCACTTCTAATCGTCCGATTCATTTGAAATTTGGCAGGTGTACATAATTCCGGTGACAATGCATTATAAAATTTTTGTTAGGGAAAAAAATTAAATGGCGGCTGCAATATGGCGGACAATTTTTGTGATTATGGTCCGATTCTATTCAAAATTGGTATCTAGTGGTTTGCGGAGTCGAAAACTATGATTATTTTGTCAAAATTCAAAAATTCAACATGGCGGCTCCAAAATGGCGGTCGAGTTTTGTGATTATGGTTCGATTCTATTCAAAATTGGTATGTGGGGGTTTTGGAGGATTTTTTGTACAAGCTTTTATTTTTAGTTTCACCTGTCCCGGTGTCTGTCGGTCTGTTTGTAATCAAATTTTGCAAGTTAAATTTGACCCACTTCTAATCGTCCGATTCATTTGAAATTTGGCAGGTGTACATAAATCCGGTGACAATGCATCATTAGATTTTTGTTAGGAAAAAAAACAAAATAGCGTCTCCAATATAGCGGACAACTTATGTGATTATAAAAAATAAAAACTATTAAAAAAAATCAAAGACAGCTTTTATTATACAAATGCACTAAAATAGAAAAAATAATTTCTTTCATTGTTTGATCTAGGTTATTCTGTGAGTAACAGATTCAAAAGCTTGCCGCGAATACAAAATAGGTAATCTTGCGCGGCAAGATTTTTAATCTGTTACTCACAGTATAACCCGGATCAAACAATGAAAGAAATTGTTTTTTCTTTTCAGTAGTGCATTTGTATGAAAGCTTGTCTTTGAAAATGTTTTTTTTTATAATTTTTATTTCAAACTATAATTTTATTATGAACTGTTTAGTCCATATTGCTACAAAAGACCGAAAAAGACTGAGGGAGAAAAACTCTATTGGTTCTTCCACATGAGATGGATGTTATTACAAAATTGTGGCGAATGTGCTGAGAATTATTAGTGCATTCGCCATATCTTTGAAATGTTAATTATACTGAGAACGATCAGTACATTTCCCACATCTTTGACTCGGGGTCTCCTATCACTATTACTAGAATTTCAGGGCCGGCATTCAAAAGACTCACCAGAACTGATTATGCTCCTGAACTGAAGCAAAATTGCGAGCATTTCACCTTCTGACAGGGATGACAGCTGTTCAAGTTTGTTCAGCGAATATAACTTCAGTTCAACGATGAATAAATTTACGCGTTTACAAAGAAATTTAGAACGGATAATTATAGACCCATTTCCCTTATAACTACCCTGGCAAAGATTCATGAAAAAACTCTGAAGGTAAGACTATCGGATTTTTTATATAAAAATGAATTACTCTCTGATAACCAATATGGGTTTCTCAGGGACAATCCACACAGGATGCCATTGCTGGCTGTGCTCAAAGATATACAAAAGTATGGATGATGGGAATCCCTCAATATGTATTTTTCTTGATCTTCCAAAGTTTTTGATACCGCAAATCACAAACTCCTTCTAGAAGCTTTAGAAGGTAACGGAAGTCGGGGAAATACCTTAAAATCATTAGATAGCTATCTTAGTAAAAGAACACAGAGTGTACTAGTTCGAGACGTTGTTAGTCCGCAAAAATTGTAAACTGAGGAGTACCGCAAGGAACAGTGCGTGGACCACTTATTTTTATCATCTATTTGAATAACCTACTACGCATACGATGTGATGGTTAAATAATAAGTTGTGCGGACGATACCGTGCTATTTTACAAAGATGACAAAATTCGAAAGATAAAATAGAACTAGATTTTGGACACATCTTGAATTGGTTTAACCACAATAACCCCCACAGTTTACCATAAAAAAACAAAGTTTATACCCTTCGTTCCCTATCAAAGCAACAACATTTCAATAGCCTAGAAATCAAATCTAATAATAATATAAATATAACAATAAATGATACACAGAATATTGAGTATCTAGGTATAATATAAGATAGGCATATGAGATGGGATGTTCATATCAATAAAATTTCAACAACCCTGCGACAACTTTTCCATAAATCCAAACATCTTTGTAATATAAGGAATTCTCACCATATGAAATTTTTTTACCATGAATTAGTTGAGAGTCGCATACGATATGGAATTCTTGGATGGGGAGGAGTCGCAGAAAGTCATCTGTAAAAATTAAATACGATTCAAAAGTATTCTCTTAAAATAATATACAAAAAAATATATACTTACTCCACAAATGCTCTCTATGCAGAAGCAAAATGCTTTGATATCAGACAACTCTTCTTCCACTCAATAGTAACTTATCTATATAAAACTCAATTAAACTCTATGAAACACCAATATTCGACAAGGCAAAAAACAAAATTGAACCTAAAAACAAATTTAACCAAAAAAACCTCAGGCCAACGTTGTTATACAGGGCTTTTCACGATAAGCGTTAATTACACGTTTCTGGCAAACCAGACAACGGATCAACCTGAAAATTTCACAGTATGCATAAATTAATATGATCCATACGCCTGAAATTTTAGACGATACGGTGTTGCCGCTTCTACTATAAAGTAGCGGCTACTTTGATTTTTCAAATGGGACACCCTGTATATAATATCATATTATGATGTCTTATCAACTTGTCAACAACTTCATGTACCTACTATTTTCCTATACCTATCCGTTACCGTTTAGAAGATATAAATTAATTTCGATTTTTTTTGCCAAACGCTGATAATCTTGAACTCTCTGGTACTGAGACGATCAAATTCGAAAGGGAGTGGAATGATACCATGAGGATCTTCACTTCGAGTCATATTTTTACTTGCCTCACAGGGTCTTTAAAAAATGCAGATACTTTGTTCACATGAAAAAATGAGTAGAAGTCATTTTTTTCAAATGGAACACCCTGTATATTTCCACATTTTAAGCTCTACATCCGATTTCAGATTGACTTTGTTCAGATAAGCCTATTTTGATTTCGAACCGTTTTCGAGATAAACTGTTTCAAACAGAAAATGACGTGGTTTCCTTGTATTCATCACTTATTTTTGAAATTTAACATTTATTTCATACTACGTTATATTTCTTTTCGATTTGGTTTTTCAACAGTCTCGAATCAGTCAATTCGAAATTGATATGTACCTTAGAAAAAGTTACAATTTGTATGCATTGGAGTATTGAGTGTCTCTACCGTACAACATTGCAAATTAATATTTTTTTGAAGTGTGCTTTGCAAAAATGAATGATCCAATTTTGAAACGTCAAACTTTCGTTGGTGGTTTTGACTGATTGTGATACCAATTATAATAGAAAAATGTCAAGATTAGGTTACAGTAATGAAGATTTCTTGAATGTATTAATAATTTATGGCGAGTTCAATAGAATTGCAAGTAGGACATGCCGAGTATTTCATGAGAGATATGCACAACTTCCGAAGCCGAATAATAATGTGATAAATCGACTACAAAAAACTGTAGGTAGAATGGAACCTTTCGTCCAAAAATCATCCGTAGAAAGCCTGAAGTGGATGATGATGACAATGGCATAACAGTTTTGGAATTTTTCCATGCATTTCCAAATGCTTCTCTACACGAGGCTGATAGGGAGATAGGTATACCCTACGTGACAATGTATCGCATTCTTAATAAGCACCAATGGCATCCCCATGAATTCTACTGTGTCCAACATCTGCAAGAGACTGATTTGCCTCGTAGAGTGGAATTCTTTGAATGGTTACTTATCAAGACTCAAGAGGATGAACATTTCTTCGACAATATCGTATGGACAGATGAGGCCAAATTTACAAATAATGGAGTTTTCAATAGACACAACAGTCATTATTGGGTGCCAGAAAATCCCCATGTCGTTCGCCAAAGGGGTTTTCAAGAAATATGGCAATTTAATGTATTTTGTGCCATAAAGAATGGGTCAATTTCTTATGTCGAGTTTTATGATGATAATTTGAATGCCACAGAATATGGAGATTAACTGAGAAATGGAATTCGAATGATTTTAAATAATAGGTGAGGAAGAGAACGTGTATGGTACCAAATGGATAGTGCTCCACCCCATAATTCTCGTTCAGTAAGCGAAGCTTTAACTGAAATCTTCGAAGACAGATGGATTGGTAATAATGGACCTTTTTGTTGGCCTCCTAATACACCAGATGGCAATCCATTAGATAATTTTGTGTGGGGTTTCATTAAAAATATGGTTTACTCCAACCCAGTAACAACAATGGAAGATATGAAATCGAGAGTTATAACTGCTTTCAATAGTTTAACTCCAGACTCAATCAGAAGCGCTACACATGAAAATCTTTTGAAGAGATTACATGTTTATTTAAGTAGGGGTGGAGATGTATTCGAACATATTCTGAAATACACTGACAATTGAATTAACTTACTAATTCATGAAATTATTTTCAGTACGTTTGTCAGCGTCAATAACACTATTGTTTGAAGAGAAGTTTCATTTGATGGTTGAAGAGTATTTTGATAATCATCCATTCATTGTATTATCTGTGACTGATGAAGGAACATCGAACGGAATCTGTTGAATTTCAAAAATAAGTGATGAATACAAGGAAACCACGTCAGTTTCTGTTTGAAACAGTTTATCTCGAAAACAGTTCGAAATCGAAATAGGATTTTCTGAACAAAGTCAATCTAAAATTGGATGTAAAGCTCAAAAATATGGAAATATACAGGGTGTTCCATTTGAAAAAATTGACTTCCACTCATTTTTTCATGTGAACAAAGTATCTGAATTTTTTGAAGACCCTGTATAAGGCAAATAAAAATATGACTCGAAGTGAAGATCCTCATGGTATCACTCCACTCCATTTCGAATTTGATCATTTTAGTACCAGAGAGTTCAAGATTATCAGCGTTCATAAAAGTACATGTTTGGTAAAAAAAAATCGAAATTAATTTATATCTTCTAAACGGTAATAGATAGGTATGAGGAAATGGTACATGAAGTTGTTGACAAAGTGATAAGAAATCATAATATGATATTATATACAGGGTGTCCCATTTGAAAAATCAAAGTAGCCGCTACTTTATAGTAGAAACGGCAACGCTGTATCGTCTAAAATTTTAGGCGTGTAGATCATATTAATTTATGCATACTGTGAAATTTTCAGGTTGATCCGTTGTTTGGTTTGCCAGAAACGTCTAATTAACGCTCATCGTGAAAAGCCCTGTATATACCCTTGCCTCGAGAGTATACAATTCTCTAAATATTGAAATGATAAATCTAATAATATTCAATGGTAGACCAATTAATACGATTTCTTCGTTTTTATGAAGAAGAAAATATTTTTTTTCGAAAGCTCGACATAAAAACGATGGAATCGTATTAATTGGTCTACCATTGACTGCTTTCCACTAATTCCTACATAAATATATAAATTTATATATAAATATATATATATATATATATATATATATATATATATATGTACTTACACTTGTGATGTTGATAATTTTATCATGCAGAACTTTATTATTATATTATTAAAAATATGAAAAATACTAAAACGATTTTTGGCAAGAACACTGGAGTGATATCAAAATCTAATTCGCACCCAGGCAAGATAAATTATTCCAGTGCTTTTTTATGGAGTACCTATGAAGAATTTTCCATTTCACGAGAACTTTTTCATTTTGTTCACCGGCGGTATGGCTCACGATTCAGGATTTAAATGATATTTCTGGTTAGTGGAAAAATTTTTCGGAATCCTATTCCATGAATTGTTAAAAATTATCAATGGATGATATTTGCTTTAGTTCAAGAACTGCAAAGAAAAATAATTTGGTAATTGAAAATATTTTCCGTGAATTCCATATCAGTAAGAATTCTGAGATTTTAAATTCAATTTTTTTCCCAAAGTAGAAGGCACTAGATTCTTGCTAACAAACAGGACATTTTTCCCAGATTTGAATATACTTTCCTGCTTCTCAGAATAATAGCTACAAGGCTATTGCATTCAAATAATTTTATGTGCAGATATTACATTTCTTGTTTTTTTTTACGTTTTGTGGTTTTCTGGTGAAATCTGTTTATATATTTTCATTTCTGATGTGTTACAAGCTGTAATGGAAATATTCAGTGCATATCAGTCCACCCAGTTTACCGGGACAATGAACTGTATACATTTACCCTTAGTTTCCCTGCCATATTGACTTTCCCTAGATTTTTTTCGATTAAAATTCTGCTAAATATCACATTAGTAGAATGAACGGTTCAGGTGCCAAAAGGCTCTAATATAAAATCGAACACCATCAATATTTCATTTCTGAATTTTCTGTATACAACAATATAACAAACATTATTTGAGTTATAGTCTCAGAAATTTCAGACAGAAAACAAGTACTTCGCGAGCCATTCAGAAAATGAAAAAAGAACTTCGCTAACACGATATCATTGGTAACTGAATTCAAGACATATAAATACTTAACATCATTGCACAGCTCAATTCCTGAGTAGTTTTTTTCATGAAAATTATAGAACTTTTCAATACCGTTCTTGATCATCTCATTGATTCCAACAAGTCATGACTGATCGAAATATCAGAATTCCACTTCAGTAAAGATATTACGGTTTTAGATATAATGGATATTTTTAAATTCTTTGCTATCAAATGTAAAACACACTTTTTTAGATTGTTTTTAATGAGATTTGGTTCGACTAATCTTCAACCACAAAACTCTGACATTCTTACGTGAACCAAATTGTACGGAGTTAAAGTGGACACCTATCCTGAAAAATTGTTCAATTTGTGCATATTCTGAAATGCTATTGAATTTGTTATGATCATTTTTGGATGCAGGAGTTAATATCAACTTTAACAATTGTGTCTAAAATGAGTATCGTTTTTATTTTATCGAAAGTATCATCAAAAATAATAAATAAAATGCTTGATAACATCAGAAAAAATATGAATAAAAAATAATTAATAATTTAACTTTCAATTTGCTCCTCATAAAATTGAAATTAAATTGTCGATTATTCGACATTGTACCGTCACAACAAATGCCCAGATTATTTGTTTAAAAATTTTCGCAAGGTCAAAATGGTACAGATAGTGGAGCTATTGACCATATAGTTTCATTGCCGATATTTTAAGAGTATATTCCCACTGGTGCCTAGAGAATCGCAGAATCGAAAACCACATGCCTGATTTTTCTAAAGATATGCCTACATAAAAAAATTTAATTTTAAAAATTGGAAGTTAAGTGAACAATTTTTTTTCAAAAATTTCCCCTTAATGCTATCAAGCAATTTATTCAATCACTATTATTGATGATTATTTCTTCACTTCATCTTGATAAAATAGAGAGAAAACACATTTTGGACGGGTTCATGGAACGATTTTATATGTCGGTCGATGTCATAATCGCAGATTGAGCATTGTAACCACCTTTCATAATCTCCAATAATGACATAAATGACACTTGACAATTATTTTTCTGTAATTAGACAAACAATTTCCATCAGAACATTTTCTACAGAAATATTGCCCTCATAGGTTTTTTAAATTATGAAAATAGACTTTTGTATTAACTCGACCATTATTTCCCCTGCGGCATTCAATATTATAGGTTTTCAATTTCATTTATTTCGAATATAAATTCAAATTGAACATGAACACGAATTGGATAGATTATGGTTCATTTTATTATTAAAAAATTCCAACAAACGCAAGCGTATTCGTCATTATTCAAATTTCGGTGATTAGTCCAAAACTATGGTTTAGAATTATCGAACTGGATTAATGAATGCTTTGGTATTATTTTGATTTTCAAATTACTACTAAAATCATGATTTCAATTATGACTAAAATAAAATATGTTTCCAAGAAGACGGGCCTAAAGGGTTGGAATCATCCTAGAATAACACCATAGTGTAATTCAGTGACAATATATATTCTTCAAAAAATAATCATACCATTATACCCTTTGAGAGTTCTCTCAATATGCACATTTTTTTTAAGTCAACCATTCAACTTATGTGGCTAAAAATTGGTCACACCCAAATCTCATGTTTTTCAACAAGTTTTCGAAAAACGATAACAACTTCTGTTTTGTACGTGAGATAGCACAACTCGTGATATATGATATAAACAATCAAAAGCAAGATAATATGGAGATTCTAATACGATGTATTTTCTAATTTCTACAATCGAGATTATTCTTAATGTGAAGTTTGCTAGTGCTGAATATTGTCTGAGGTTTTATCGTCTTACTAGTGTACACCATTTATATATTGTCATCTTTTTAAATACAAATGTTTCAATATTATAATTTTTGATATCATTGTATATATTTTAAAAAGACACTCTCTTAAGAAATGCAAACATGCATATGTTCCAAACGATAATGACTAGAGTTTAATTTTCAGTCGAAATCGTTTAGATTTTATGAATATTCTGCTCAGTTCATGAAAATACTATCAGATATATTCACAACATGATATCCATCATGAATTTGTTGAAATATTATCTTTAGATATACTATGCAGCCCACACTCTTACTCTTCCCACTGAAAAATGCTAACTTCATCACTTTTTATTTCCATCTTTTCTAGGACTTTCCGCCACAAAGTTCAACAATACGAGAAACAGGATATTTTCAAGGTGGAAGGAGGCCATACTTTTTTCATTCCTATTGATGAAGGATTCGGGGTAAGTATCGAAAGTAAAATAAACACTCAGCAGTTTCATAGTTTTATCTTTATACACAAAAGACCTACATGGGGGTTTACTCTACTAATCTTCTCATTCCAGAGATGGTCACGCTTGTTCATTGTTCAATTTATATGAGGGATCAAAATCAATCTATTCATATTTTGCATTAATGTTTCAACTAGCTGGAAATGGAAATATGTAACTTGGCAGTAAGCAAATGTTGATAATGAGATATCACGAGATCTGATCAAACCAGTCCACTTGTACTTATCTTCCAAATAGGTGTATAATGGTTCGAATATTCATCAGAAAAAACGAATTTCCTGACAAAACCACAACACTTGCAAATATGAAAAACCCAATGGCACGGCCAGTCGGAAAGGTAGATTTCAGAATTTATTTATCGATTCTGGAATTGCCACATATCAAGCTGATAAATCAATTTAGAAAATACATTGTATTTGAACTTTTCAATGAAAAGTTGGTGACGTATCCAAACCTTCCTAAGTTCTTCTCAATATTTCTATGTAATCTGACTCAAATCAAAAGAAAAAAGTATAACCAGCACCCAAGGACATAGACAGTACTTGGGTTTCAATCTTGCTATCACTGAAAAAAAAAAATCTAATATTCATCTTTAAAATCGAGAAATGTCAAAATACAATGATGTTCTGTTTGTCGGCGAAATGAAAACTCAAATAGAGTCTGATTGACATGAGCGAATAAACCTCATAGGTCGAACAAAAATTATGAATTCTCATGAATGGTAATTTATAGCGACTTTTCATTTGTGTGTACATCTCAGAGAAGAAATAAAAAGATTGAAAGTTGTAGAGCTCGTGAAGCTCTATCAAAAGACCTATAGTGTGCCAATATTGGTATGCAAATAAAAAATTGAGCTATTTTAAATTTTTTCAAGAGCCGCCATTTCGAATCTACTGGACCGATTTGGCCCATCTTCGAACTCATTGATATAAAATATTTTTGTGCTGATATAAAATATTTTTGTGCTGAATTTCGTTCTATTTCGGTTGAAAATTTTGTTTCAAATTCAAGGGAGCCCACCATCCGCCTACAGCTGTTTCATGGTTTCCCAATCATCAGGATGGCTTGTGGTTTTTCTCGAACCTGAAACAAACCTCTCAAAGTGCAAATACCTACCGGCAAGGATAGACATGTGAAATGCACAAAATTATAGATGCGACATCTATAATTTGCGGAGTGAAACTCAACATGGTTCTTTGGAGTTCGGAGGCAGGAAATTTCGTGCAACATCGATAGGTCACCAACAATTGTCAGTATAGGCTAATCCACAACACTAAAAGTCAAGCTTCTAGTGCGTTCAGAGTAACGCAAACAATAACAAAAGAAGAAAGAGAGTTTTGTTTCAACTTCAAGGAAGCCCATCATCCGCCTACAGCTGTTTAATTGTTTCCCAATCATCGGGACGGCTTTCGGTCTTCCTCGAATCTGAAACAAACCTCTCAGAGTGCTTATACCTACCGGCAAGAAAAAAAATGTGAAATGCACAAAATCAAAAATGCGACTTCTATAACTCCGCGAATTATAGGTGTTTATCCTTGCCGGCAGGTATTAGCACCCTGAGAGGTTTGTTTCAGATTCGAGGAAGACCACAAGCCGTCCTGATGATTGGGAAACCATGAAACAGTTGATGGGCTTCCTTGAAACAAAACTCTCTTTGTTCTTTTGTTATTGTTTGCGTTACTCTTAACCCACTAAAAGCTTGACTTTCAGTGTTGTGGATTGGCCTACACTGACAATTGTTGGTGACCTATCTATGTCGCACGAAATTTCCTGCCTTCGTACCCCACAGCACCGTGTTGAGTTTTACTTCCCAAATTATAAATGTCGCATCTATAATTTTGGCATTATATATATATATATATATATATATATATATATATATATATATATATATATATATATATATATATTCTGAATATTGAAAGTTCGGGTTAAACCGCGTCTAGAAATTTGATAATTTTGACGTTTTGGCTATCATTTTTCAACAAAATTGGATAAATATATAAATATAAGATATTGATAAGGGTAACAAAGGGTATGTGATTTCCAACCGAGGTCTCAATCTGCCTACTCCTCATGTGTAGTCACTTAGGAAAGTCGAGTTACAAAATTCTGAACTTAGGAGTAGACAGATTGAGACTTCTTCTTTGTCACTCTTATCAATATCCTGTATTTATATATTTTTCCACTTTTCTTGAAAATGGCTGCGAAATGGGATCCAAAACTCATCAAATTTCTAAAAGCGGTTCAACCCGAACTTTCAATATTCAGAACATTATATATATATATATATATATATATATATATATATATTTATTTTTTTGAGGAGTTTCTTACAGGAAAAATTGCACTTATTGAAAGACCACACCCCTTTACCGTTCGACGAATTCACAAAAGCAGTAAACTTAACATTGAAAAACAACTTCTTCCAATATAAAAACGAATTTTTTGAACAACTAGATGGATGTGCAATGGGATCTCCTATATCAATTGCCCAACTAATTATGGAATCACTAGAAGAATCTGTCATAGAAAAGTTAAATTGTCATATACCGTTTTTCAAAAGATACGTTGACGACTGCATAATGGCTATTCCTAAAGATAAAAAAGATGAAGTCCTAAAAGCATTTAACGCTTTCAACACAAAATTACAATTCATATTATAAAAAAATCCTCACAAAATGGTACAGAAAAACTACTTGGTCAGGAAGATACTTAAATTTTAACTCATGTCACCCCTTCACCCAAAAAAAAGGCGTTATTATTGGCATAACTGACCGAGCAATCATATTAACCCACCCTACTCTCCGGAAAGACAAACATTCATGAATAACAACTTCCCAATCAAACTAATAAACCAAAAAAAATGAACCCTAAATTAACAACCAAACAAAACCATAATTGAACACGAAAAAATATACCAACTATATCCCCCTCCCATACGTACCATTTCTCTCAGAAAACATTAACATCACAAAAAAATTCAATTACTAAATTTGTCATAAATCAAACAACACTTTAAAAAACCTCTTCACACCCCTAAAAAGTACAACCCCACCTATGAAAAAATCTAATGTAATTCACAGTATTCCATGTAATAATTGTGAAAAAGTCTATATAGGTATGACGTCACAATTACTAGAAAATAGACTGAAAGGGCATAAATATATGAAAAAGTCAAGCACAGCACTAAAACACATCATGAATGAAGGCCACAACCCTAATTTCAATAACACTACCATTTTAAACACCGAAACCAAACCAAGAAAAATTAACATCAAGGAGATGATTTACATAAAAAAAAACAACGACGCAATGAACTACAGAACGGACATTGGTAACCTAAGTAAAATTTACCACACCATTTTGTTATCACCATAAGCAATAATAACAAAAAAAATAAAAATAAAAAAGCATCATACCTAACTACATCAAACGAAATTCAAAAAAACTCCATTCACCCCTAACGTTACCATCAAACACCCAACTAAACAATAACCGTTTGTAAACTTGACTTCTCCTTCGAATATCTCCGATTTTTTTTTTTTTATATGTTCTGGTTCCCACGAAAAGGGATATCCTGTAATGTTCAGAGAACATCGTGGGAACATAGGGAAAGAAGGTAGGAGTTGGTGTTCTTCTTAAATTTCTGAAGGTTGTATGCCTCGGGGAACACCTCCCTAGGCAATGAGTTCCAAAGCCTCGCTGTTCGTTGGATGAACGAGTCTTTGGAAAGTGATGTTCTACAGGTTTCCAAAGTGATCACGCAGGAGTGTGATGACTGAACTTGACGGGTTAATCTCGAAGAGACTGCCAAAGCAGGAACGATTGTTGATATTTCAGAAGAGCATCGCCCATGAAAATATCTATAAAATAGAGACAAATCGCCAACTTTTCTACGGTGTTCCAGACAAGTGAGCGAGTTTGTAAGCGAGCATCACCGACGAGACAATTGCCCTTTTTGGACAGAATCCAATAGCCTCAGGATATGTTTAGGTGCCGCACTCCAAATATGGAACAGTATTCCAGGACAGGTCGGATCTGTGCCTTATAGATCATAAGCAGCTGACTGGGGTGAAATAGCTCTTGGCACGAAACAGAAAACCAAGTTTTTGGGATGCACTTTTGGCAATGGACCTCACGTGATTTTCCCAGGAAAGGTTATTGCTGATAGTAATACCAAGCATCGATATGGATGGCTTCAGTGGTATGGTTACTCCTGACAAAGTTATGTTAGGCACAGTGAGATCGGCTTTTCTAGAGAAAAGACATGCTTGTGTTTTGTTTGCATTGAATTCTACCAAGTTATTAGATCCCCATTCGAGAATTGTTGCCAAGTCCATATTTATATTATTAACATTTCTTCCTCGTTCATTTCTGGTTTCACGGGCTGATATAGGGGCCCTGGAAGAAAGCGGTATGGAGGGTACTATCATCGCAAAGCTGTGTACTGGACATGAAGTTGCTTTCAACAGGTCGTTGATGTGAAGTAGAAATAGTGTTGGTGCGAGAATGGATCCTTGCGGAACACCAGCATTTATGAGTAGAGTGTCAGATGAAACTCCATCGACCACTACATGGAGAGACCTGTTTGAGAGAAAACTAGCAAGCAGAGAACACAGCTGAGGGCAAGCCATAAGACGGAAGCTTGGCGAGGATTCCCTGGTGCCAAACTCGATCGAACGCCTTGGAGATATCTAATGCCACAGCTAAAGTTTCTCCATGCTTTTCAATCGATAGCTGCCATATATGTGAGACGTAAGCGAGCAGGTCACAGTTGATCTCTGATGGCGGAAGCCATATTGCCTATCGTTGACAATTCCTGAGTCTTCCAGATATTTCTTGAGCTCGATGTTGATGGCTTTTCCATGACCTTTGAAATAATAGATAGCAGTGCGATAGGTCTGTAGTTGCTAGGTAGGGCCTTTTGCCTTTTTAGGGACTGGCTGTACTCTTGCAATTTTCAATTGGACGGAAATACCCCAAATTGTAAGAGTGGTTGAACAACTTGCAAAGAACAGGTGTTAGTTCGGGGCACATTTCTTGAGAACAATCGGCGGGATTCCGTCAGATCCACAGGCTTTGTTGGTGTTGAGACCCAGCAAAATCTTTCTGATAGTACGTTGGCGAAAGGTGATCTCGGGCATGTGACTGTCAATAGGTGTAATGTTCGGGGGTTGTTTTCCCGATGAATCCAGAGTGGAATTTCCAGCAAATAGGTGCGCAAAGATATTGGCTTTTCCTGGGCAGTCGTTGCTAGTGTTCCATCTTCTTTGGTTAGGGAGGAAATGAGCTGGAAGTGAAATTTCTTCCCACAGCTTTGGCGAAAGACCAAAATGAACGGGATCCGTTAGGACATTCAGCAAGTTTTGATCTTATTTTGGCTTTGTGGGCATCTTTTGAGCTTTCTATTGTCTCTTTACATATGCCTCTAGCCTCGACATATGCTGCTCTGGTCTCAGGGCCCGGATTTTTTACCATCGATGGTATGCTGCCTGTTTGGAAGCCACAGCTCTAGAGCAGTTTCTGTTAAACCAGGTCTTATCGGATGATGTTCTTCTTTCGGTATTCGGTATGTAAGTTTGCATCCCCAACATGATGATTTCAGAAATTGTCTCAGCACATCGTGTTGGATCTACTGAAGATAAACAAACTCTCTTCCATGGAAACGCTGAGAAAAAAAATACGAAGACCTTCCCAGTCGAGGATTGTAATGCCACATGAGACGGGGTGGTATTGTGCAGCTCGATGGTAAATGGAAAGAGCATGTTGTGGAGATGAGGGTGTGGTCAGAGTTTCCAAGTGGGGCACAAACTTCTATTCTATACGGGTCAGGATTGGTGGTGAGGAAAAGATCTAGTGTATTGGCAGACTGGTTGTTGACATCAGGGATGCGGGTTGGTAGCTCGACCAGTTGTTCTAGGCCATGAGTGATGGCGAGGCCTCGGCTTGACGACCTGCATCATCTGTTTTGTTAGAAATTTGAGCCAGGCAGCGTTATGTACATTAAAATCTCCCATGATTATGGTTTCAGCTGTTGGATGGTTCTCCTGAATGTAGTCAGTTTGAGTGATAAAACTCAAAGAGGTCGTTATATGAAGGTTCATTAGGTGATAGATAAAGGCAGCAGAGGAACTTAGTCAGTTTGGTATCAGATAGCTTGAACCACATCACATCAAAGTCTTTCGGTTCCAAACTCTCTTCACGCTGGCATGAAAGGTTAGACTTGGCGTAAAGGCAAACTCCACCTTTGAACCTGAATCGAGAATGGAGTTCGTAACCAGGACAAAGCATATGGACCTTGTTGGTGGACGAGTTTACTTGTGTTTCTGTTAGAGCCAGAATATCCGGTTTTCCGTCTGTAGGTGATGGTGGACGTCATTGATGTTCTTGTTGAGTCCGCGGATGTTGCAAAATTAATTTTTTTAATGTTGAGTCCCCTCGAGTACCTCTCGCCCGGAAATCCGAATGGAGAGGTATTTTACTTCCGGAGTGTTTTACTCTAGGAGACTTCATCATTATTACTATTGTTCATCATTATTACTATTACCTGAAAATAAAGAAGGAATTGGGGAAAAGGAAAGAGGGAGACCGGAAAGTATCGACCGAACACTGAAACATGGAATCCATTTCACAGCACACAAAGTCGATATGGTGGTATTTCACCGGGCGATGAGACCATCTTCCACCTACGGTTATCCTTTTAGTCGCCTCTTACGACAGGCAGGATTTACCATGGGGCTATTCTAAAGCCGACCCCATACGACCAACCGACCCCATACGACCAGTTATTAATTCACAGAATAACATTATACATTCTTCCCTGAAATAAATTCCCAAGAAAATGTCAGACAAAATAGTAACAAGAAAATATAGAATTGAAAATGTCCCCGGCCGGGGAAGAGACGTATTTTTTTTTATTGGTGCCCCTTTTTACCCATTTAAAGCACGCCTTAGCGTGTTTAAATCGAACTTTAAAAAACGCGCGTTTTTTAAAGGTAACCATGACAACATCAACAAATCGAGAAACGTGAAGTCTAAATGACAAATTTTTGATTATTGATCTGACAGGAGTACCTTGTAACGTCAAATAAAATATTACTCACAATTCGTTCATTTATATGTGCTCCTCCATCCATTTGATGAACTTTTCATATTCTTTTTTATATATATCACTGGATTTTCGCGGTATTAACCGCGATTCTGCCTCACTATTCAAAAAATTGATATTAGAATCATTCATTTTTGAGCTCTGGTGACAACAAATATTGATATTTGGTAACAAATTGCAAATGAATGTTTTTCTCATTTCCATGACAACGAAAGGTATACTGATGTCACATCACGAATTCAACCTTCTTGCATTATTAGTTCTCATTTCTATTTTTTGTAGTAATAATACCAGTATATATGATTTCACAGTGCACCAATAAAAAAATAATAACGTAAAGTATTCGTGGATAACTGGTCTTAAAAACACTTGCTCTATTTCGAGCACTCCGGCTGCGCCGTCGTGCTCGAAAAATCGCGTGTGTTTTAAAGCCCTTTTTATCCACTTATACTTTAATATACTATTATTATCGAATAGACTTTTATTACTACACGAATCCAATAACCCAAGGAACTCCTCAAAATTAATACAAAAGGATTCAAGAAAAAAACAATATATATATATATATATATAAACATTTGAACTGGTGGTGTTTTGGGATTCTGGGGATTATGATCGGCGAAGAAATATTTTTTTTATGTCTTGTGATGACGGGACCAATAGGTATTACCAACTCTGGGTGTGTACTGTGTAGTTTTGGCTCATCAATTGGTTGCCCAAAAATTCACTGTCTTCTGCACAGTATGTATGACACTGTCTGCAGGTTAGGTCGTCATTGTACAGTCCCTCTTTATTGAGGTACTCTTTTACTGGCGCGTACCCAGTTATGAGCCCCGTAATGATTTTCAATTGCTTTCTGTTAGAGTAAACAAGTCCTGGCACCCTAATCAGCATGACGCAGTTTCGTGCTGCCAGTGTTCTCAGTTCCTCTCTGTTCCAAATTTTGTTTCATTCGCTTGGAAAATATGACCTTGAGTTTGTCAATATATAATCAGTTTGTCTCTTTTTTCAATTGAATATTATAGAACAGCTAATCTGTGAAAAACGAACAATCTATCAGGTCAGAATGTTACCCATCCATCAGTAATAGTTTTTGTTGAATGTTCCATCTCATATGTCATTTCTCGAATTCAAAGTTAAACATTATATATGATCATTATTATTCGAAGTAAATTAATATAAATGATATATTCATCGAATTTACGAGTTGAATCGAGGATACCAGTTTGGTTATACTCTCTGTTTTGATTTGAGTTATGCCGGGTCCACATCAAACCAACAAAACAGAAACATCCAATAGAACAGAAAGCAACTTTCTGAAAACGAAATAAAAAGAAAACTTGTGTCCACACTGCCTAGAATTAGTTTTCTTTATCAGAAATTTACAAACGGTGAAAAAATGTGGCGTTTTTATGTTGAAAGAGAAAAACGAGATGACTATATCATCTTGTCTTCGAAGGCAAAATGAAATTCGCTTATGGGTGAAATTTATTACATCCGCTTTCTTATAGCGGTTTTTATAATCTTTATTTCCAGCATCCCATAAAGGATATTCCCGATAAAGTTTAATTAATTCACTAGTGTTATCCACAGTCCACTTCAATTTTTTCAGCCGACATACTTCGTACTTATTTTCAGACGCCATACACAACACTCAGAAGTCCGCAAAGATGTGTTCTTGTTTTGTCTTTGTTTTCCAGATGAATTCACCGCGCCGACGAATGTTGCCAGAAATGGCATCAAAACAGAAACCCTTCGATGTTTACCGATTCGCATCGGGAATGCGAAAAGTTGCTGGAATCAGAAACAGAACACGTTTTGTTGACGAAATGTTTCGGATCTGTTGCTAAATTGTTGAAAAACATTCAGTTGATATTTTGTAACTGTTTTGTTGGTTTGATGTGGGCCCGGCATTAGATTATATAGAAATATATAATGTAGGTTTAGGAAGATTTTTAACTACAACTGTGAATCGTAGAGTTTAGGGTTCACATGAAAATATAAATTAATTTTCTGTTTTTCATTAAAGAATTTGTCTCACGATGTCATCTTAATCAATAATAATTTCAGAATCAATTAATAAGTTGTAGAATCTATCTTTCCGACTAGCCGCGCCATCGTTTTTCGTATTTCGATTTGCAGAGAGTAGTTATTTTCTGCATAGACTTACGTTGTAAAGCTGAAGTTACATTGGTTATCTGATATTGATTGATATTTTTCTCTCTGTCAGTTAGAATTACATATATCGCAATGAAAGAAATAGTCGACCTCCCATATACTTTTTGTATAATTAAATTGTAGTGAGTTGTCTTGATTGAAAAAATTAACTTGATTGTTTTACTCTTTATGTGGTGAAGAAATGAATTATTTAACTTGAAACTGGGAAAATTGTCTACAGATGATCATCCCAAAGTAATGATTATTCAACGTTTGTCGATGCATTAGCCAATTGTTTCCTAATGGATACTCAGTAATATACACGTATAGGTTAGTAGTAGTGAGGAGTATTGAGAAATAAGACATTTCCATTTTCTATGAAACTAGCCGAGAAACAAGCTTACTATCGTGTGATATATATTTCTATCATTTATTACAAATTCATTGATAGGCCAATCATTAGAGATATTTTCGTGACAAAAATAGTACCAGAAAACCGACTGTGCCATCTTACACAAGACGTACTTATATCCTGTTATGTTCCCTACTCAGAACTATCATTGCCCAATTTCTTATAAACATTCAAGAGCAAAAAATATCTTTTTCATTTGAATTTATTGCTTGTAACATGAAAACTAATAAAATAATATAAATGCTCTCAATGGACGAATCGTAGAGAATCAAAATGCGAAAAAAATCAGTCCTGGCACGACTCCATCGGATTATTAAAAAAAAAGCCGAAAAATACAAAAAATCTGCGTTTAAAAAAAAACCATAACACCGCCATTTTTTAAAGTTGTAGCGCATGCTATCTGCGGCATAGTAGTGAATGGTATGTACTTCATGTGTAGAAAACTCAGGCGCTGCGGAATCATTAGTTTTTGCATAATGGACCTTTACATTTACGAAAAAAAAAATCCAAAACTTATATAGGTCGATTATATTTCATATGAAACGTCCAACTGACTTAGAATGCCATCATATATTTTTTATTTCGAAAAGATATTGCGTTTCAAAGTGTACCCGTGACGTCACGTTCATCGAAAACTACCCCCTCCATAATCCACGTTCAGAAACACGCATTACTGTTCTTGTCAAAAATATAGCTCACTGCTTGATATACACCATTAATATATAATTGAACACTGTTCATTGATAGACTCATCAACAAAAAAAACCATTTCAACAACGGTTTTCTTCATTTAAAACATTCAAAGTTTCTGAACGAGCCTTCCTTTTGATGAAGAGCGACCATTGGCAACACCGCAAATATTAAAGACAGTTCCCATCAAAATCATATTGACATTTGAGGTTAATGTTTATTGTTTTATCAACTTATTAATTTCTCAATATCATAAACGATTTGGTGTGTTTATAATGAAACAAGGCTTCGTAAAATTGGCCAAGGGTGGATTATGAGATGATTGACTCTTTTTATTTATTTTTATGCTTTGTTCATGCAACGTTCCCGAGAACTAAGTGAACTAATAACTAAGGATTCAACACTAGCAAATCAATGAGCGCGTTTATGGAACCCCTAGTACAAGAACTAAGAACCATGACTAGAAAGTTGCCCAACTTTTAACTAAGAACTTTGGTTCTTAGTTGAAACGTTCGTGATTGTTTAGATATATCATATATCATAAATGCATTATACTGTGAATATATATGTAGGCTTTGTCTGTTTGTATTATAATATAAATAAATTCATATTCGGTACCTGTTAGTGTTTCCTTCATGTGATGAGTCAGATATTTATTAAGTTTGAACTACTGAAAATATAATTAATAATTTAGAATGAATAGACTTGAAGTATGCTCATACAAATTTAATTTCGTGAATTTTTTGCAAAATTATTTACTTATTTCACACCAATTCTTTGTTGAGGGATACTAATCTATTTTTTACAAATACAGGCTTACATTTTCTATGGTAAAAATTTTCCCTATGGTTACAAAGCTATGGAAAAAAAAATATTTCTGAAGATATTGGCATTCATGAAGAGAATGTGACAACAAACCTTAGAAAACTTTGACATAATACTGCACATTCTAGTTATTCAAAGTATTTTTGAATTTCAATCAATCAAAATAGAAGAAATTATTCTTATCGACAAAGTTGTTAAAGAATTCGTCCACCGTATGCTCCTGAAATAAATTGTATTGTGCTATTTGGAGTAGCAGATATTAAAATTTTTACAGTATTGCATTTTTTCTATTCTGACCAAGTCATGGACAGACGAACAGGATCAGAGGGTTTTTTTTGGCAAATTTTTTAATTTTCCAAATAATTGATTAAATAAACAATTTGCCATCATAGGCACAGCTTTTGTGAAAATCTTGTGAACACTTGATTTACTCATATCAGTCATCAGCCAATCGAGAGTATACATCCCCAACCCGTATCTTTTTTAAACTTATCAGAACATCCATATATTTAATTTACTCAATTTTGGTAATGTATTTCACAATGTGGTAAACATTTTCAGGGAGCCCCAAATAATATTACTCATCTTTTCTATAAGTGCAATAGATAGGCGCTGGCGCTGCTGTCCTTCGATATTTTCACAATCAGGGTCGGATAAAGACTGACTAGGAATATACTCAGAATTTTTTTTGGTGGTGTTATTTTGGTGAATCGGATAATGTACCAGCTTGGCTACTGCTAGGAGAAGAACTATTCGAAACTGTTGAGTAAATATTTCCCATGGATGTAATGTCACTCAACACAGTTTTACTAGCTGAAGGAGTGATGTTTTCATTTGGTTTGGGTTTCTTCATCGTTGGTAGGTCATATACTTATGATGAAACATTGTCAGACCAATGTCATTTCAGGTTGATATGTGGACAGACATCTTGCTTCAACATAAATTTGGATTCCCTTGTTCTAGCATATTCCTAATTCGTAGTATCTTCTTTCAGCTGGAACCAAGGAACAATATGTTTATAGGACTGGATATAAAATACAGTACTGATCGATGATTTTGCAAACTTGCATTGAGTGAAATTAAAGATCGTTCCTTGATGTACTCACCTGGAAATGTTCTGCACAAAAGCATGTATTTCCGCTTTTTACAAAAGTTTGATTCACTTTCACTGGTCTTCAGACAACCGTGCACATAGCACTTTTTAGACATTTTCATAGTTATTAAAATTAGAAAATAATTTCCGAAATTTTTCAATACCAAACATTCATGGCGAGCTTGTTCATTTGCAGCAGTTCTCTGCATATCTCGTGTCTCGTATCAGATATATCCAAGAAAAAGAGCTGAAGAGAGAAAAACGATTGATAATATTCTATTTCGTGAAACAAACGAACGAACCTATCAAAGTATCAAATAACAAATGTCATTACGTCACAATTCCATGATTCGCAACTCATACAACGATGCCAAATCAACTTTTAGTGAACGTGACGTCACGAAACCACTTTTTTCCGGATTATGGAAAAACTACCGATCAGAAAAATAAAATAAAAAATCTCAAGTGATATTAGCACATATACTTTCTAATTACAGTGTTTTCACATAGTGCATAAAAAGGTCCATTGCAAATTGAATTTTTTAATGCACTTCATTGGAGCGAGCCTGGACGCGTCATAGGTGATCCGATTTCAATTTTTCAAAAAGATATTGCAAGTAGAAGTACAGTACTACAAAATATTTATTTTCATTTTGCGTAACAAAATTTGGGAAATAGGTGAGAAATACTTGCAAACATTACCGAAAATGGGCGAATGCCTGAAAGCGGCAGAGTAGTGGGGGTAGAGCAACAGATTCATAACTTGCTCACAGCCCGCTTGTATTACTATACAGGGTGTTAGTGAATAAGTGCGACAAATTTCAGGAGGTTATTCTGCATGAAAAAATAATGACAGTGTGCTATATAACTTTTGTCCGCAAATGCTTCGTTTTCCGATATACGGGGGGTTGAAGTTTTTCTTAAAAACTGACTATTTCCTTATTGCTCTGAAACCGGTCGAGATATGCAAAAAAATAAAACATCTTAAGGGGTATTTGTCATTACTTTAATACATTATCTAGTAGGCTACTGTCAACATTCTGTTAAATACGGATATTTCAACAAAATGTCAGATTAGCGTTTTTTCATTTTCAACGTTTTAGTTTGGTATAACATTAATGATAATAAGTAATTAATTTTTCTTTTATCGGAAAGAATGGGAAATTATACAAATGCGGAATTGTCAGACATGCATTTTGTCTATGGTTGAAGTAATGGAAATGGTCGACAAGCTCGACGATTGTGAGCTGAGTAGTATCCAGGACGAAGAGTACCCCATCACACAATATTTGCTCGCCTTCACCAACGTTTGCGCGAAAATCGTACATTTAAGAAACAAACGGCTGACTGCGGGCGCCCTCGGAAAGTACGAACTGTGCAACTAGAAGAATCAGTTCTCGAGTTAATTGCGGAGTCACCTGAAACAAGTACTCGAAAAATTGCCAACATACTGAATGTAAGCAACTTCACTGTATTTAAAATTCTCAAATAACAGCAATTGTATCCGTTTTATATTCAAGGTGTGCAAGCTCTACTACCTAGAGACTTTTTTCCGCGCCTAATTTTTTGCGTTTGGATTCTTCATCAAATCGCTCAAATTCCTAATTTTATAAATGGCGTTTTGTTTACTGACGAGGCTAATTTTGGACGAGAGTGTATATGAAATTTCCATAACAATCACCTCTGGGCTGAGGAAAATCCACATGGAATTTTTGAAGCTCATTTTCAGCATCAGTTTTCAGTAAATGTATGGCTTGGGGTACTTGATGATCATTCATTCTGTTCATATTCCCTCCCACAACGACTAACAGGCGACTTCACCTTAATTTCCTACAGGAAGAAATTCCTCCACAGCTGAGACAACACTGTTTATGCATGATGGTGCACCAATCCATTTCAGCTATTGTCGTAATCACCAGATACAGTATATCCAAATCGTTGGATATGTAGGGGAGGTACGGAATATTGGCCTGCTCGATATCCGGATGGTGCACCAGTCCATTTCAGCGCTATTGTACGTAATCACTCAGATACAGTATATCCAAATCGTTGGATATGTAGGGGAAGTACGGAATATTGGCCTGCCCGATATCCGGATTTATATTCTCTAGATTTTTGCATTTGCGGTTTTCGTAAGTCATTAGCTAATTCCACTCCCGTCGAAAATGTTGAAGACCTGAGGAATCGAATTATAGCCGGCTGTGAGACAATAAGAAATACATCAGGAATATTTGCGCGAATACGACAATCAATGAGGCGAAGAGTTGAATCTTGTATCACGTCTGAGGGCGGTCATTTTGAACATTTGTTGTAGCTTTACGCCTAATTATCTATTAGTGTTATTTCCTGTTATTGTTCTGGTTTAACGTTATTGTATTAGATAGTTCTTCATAATGTATTAAAGAAATGAAATAAACGTGTTAAGATGTTTTATTTTTTTGCATAAAAATGGCGCCCATACGAAAAAACGCAGGTAAGATTTTTTTGTCACAAATTGAACGAGGAATTCAAAAATGATTTTCAATTTGAAATATCTCAGTGGCGTACCATTTTTTTCTTTAAAAAAATTGAGATCATTACCCGTAGGCGCGCTAATGATAAACATGAAATTCTCAATTTCATGTCAAAAAATGCGCAATAACTACATCTTAAAACTCACCAAATTTCATTGCAAATCTCAACCGGTTTCAGAGCAATAAATAAATAGTCAGTTTTTAAGAAAAACTTTAACACCCCGTATCTCGGAAAACGAAGCATTTGCGGACAAAAGTTATATAGCAAACTGTCATTATTTTTTCATGCGAATCACCCCCTGAAGTTTGTCGCACTTATTCACTAACTCCCTGTATATACGCTTCCCCGCTTCTGCTGCCCTAGCCCACTACTCGGCCGCGTTCACGCCCTCGCCCGTTTTTGGTCATGTTTGCAAGTATTTCTCACCTATTACGCAAATTCTCAACGCAAAATTAGAATAGACGTTGTAGTACTATATATACTGTGAAAATATGCAAAAACTAATGAAGTACATACCAATCACTACTAGGTCGCGGAGAGCCCGCGCTACAACTTGAAAAATGGCGATGTTATGAATTTATGAAAAACGCAGATTTTTTGGTTTTTCCGGTTTTTCTTCGTACTAATAAAAAGCGAGAAACGATAAGAATATTATTTTTTGCTCTTCAACATTCATAACAAATCAGGCAATGATATGATATAACAGAATATAACTACGGTTCATTTTCTGTATGATGGCACAGTCGATTTCCCGGTACTCTTGTCGTCACAGAATCAGCCATTTTCTGATCTATTGATTGGTCTATGAGAGAAATGGAATTCTTCATATTTTAGTCATATATCTCATGGAATATTTTCACTGTCTAAAATAAGCCCAACTTCAAAACTTTGGTTTTTTTTTCGAAAAATTGCTGAAATAATGATTTGGAGGGAATTGGACCATTTGCATCATTTTTGTACGAATAAATACTATGCCGTCATTCAACTCAGTGACTACTTTGATGAAAATTTAAAAAATATTTTTCACACATAATTTGTGATAAATATTTTATGTCTACTGTATTAAATCACGTTTTAGATATATGGAAGAAGTCAGAAATGTCATGTAATATGTCATAATTGAGAACTTTCATAAACATAGTCGTTTGAGTTCACCTATGCTATGTTAATCATTACAACTTATAACAAAAAATACGAACATGAGTTATGTTGCATTTGTTACATGGTGGCAGTGGTAAAACATAAAAGTTGAAATAAAAAACTATTCTGGTACAAAAAAGACATGGTAAGTTTAAAACCCCCTTGAAGCATTCGAACTAGGAACAGAACCAGCAAATGCTTGGAATAAATGGAAAAAGTGCAACAACAAACAAAACTCCCGTACCTAAGCAAAGAGCAATGTTCTTATATATTTTGAGAGTTCATAGACTAGACATCTACAAAATTTAGAATTTTAAAGAAGAAAATGCCTCGTTAATAGTAAATGTAATACTAAACAAGTTGAACAACTATTTCAAGCCATATAGAAATGATAAACACAAATAGGATTAATCAATCGATCAATACTTGACAAAATTTAAAACGATAGCAGCAAATAACGACTAGAAAAAGCTGGTCTTCTTTGATAGTGCTGTTGTATTTTATGATGAGACAGATCAGGTCTTTACACTCAACCGACATTCCTCTGTTTTCTATGTGTCTGCATCACAGAAATCTGTGACAGACACATTGAAAAGGGCTGATTCAATAATCATTGAAAAATGTATCATTCCTCTATGAAATCAGCCCTCTGATATATGTCTATCACATATTTCTGTAATGCGAGATGGCGTTAGCTAGTGGTCTTTTTCCACTTGCTTGGTGAAATCTGGCGGAAACGAAAAGGTAGATGAATTTCGATCGTCTCATTCGGGTTAGCAGACATTAATCATTGTGTACTTGACCTACCCTGTACTGATGTGGGGCAAATACCCCGAAACTGGTCTACAGGTGGTTAATATTTATCTATTTCGCAACGTATAGTTACAAAGTAACCTGCAAGTACCCATCGGATGTAATCCAATGTTCGTCGAGGCATTAGCCAAGAGAGTTGTTGTTTTCTGATGGGTATTCGACTAAACCTACGCCTATATGCAGGACATCTATTGGTCTATGTCACTCAACCCCATACATTGTAACTGGGTTCAATTAGAGAAAATAATTGGTTCGAATCGTATTGGGGTGTCAGATATTTTTTTTATTTATTCAACGTCGGCCCATTCCTTCTACCAGGGCTTATCACCGACGCCAGTGAGCACACTTCCCGCAACTGAAGATTTCGCCGAATCCTCTAGTGTTTCCAAACCGAGGTAGGTATCTTTTGACGAGCTCAACATCCGTGAACTCGGAACGGCCGGTTCAACATCCCCTCCGCTATATCTCATGCTCATTGATATAGCGCTTACGTACTGTGATTTGCTACTACGCTACAGTACATTCAACACGAGTTTTTCCTAGCGATCACCTATCCAAGTACTCACTGAGGTTGGCGTTGGATGACTCTTGATATAGAGCCATAACTAGTTATAATCTCTCCTATGTTTGATCAATTATTCTCTAGTTTCCTTATCAGCTAGACTCCACAGAGATTAGTCAATAGATTGATGAGGTATGACGTAATGCTGAAATATGTACCGGATGTTCTCTCAAGAGCAGGAAATGCCAACAAAATATTTGAATGATTTTTTATCCACACAATACTTTCAGCTTCAGACGAAAAATACATCGGTCTTCCAGAAAAAAACAGTTATATATCTTCAGTCAATCGAAAGCAAAGCCATACTATCAATATCGTGATGAAATTGGATGGTTTCCTATTCAAAGGAAATTCCTTCCTTCCTGAATAATCTACACTCATCTTAACAAAATATCCTGCCAGAAGCATGCTCGAGATGCAGTATCATTCAAAATTGATTGAATTGGTACTGATGTCCAAGAAGAATGCCACAACTACAGAAAAAGCTTTACTCAGCATTTTCAAAGCACATAGTTTTCCACTTGCCATCATGTGGTACAATGATCCACCATTCGAAACAAAACACTTTGAGAACTTCCTTCGTGAATAAGATATTACTCATGTCACTTCTAGCCTCACCTACAGCCAGTCAAAAGGTATGATAGAACGACATATCAAAATCGTCAAACGAATATTGGTGAAGTGTAAAGATGAGCCCTATTTCATCATCATGAAATTAAACAGCAGACATGTTGATGGGAAGGAAATTGGGAAATTGTTTGCCGTATTCATGAAGTTTCCTCAAACCTCATGAATATAGTTGTTGCTTACCTATGCTTTATTAATCATCAACTTCACTTCCGATGTGTCTTTCCTTGTAACATATAACAAAGCGCCCTCGAGAATCTCAAAGTTCTTTCATCCTTCCACGATATCTTCACTAGTGCCATTTAAAATCGTCTACATTCACAATATAATTGATGGGTTTGTTTTTTTTCTAGGACGATCGTGCTGCTTTAATCGATGATAAAATAATTGATGGGCATGTCATCCCTAAGCAAGTATTGTTCACAACTCCGACGAAAAAAGACGTTGGCTACCAGACATTGGCAAATAGCGATAATGTCATTAGGGTCGTTATCTTATTTACACAGGAACAGAGGGATAAATCCGTCGTCAGTAAGTTACTTTATATTTTCATCAAGCTATTTTATTTCGAGAATTTCTCCGTTGGATATCATTGAGGGTGGTGAATCATAAAAAAATAAGTTATATATCACCCTCGTTTATGAGTTGTTATAACTGTAAAATTTGAATAAAAATCACACACTCTTCCCAATATGCTGCCAACACCTGAACGAATGTGAGGTGACAAACGCAGTACAACTGATGATAAAATAATGATTTGAAAACCAAACAATCCAAAGAACCATTACCATAATAGAGTGTTGTTCAAGTTCAAGTAAACTTGTGGGCCTGATGGCATTCCAGCTAAAATTTTCAAAGAATTCGTCGAATTGATGTCTTGTCCATTAGCCAACTTGATCTAAGAAACATTTTCCTGCACTCTAAAAGGTGTCCTGTGTTTGTTTGGTATTCAAGTCGGGAAAACTTTCGGAAGTTGAAAATTGAAAATTTTACTCTATGAAATATTATTTCATCAATTGGATCTTTAATTTCCTTAATTAGAGTAACTTTTTTATTATTCATTTTATGAGAAGCTTTAACAGTACAACGAAAAACTTGCCCTAATTTTTGTATTCTCTAAGTTAATAGAAGTAATCCTGCTCGATTCAATCTATAATCACGTAATTTGGATGTCTCCTCTCTTAAATTTCGTAGCGCAGCAACAAATCTGTGTACTTTCACTCAGTATGTTTCCAATACTCTAGACTGCAGAAATCAAGTTGATGTAATATACACGGATTTCAGCAAGGCATTTGACCGTGTATCACATAAACAATTGCTGAAAAAATTACCTCGTTTTGGAATATCGTACAAAATACAGTTGCTCCTACATTCGTATTTATCGAAGAGGCAATAATTTGTTGAATATGATGGAGTGAAATCATTCATTTTCACGGCAAATTCTGGAGTGCCACAAGGTTCAAATTTGGGGCCCTTACTGTTTCTACTCTTTATTAATGATATTTGTGATCATATACAATGTGATAAACTACTTTTAGCCGATGACATGAACATTTTCAGAGAAACTGAACTGGTACAACGGGATCTTGCTACAATGAAGAATGTCACTGGGTCTGTTAAATGACTTGGAACTTCATGACCGTGTAGCCTATATGTTTAGAAATACACCTGTTTTTGTTTCATTTCATTCAAGCGAGTAGTGTTGAAGTTACGACAATTTTAGTTTTCGTTCTATTCAAATATTTCGGGCGAGCGCGCCATGCTCGCGTGACGACATTTTACAACCAACGTTCTCACCGTACACTCGATCATGCTTTGCTATCGGATATTCGACTACAATAACGTTTTTAACTTGAGTTTTTATGTGCTATAAGTATAATATTGGATATGGATGACGGTTTTGAAAAAGGACAATCTGATAACTTGCCTGAAATAACCGGTTAATGTTGCCCACTATTTTTCAAATAACTCCGATTTCTTGGCCGCTGAGATGCAAGCAGTAAAAATACAGAAGTAAGTATTACTTAATAACATTTTACTTTTTATCATAAATCTTTTGATCCCCATAAGTAGGGACATATTTCTCATTACTAGTGTTTTATAAATGTATGTCATACGTCATATTGTTACTATGAACATATTACTTGACATTAAGTTTCTGAGAAGGAAGAATGCGTAGGTATTTGTAACAAGGTGGGACTTATTAAAAACAATACTGTGTTATTGTACCTACAGAGTTTGGATCATGACTTACATTTTGTATTTTTTTAATATGTAATGAAACAAAAAATCAACATAGTAAACATAACCTGAACATTTTAAACTTTTTTAAATTTGAACCCATGAAATATATTTTTTTCAAAAGTAAGTTATTATTAGGATGCACGCGACTGCACCTATTAAATATTATTAAGCTAATATGAAAAACCTCTCATATTAATTTCCTCTTCAATGTGATCGTGGATAAGTGCATTTTTATTTATTTTATTTTTTATATATTAGATCAACTTACGTTTATTTTAGATCGGCTAGAAACAGCTTCGGCGACGACGCTATTGGATATGTGAGAGTTAAAAGAGATATTTGTGCAGTTAAATGCAGAATCACCCCAGAACATCATGATTTGCATCCATTTCTTACGACTTTTAGGTTGGAAAGCAACAATAAAAAACAACTTTCCAGGTGCATTAGTAGTTTTATTCAAACACTTTGGCACAATACACGATTATCTAGTTTCTCCATTCGACATTTTTATCAATTTTCGACGAAAACTCCATACACACAGCTCTGAAGCAGAGCACGCCCTAACCGACCGTTGTAAAGTGACGTCACAGCGGCCAATGACTCCGCGTCGTCGCACGCCTAGCTAAACAATTAAATATCTCCAATCATATAGAGAATAAAATATGTGAAGCTATGAAATCATTGAGATTCTTGAGCCGTTTTTGTAGGGAATTCAAATCATTCGATGATTTGCGCTGTATCTACGTTTCCTTAGTTGGGAGCGAATTGAATCATTGCAGCATAGTGTGGAATCCCTGCCATTCAAAATATATTGAAGCAATCAAAAATGTGCAAAGAAAATTTCTAAAATTTGCGTTCTATAAGAAACATGGCATTTATCCTCAAAGACACTATAGCTATGACTTATTACTGAATGAATTCAATTTGGTCTCTCTTAGGAAACAACGTGAGATATTCGATCTAACTTCTATATATAATATTATTCACAATCATATTGACTCGTCCTCCTTACTAGCTCTAATTGATTTCAATGTACCTCGATCTGTATCGAGATCTAATATAACATCATCATTTTCATTATCCCCTCACAACCATGTGTTGTTGTTATAATAACTTGCAGTGTATCTATCTTTCTTCTATCTTTATCTGAATTCAAATTTCAACTTTCTAGTGTCTTGCAGAATTGGTCATATAATGTCAGGGTTATTTATCCACATTACCTTAATTATAATATATTATGCAATACTACAATTAACAATTGTTTTATAATTATATGCACCTGTAAATGGGCATTAGCCTACTGGATGTATCATTGAATAAATAAATGAATGAATAAAAGAATGAATAATGAAATAAAATTCGGTTTACCACAGATCAAGTAAAATCCTCTTCTATATGTGGCCCACTAGGTAATTTTATTAAAATTGACTTTTTTGTCATTTCATAAAAGGAAAATGCATCCAACAATACTTCTGGTATACTTCAACGGAGTCGCTAACTGGACCCTTTAATTATCCTATAGAGGGTGTAAACCATTTTATAACGGATCACAGTGGTTAAAGAAATAGTTTTTATTTTTAATAATTTTTTTTGTCAAATTCTACCATAGTTTGTGAACCGCTGTCTGCCTAATCCAACCCAAGCCATAAGAAAACACTGGCAATTGTCAGATGCAATGAAAATTTGAAAATGTAAAATTTTGAACTGATTGTTTGAGGAATGTAGGAAGAGTATGTGCCTCTACACCAACGTCAATTTCACACTGATGAAAACGGACGAACCTCGTTATATACAAACTGATAAATATAGTTAGAACTGATAGACGATGTTAGCATACTTTGAAGCACTTAACAAATCACAATTACCAAAATGTTATTTTTAAGTATCACATACACACATTCCGCGCGAAAAACGACGACTAAACAAAATCGACGGCCATGCTGAGCCGACAATTGACTCGACAGATAAGCAGCGTTCCTGCATTACCATGTATTCTTTCCAAGATTCTCGCGTGCTACCCAAGCGGTGAGTTTGAAAACTGTCAACGAATGAATGACATGTTTGTCAGATTCGACTACTTTTTTCTGATTGGCTGGTGAATGAAATATCTCACTTGGCAACCAATCAGAAAACAATACGCGATGTAGAAGAAGTAATTTGAACATTCTAATCCTTAGAAAGCTTGTAAATTAGCCGATAGGGGCGCGCGTCGCAAACTCCTTATGGTGGTCACTAAGCAGGTTGTGAACCTTTAACCCATTAATCCCCAACGTTGCGCAAACGAAACATTTTTGTAATATATTTTTATTTTTCATTCAATGAGATTACTTTTTCTCTGCTCCAATTTATTGTAAATATACTATGAATTACGTTTTTGATAAAATACGTTGATATATTAAAAAAGTTTATTTTTAAAAAACTTGTGAACTCTGCTTAAATTTTGGATTTTTTCTATCATATTTTTATCGATCAAATAATCAGATGCAGAATACAATGGGATTTTCCAAATTATCAATTTAGATTGACCTGATCTTTAGTAAGGGCGACATAACTGACATTTGGCAAAACGTCTATGGTTTTTACATACCTGACCTGGTTTTATTATCGTTGCGTTTACGCAACGTTGGGATTTTCGGTAAAAAGGCGCCACTCCCTTCCGTGTTGATTGGTGAAAAATAATTTAGGAAAATATTGAATTGAAGTCAGTAAATTGCTCAATTTATTCAAAAAAAACAGTTTTATTTTATTTATTTGGTAAAATTTCTTCCTAAAATAACATTTTTAGTTATAAAGATATTTTGGGAAAACAAAAGACCTCTGTTAATTGTCGAACTCTTGGCTTTATTGGATGAGATTCACCAGATGTTACCGGGACAATCAATCAGATTTGGCTTCAAACTGTGGTGTAGCTCAAATGGTTACTTGTATAAATTCATACTGTATGGTGAAAAAAATCAGCAATTATGAAGATACATAGGGACTGGGAGAGAACGTTGTACTGGAACTCTTGTCAGTTGTTCAGCAATCATGTGTTCATCGCGTATTTTCCTCATCCTACAAGTTATTCTGTTTGTTGAAAGAAAAGTGTTCTACGCTACTGGGACAATTCGAGAAAATCGTACGTGTAATAGCACAATGGAAACTGTGGAGAATATGAAGAAAAAAGATCGTGGTGCTCATGATTTTTGTCTTGACAAAAGACAAAAACATTTTGTTGGACAGATGGAACGACAATTCTGTGGTGACAGTGGGAACCAATAACTGCAGCATTGCATGATAACGCTATATTAAACTACAGAATCAATGTAGAAGGAAAAAAGGGGTTATTGTGAATTCCTGAAAAATATACAATTTGGCAAATAAATCGAAAATGTCACAGTTAGAATTTAAGTCTTACATAGCAGTCACTCTTATGAAAATAGATGAACAAACGATTGAAGATGATATTCAAGGTAAAAATATAGCGGAATCAAGTGATCAAGTAAATGTTCCTTCAAGATCAAATTATGGACGACCATCTTAGCGCATAACCCATGGAAATTCGATTTGATAATGTTGGTCACGTGATAGTAGAGGAGGAAAATAAAACAAGAAGGAGATGTTGACAATGCAAAAGCAACACCATTTACATGTGTGCTAAGTGTCAGGTGCATCTTCACTCAGACTGTTTTATGCGATTCCACTCTACCTAAATGAAAAAAATTGTTTCGCGGAAATCCCAGCGTATACGCAACATTTTGTTTCGCAAAATATATATATATATATATATATATATATATATATATATATATATATATGTATATATATGTTTTCATAGATAATAATTACAGACTTTATATCTCCACTATATATTATATATATATATATATATATATATATATATATATATATATATATATATATATATATATTTAATATAAGGATCTCCATAACCGGGGAGACAATCTCAGTTCAGCGAGTACAGTTCAGCGGATGCCTTCATACTATGAAGCGCATTAAAGTGTAATCAAATTTCATCTAGCCAAGATACGATACATGAAGTAGCCAATTTATCAAAAGTATGCAGAAAATAGTAGAAGTGTAAACAACAGAAATTATCTCAGTAATAACTCAACGAATAGAATTAATATTTCCCAAAGAAGCTAAATAATCATATTACGAACCAGTGAACTCGTAAAAAAAATCGGTAATCCAAAAGAATAAAATGCAAGTAACATTAACACGTGGTCCACCTGTTGAAACCGCCATCTTGAATTTATACATTTAGATGATAAATTAATAATCTTCGACTCCCAAAACCTCCACATACCAATTTTTAATGGAATCGGACCATAATCATAGAGATCGTCCGCCATCCTGGAGACGCCATTTTGATTTTATGAATTTTGACAAAAAATTCATAATCTTCGACCCCAAAAACCCCACATACTAATTTTGAATGGAATCGGACCATAATCATAGAGATCGTCCGCCATCCTGTAGACGCCATCTTAAATTTTTCAATTTTGAACAAAAATTCATAATCTTCGACCCCAAAAACCCCACATACCAATTTTGAATCGAATCGGACCATAATCATAAAACTCGTCCGCCATCTTGGTGCCGCCAACTCAACTTTATGAATTTTGACAGAAAAATCATAATCTCCGACCCCAAAAACCCCTACATACCCATTTCTTAGCTTTCCCTTGCTTGACTTCGTATCATACTAACTGGCCACCTAATACATATATATATATATATATTATATATATATATATATATATATATATGTATATATATATATATATATATATATATATATATATATATATATATATATATATATATATATATATATATATATATAAATATATATTTTTATGATGAGAAATATATGTTCAATATAAAAAGAATAAAAAATGATATAATGATACTTGTATATCTCATAAATACCTGCTATGTTTGTTTTGCAATTTTTCTATTCATTTTACTGTTCTAGAACCTTGTACCATTTTCTAGTCAACGCACATGTTTCAAAAGTTCAGCACTTGAGTTTCTCTATTGTCATGAGTATGTTGCCAACAATACATTCAATGTGCACAACCTATAAAAAAATATAGAAATCAAAATTCATGAATAAACTTTGGATCTCAAGTGGATAAAAATAATATTCTAGTCGGAACATCCTGTATGCTAAAATCGAATCAGAAGGAAACATGACAGCGACATGTCAAAATCATTTTGATGGAAATAATAAAATATAAAATTTGTGAGTACAGAAAATTGTCAAATATGAATTTTAACAAACTCTGTATATATTATGTAAGCTATAGAAAAGTAAATTGTAAATAAAATCCATAGAATAGTTTAGAGTAAGAAAAAGTGTCCCAGAAAGTGAGAAAAAACCTAAAATTTGTGAAAATAAACAAAAAGTGAGGGTTGCCAAGAGGAGAAATAACAAGCTTTGAGGAGATGAAAAAAGATATTCGAAAAAGAAAACCGTACCAAATTTTTAAAAACAATAAATGAGAAAATACTAGAAAAACTGAAGCAAATCAACCATTACACAATAAAAAACATATCCAGAGACAAATAGGAGTGAAACTATCAAGGAGAAACCACCTTCAGAATACAGCCTAACTCCTATCCGTGACGTTGCCATTAACAAAGGGGCCTTCCACAGTAGAACTGCAATCTTCAATATCCAAAGAACACTTCCAGGATTTACGAGAACACTCAAGAGAAAAAATAAACGGGTATTTTTTAACCCAGAACTAAACGAAGTGAGCGTATTCGTGCCAGACACTTCTTTCGGGTATTTGATGATTTTTATTAACTGATTTGAACATTATTTCTTTTTCATGCTCATGAACTGAGTATAACCAACAAGCCTTTATCTTTATTAGCTATTTTATTGCGCATGAGCAAAGGTTTGACAACTTTATTCCAATGTTTGATTAAATTGAGGTAGATTCCGCAGTTTATGTATTTTTAAGGATTCATTCAAATGAAAGAAACATTTTTGACTATTTTCTGAATTCATTATTCATCTGTTTTGATCACATAGCCATAAATATTTCCACAAAACACATTGAAAATTGAATTCAAGCAGAGCAACAAGTTGGCACTACTGAATCCTACTTTGAGAAAGGAGAAACATCATTTTCCATAGGCGTACCGACTGAGCTGGGATAAGGTAAAAGAATTTAGGTAAAAGAGTATTTGAAAAAGGGTAAACAACATATCCGGATATATTGTTACTGGTATGATAGGTATTTCTTTTCACAAAAAGAGACGTTCCTGTCACATGATTGTTAATGTTTTTAATGATCTGCTGTGTAGAACATCTCTTTTAAATTTATTTTTAAAACAAGTTTTTTATCTGAATGTATGTGATAGTCTTAAGTCAATGTTTTTCACAAGCCGTACAAGAATGAAGAATTTCCTCGATTTTATACTGTATTGTTAAGCTGTTTTATAACCTCACATTTCAGTTCCTGAAGAAGAGATAATAAATCTCGAAAGCTTGAACAGAAAAAAGAGCATTTTCTTTTAATGAGTGACTGCGAAACCTGCCAAATACAATCCTCTATATATATATATATATATATATATATATATATATATATATATATATATATATATATATATATATATATATATATATATATATATATATGCTACATGAGTATATTACTGAACCAGAGGATAATTCCTCATATATTCATTGTTATTTTCTTCCTCAGATTATGGCCTGACTGTTGCTTGTTTCTCTGAACTTTTCTTAGAAAAAATTGCATTTCATTATTAATTGATGGATACATTATCATTATCCATTCGGATAATTTCAATTCATGATCACCTCAAAATGTCAATATTGAATGAATGTCGCATTAGGGTCGATAGGATATCTCAAAATTGATTTGTGATAATGTTGAGAAGAGATAGATGAAATTTAGAGACTTATATATAGGTAGGAATGCCAGTTAGGAATTTCAATCATTAATTTAAATATTTTCCAAGTTAAAATTAAAGGAATAGAGTTCTAACTCGGTAATATTCAGAGCTACTATATGGTATTATGCCAATCTACTTCGAATAGCCGGCACATATTCATCGCCGATTGACCTCCTGGCTCAAGTAAGGAAGTATATATATTCGATAAAAGAGGTGCGGGTCAAAGCGCGAGAAGACTGTATATACAAGTGGCGACTCCGATGGAATGAAAAAACAATGTCCATGAAAGACTGGTCCCAGACATCGAGGAAGATGTTCAGAAATGGAAAAATGTGATCATAGAAAGATAGATATTTGGATGACTCAGCTATCAACGGACATGGATCAAACGCACATGGAGAAGATTGGGAAGAAGAACATCAATACCTGCGTAAATTGCTCTGGAAGAAGAACCGTTGAATGCACATTGTTCAACTGTTAAAATGCACAAACCAAAGATCGAGCACATACTTAACTACTCCATGATTAATTAATCAAGCGATTGAAAAATAATACAGGAAATGCTACATAAACTAAGAAGAATACAAAAAATACAGAAGTAGTTGAATTACTTCGTAGGTTGCAGTAATCGGTCAATGCTCTCACTGGGAATCAAAGTTTTTTTCAATTAATCTCCGATATCTAAGTCGTTCTAATTTTTCCAGTCATCATCCTTAACTGCTTACAACGTTCTTCCTCTACTATTCCCAGAAATTCACTCATTGTGTGCTATCAACGGCTGCCTGCTTGTTATACCTAATATTGAATTCGGTTGATAATAAGATGGGCTAGCCCCTTACTTGACTAGCTGCTCATCAACATCGATTCTCATATTTGCCGGAACCCACATTAACGTGACTTTATTCCATATTGCAAAGAACCTCTGCATACCTACCCTATTTTCGACCTGATTCTTGTTGAGTTCAGAGCCTCTAGGGCTGACAAAACAAGCGTGCATGTGTCGTTCTGGAGAAGATCACACATCTTCCATTCCGAACTGCTCGAAAGAATTACTTCAAGGATTGATTTGTTTGGAAATATGAACAAGGTGTTCATAAAATCAGATGTTGAATCATCTGCGACTCAAAGATAAACTCCAGTCACTATCTTCCTTCGTTCAAGATAACCTATTATGGGGTATTCTTTTTGAAAAGGAAAACATTCTCAATTGAATATTGAATAGTAAGATTTTTCTGTGAATTGAAAAATCCACGATAAAAATGAAGTTATTTTTTTGCATATCTAACAGAAAAAAACTACTTCCCTGGTTAAAGCCACGCTGGACATTGAACTACATCTGATAGATATTTTAAAAGGATAAAGGAAAAAAATATGAAAGTAAACATTTTATTTTCTAACCCAGTCGTCATTAAGAACTCACTATATATATATATATATATATATATATATATATATATATATATATATATATATATATATATATATATATATATATATATATATATATATATATCGTATCATATTGTGCTCCGATTGTTTGTGTCAATGTGTGAGTAAAACAGGGACTACATCTACAAAATTCGAAACGAGCGTGGACAATAGTGTGCCCCTTACACACAAACGAAGTATGTTGAAAAACTTCCTTAGTAAATTGAATTAAACGTAAACCGTCGACTACGTATGAGAAATTAGTCCGAACAAATTGGGAAAATCTGAAAGCACTACAGCGGAGACATGACAACCGATTTATCAAACAAAGAGTTGCTGAACGAGATATTGAAGAAAATAAAAGAAGAGGGAAACAAAAACAAAAAAGAAATAAAGTTAGAAATAAAAAATGAGAATAAAAAATTAATTGATATCCTAGAACAGAATACCAAACGTATAGGTATTTTAGAAGAGAAAGTAGAAGAAATTGAGAAGAAATTTGATAATCTTGATGAAGTAATAAGAAAAAATAATTTATTGGTATATGGACTAGAAATTCCTGACACAGAATCCATAGAGTCTTTTGTTGTTGAAACACTGTCTGAACTTCTTGATATAGAACTCAGTGAATCAGATATTAACAATATTTTTTCTTTTCGAAACCAAAAGATTCCGACAATCAAAATAGAACTGATCTCTTGCTTGAAAAAGGAAAGAATACTACAGAATTGCTATAAATTAAAAGGAGAGAAAATCTTTATATCATAGGATCTCTCGATAGAAGACAGAAACGACCAGAAGATTTTAGTGACTCACCTGAAGTTAGCCAAAGAAAAAAAACTAAACGCTACTATAAAAGGAAAGACGCTAATAGTCGATGGAGAAATCTATGGAATTGAGGAACTGAAAGAACGCAACGGAGACGAGTTTCGCAAAAATATAGATCCACTCACCTCAAGAAAACAACATCAAATAGTGCCCCCGGTACGTCGTCGAAAGTAACTCATCCAGAAACAGAACAGCAAACCAACAAAACACAGGAATCTCAAAAAGGAACAAATATACAGAAAGAAGAAATGGAAACAAAGAAAGCGGAAAGAAAACCAAATACACCCCACAAAGAACCTGAAAAAAAAAGAACTCAACAAAGAACTAACTCAGCTTCCAGCGAATTTGCAGCGAGGGTTCTTCGCAATCAAAAGTGAACGCCTAATTTAGCTGGACTACTCACATCGTTCCTAAATAATCTCATCATTTCTTTATTCTTATCAGTGAAACACCAGAGAATGTTTTGAACCTTTTTACATTGCGAACAAATTTTAGAAAAACAAGTATAGTTTTATTATCTAGATACCATCAGAATATACAGGAAAGCAATATGCTGTTATTTCAATTTTCTTATTAGGTATAGTTAGTAGAAAAATGGATCAATATATTAGAGATGTTAATCATACTCCCATTAATACAATCGAATATTACTCAATATCTGATCTGAATAAACATTTTAGAAATAGTGAAAAAACAAAATCATTAAACACATTCCATCAGAATATAAGGAGCGTTTATAAAAATGTAGATGAACTGAAAATCCATTTGTAACAATTGGAATATCAAAACGACTTTCTCATTTTAACAGAAACGTTAACTGTACTAGACAGCAGTATAATTCAATTAGATCAATATGAAAAAAAAAGATAATAAAAGGCTACTTAGATGTGACAGATAGACATAAAATACATTCACTTGTCGAAAATTGAATACTGCTGTCTATTTTTGTCTATTTTTATCTATTTTTGTCTATTTTTTTCTGTTTATTCCGTTTCTTCTGTTTTTACTACTTTTATTTTAAATTTTTCTGTAAATATATGTGTTACTATATAAGTGTTTGTGAAAATATTTTTAAATTTTGTAATTATTTTAAATCTTCAAATTACTGTATTACTTAAATGATAAATGTAATTATTCTTTGGGAAACATTCTGTACAACAGACGAGAAATAATGACCCATGCGCAACCATTTGGTCTATAATGGGTTTCTTTCTCTGTTTATATACAAATGACACCCAGAGTCTTATGCCATTGTTGTAAACATTTTTAATGCGAATAAACTTATTATATATATATATATATATATATATATATATATATATATATATATATATATATATATATAAATAAATAAATAAAATGAAGAAACATGTTTTCCAAGAAGGAGCACTCACCAGAAATAATTCGAAACATTGATGCAAGACTGGCATCGTATTCACTAGGTCTTCAATATATTTTTGTCGACGAAAGTTTCACGCTTCCACGATCATCAGAAAGACCGGAAGAATTAAGAAACGCATTTTCTAGAAGCAATTTCACTTCACAAAAATAACTTCATTTTCATCGTGAATTTTTCAAATCACAAAAAAATATTTCTATTCAATATTCAATTGAGAATGTTTTCCATTTCAACATCATTTCAAGGAATCTGGCGACAAAAGTATATCCCCTGTATCTTGGAAGTACCTATACTTTCCGGTTTGTAACTTCCCAGTACTCCCTGGGAAAAGGTCAACTGTTTCTCTTTTTTCTCATTTACTATTTTTCAATTGGATGTTAATACGATCCAATATCGATTAAATTTCCAACACTGATATGAAATGGAATTTGCTTTCTACTGAGAGAAAATTATATGGAATGGAGAAAGCCGAAAAAACACTCAAAGTTCAACATTTTTTATTAATATGCTCAGTATGAAGTAGTATAGTGAATACTTGCAATTCTAATGAGATAATACACGAGTGTGTTTGTGGACTATAATAATATGTCTTCCCGTGATTAAAAATGACAAAAAATATTGTCTGCAGAATTGACGTTGACAATCCTTCCATTCACCAGTTCATGAATCTCTGAAATGTGTAATGAAATACAAAGAGTTTTTGAATTTGACGTTACCTCTGATGTTTTATTTTTAAGAAAAAATATATGTATTGTCATACTTCCTAGCGGCAGGCAGACAAAGACTCGCTCGTACAGCCATTCAGGATCCTGCCACCCGAAAGAAGCGGATGACAAATGAAACTGAACACATTTTTCAGACAGGAAAAACATATAAAAGTGAATGAATAGCTTGTCATTTTTTATCGAATACGAGCACATAGAGGCTCAAGAGTGAAAAATAATATCCACTTTGGTGACTTTGTTGACAAATCGTGAATTTAATATCTTACTCTTCTTGCGGGCGATAGATTCAAAATTCGAGTTAAGAAGGTCTGGTTCAACTGGATTGTGGATTTTTAATATATCACGAAGGAAAAAATGAACGTTAGAAAAATATCGTTATTCAATAGTGCCAAATCCCAAATTCGAAAAATTGTAATGTAGAATCTGAAGTAAATCCAATACAATTTTTATTTTTGATTACATTTGCGAATTTTATATTGAAAGTGTGATTTGAATTCAAAACAAATATTATATCAATCCATTTTGCTGCTGCAAATTCAAAAATCCTACAGGTTTGAAGATACACCTCGCGAAAATTCATGTATTCAATTATCATGTTGGAAAGGGAAAAATTCTCAATTGAGTAGAAATATTTTTCTGTCAATTGAAAAATCCACGATAAAAATAAAGTTATTTTTTGGGAATATCTAACATAAAACAACTGAAGCCACGCTGGACATTGAACTACATCTGATAGATATTGAGAAAGGACTCTAACTCAGAAGAAAAAATATGAGAATGAAAATTTGCATTATTATTCAGATAGTTATTTGATTTCCTATCCCAGTCTTAATTAATAACTCATATAGATGAATGAGGCAAAATAGAATATTTTCCAGAAAGGAGTACTCACCAGAAATTTGTAACATTGATGCAAGAGAAGCATCGAATTCACTTGATCTTCAATACATTTTTATAGAAGAAAATCTATTTCACGCTTCCACCATCATGAGGAAGCCCGGAAGAAATGGGAAACACATTTTATAGAAGCAATCCCACTTTGCAAAGAAAGAATAATGTTAGAAACATTTCTTCCGGTCTTCTGATAATTGTGGAAGCGTGAAGTTCTCAATCAAGACTGGATTTGAAAATAAAATTTTTACTTATAGATTTTTTCCTTTGAGTCCTTTCAAAATATTTATCCGATGTAGTTCAATGTTCAGGGTAGCTTTAGCCAGGAAAGTAGTTGTTTTCTGTTAGATATTCACAAAAGTAACTTCATTTTCATCGTGGATTTTTCAATTCACAGAAAAATATTTCTATTCAATATTCAATTGAGAATATTTCCCTTTTCAACAGGAAAACCCCACAAGAGGTTATCTTGAACGATGGAAGATAGTGACTAAAAATTATCTTTGAGTCGCAGATGATTCCACATCTGATTTCATGAACACCCTGTTCATATTTTCAAACAAATCGATCTATCATCATATCCCAAGGCAGGTTATAAAGTCATAGAAACACTGATTCTGAAGTGTCACTCCAAAAGAAATATTTCCAAAATTTTTTTATGTTTGCAAAGTGAGATTGCTTCTAGACAACGTGTTTCTCAATTCTTTCGGTTTTCCTGATGATCGTGGGAGCGTGAAATAGATTTTCGTTGACAAACATACATTAAAGACCTTGGAAAACATTTTTCTTTATCTCATACATCTACATGAGTTTTTAATTAAGACTGGAATAGAAAATCAAATAACTATTTGAATGAAAATGCAAATTTTCATTTTCAGAACTACAACAACGGGGCCTTCATGCGTTCTCAAAAAAATATTCAATCTCTGTATGAATGGCTTACAAATATTATTTCACCCAATTAGAATTGTATATAGAATAGACAATAAAGGCAATAAATTATATTTTTTGTTTCATTTTCAAAATTCAAAAAATGAAATTTAAATTTTGAAAAAAAAACAGAAAAAGACCTGGAGTTTCTTTAAAAAAAGGTTTGGTAGGACAGGGATGGAAACCCTCAAAAAATTCAGAAAAAGGGCTCGAGTTCCCATGAATTTAGTGCTTACGTCACATGACATACGTCATATCCCAAGTAGCAAATTAAATTCTATAAGGTTTGTATGAACAGCTACAAGATATATCTCATAGGATACTAAAATTCTTTAAACGGACTACAAAACAATTGAATGATCTTTATACAACCAAAAAGGGCCCATTTTTATACAACAGTTTGGTGGTATAAGAGTTCTGTTGAAAGTTTATACAACTCTTATATGACTGTTTCATACAACTCTCATACGACTGGTTCATACTCATTTATACAGCTACTATAAAATGATTTTATAGTGTGTCACGTAGTCATATCTATAGAATGAGATTAAAGCGCCTATACGAAGGTCTTACAAAATGGTTGTATAATGCAATATATTTTTTTATAATGCTGTTATTGCGAGCACAATGAAAACATTTTGTCATTTAGCAGTTTAAAAAAGCATTTTATTTTTTAGTGAGGAATATTAGAACCAAATAATATTTTAATTCAAAAGTACATCATACATTTTATTGTAAAAATGGAGACTTATTAAACCGACTTGGACCGCTTGGGCGGACATCGGTAGTAAAAATTATAAAATCATTTGGAAGGTTTGTATAGCACAAATTTTGATGTGCCGCAAATTTTACTGATAGATTGTAGGTATATGTTTGTCAAAAAAATGAAGCGCTTCAATTTTGGTTAAGTTTCAAGTAGATACTTAAAAAAATAATAAAATAAAAAATATTAAAATTCCTTTTTTTTTATTTTAATAGTTTATTACTTCATATGACAATTCTTTCACAATATAATTCTCTAAATAATAATAAAGTCACATTTTTCAATTTAGTTTCATGTTTCCAACTCAATTGTTCATAATTCCTTATTTATAATACAACAAGAATTCCTAATTTATAATACAACAATTTTATCCCAAAGAAATGCCTTAAACAATGTTTCATTGTAAAATGAAACGGTATACGATAAAACTGTTTCATAACGAAGAATATTTAGGCACTATACAACTATTTTTGATAAGTAATAATTATATTGAGATTCGCGAAGAGTAGATGTTGCCAGATCTTATAATATAGTAATAAGAATTTAAATTTTCAAACCAGCTGATAATAATTAATCAGCAATGTATTCGAAATTCGGCCTGAGCCGAGGTTAATAAATACTAACTACCTATTTTAAGGAAAGGGTTTTATCATTTATAAATAATTAAACTCTACTTTTAAGGTCATTATTAAAACGCAAGAGAGAGTGCTATAGTCGACTTTACTTACTTACTAAAAAGGCGATTTGACACATTTCACGTGATGTTTGGTTTAAATGCAAATCAATTTGCCATGTGACACATGTCAAATCTCCTTTTTATCGGAGTCAAAATCGACTATAGCTGTGGTTAGAATGGGGGTTTACATAAAAAAATGACAGCAATCCTTGCAACCATCAGAGGGTTAGTTATACTTAGATTTGATTTAGATTTATCTTAAATAAACAAGATTAATCTGCGCAGGCTAAAATTTTCTTTCAACTATAAAATTTTTAGGTCACCGTGACAACCATGCTCCGAAAAGTTTAAGATGGCTAAAGGGATATCTGCATCATGGTATCATTCGGTTGTTTAACGTGGTTGTGTGAGAATAGCGGCACTATACAACCTTTATAAAATATTTTGCATCCTAACCTCAAAGTGGTATATCATTTTGTGTGTATGTATAAAATTGATTTTTATAAGATATATGTAATGTTTAAAATAGTCGAGGCTCTTGAGAAAGGAAATAAAGAACTCACTGTTGTTCCCAAGCGTTGGAAACAATGTGGAACATTGTTTTGGCCCAAAAAATTTGCATACAAGTACCAACAGGATCCAGAATCCGCTCCTGACCCCAACTGGATGTCCATACCATGTACGACAAAAAGACAAGGGTTTGCATCATTTCAAATGGCAGAAGCAGAATCATCTAGGATGCTAGATACCAATGAGAGTACCATAGGAAACGAAGAGCAGCAGAGCCCATCAACCATACTAATACAATTATTATTATTGGGTTTGTCTTGTGTGATGGAAGGAATTATGTTCTCAGCCTCGGTGGAATCAGGCCTACTTTCATTAAAATTAGGACATAAAATATCTGGTACTTTTTTGTACACGCTTTTCTAATATTGCCACTGTGTTTGTTAACTTTTTATCCACTGAGAATTCATAGTTTAATTGAATTTGTCACCCATCAAAATAAAATATTTTAATGCAAAAGTGATCTTACATTCACTTCAGTCTCATAACGCAGATCTTGGAACGAGTTTATTCTGTCATACACTGTTTTATCCTATAGGGTATTTATAAAGGAGAAAGGCTTATAGTTTTTAAAGTTCACGTATAAAAGTGTTTTATAATGCAACGCAATTTAATGCTATAAAATATTAATTATACAACATTATACAGCTTTAATAAGACAAGCTTAAGTAACTATTTTATAATGGTGTAACTACTAGTTATATAGTATATTATAGAACTCTTATACAATAGGTATACAAGTCTTATAAAATGATATTTTTGATTGATTTGTTAAAAATATAAACAGGAATGTTCCCCTTTTCGATATTTTTGATATTGTATAAACTTGCTTATAAAGTATTATATCATTTCAAAAGAAATGATCGTATAATGCGTTATAGCATATGTATATGCGTTATAGCATAACTCACTATGAAATCATTTAATACAACAATTTTCTTTAAAAAACAAAATTATCGCAACAAAATGCTTAATAAAAACAAAAAGTCCTCAAAACAACGCTATTCGACTGTTATACAATAATTCAGTCGTTTAAGAATTCCATTTTGCTAGTTGGGATGTCATATATCACATGTCTATGTGTAGAAAATAGAATAAAAATCTGGTTAGTGGTGTTATCCTTACAGTTTTGAGTAGCAATCTCGCCAAATCGAAAAATATTATGGTTATAAAAATACGTAAAACGACAAAATGTCTTTATTTCTCATTTTCAAGCGGTGCTTGTGTCATTCATGTCCAGTTTTCGGCAGGTCTTTGGTGAAGAAAAGTCGTCCCATTCGATTCAATAATTATCAAGACTTGCCATCGTCATACAATTTGGTACATTGGCGTGAAAGATGCTGTTCAGAATCGTCACTTAAAACATTTTAATCATCTTTATTTGGGGCGATGTGATGCAGTGCTGAGGTTCAACTTTGTTAGATTTCGGGTGACGTTCTTTTTCTCTTTGTAAACTCTTCGTTCAGAGCTTTGGCATTCTGATAAAACTCCTCCAATTTTCGTGTTTACTCCGTGGACGATATAACCCCAATTGACGATGTTTTCGCAACAACATCAACTACATACTTCCTGTATAATTGTGAGTTGCTTGACGATTGAACCATTGGAGACATGCAGAAACTTCAAGTATTAGAAAATGAGATTTCCTTTCGATATCTGATGATAGTGCCACATGATATATTGATAGAGATAGAGGTTGACTTGGAATATCCGAAAAATCTTCATGACTTCTATCTCTGTCAACCACAAAGTTTGTGTAGATACCTGGATTCGAACCGGCCGTTAGATTTTCAATCTTCCGCTCTAGCCACTGAGTTATTTCGACTTCACAAGATGGTTGGCGTCTATGGGTAGCCAATATCCAAGATAGCTGACATATCCTCAGTTGTGACGGTTGGCGGCTATTGGCTGGCACCTTCATGGCTGGCGGCTATAGGGTAGTCATTTTCCAATATAGCTGTTATCCTAACGACGCTGACACCAGCGACCATGCTTAAGGTGGCAATTTTTCAACATGGCTGACAAACCTCTCACAATTTTTCCGCTGCAATGAACTGCCCATGGTCGCACCTTCCTGGTATTCTCGCCGAACCCAGTGGTGGTCCCAATTATATCAGACCCAGTGGCAACGCTCAGAGACTGCTCAAAACCTGTACGACTATGGGGCCACCTCCAAGGGGTCCGAAAATTGTATAGCTTATCCACTATCATTTCGATACTCTATTTTATATCTAACTGAGAATAAATAAATACTGTAGAAATATTCACAGTTGTGTATCAATAAAGTCCTCGTTTTTCATAGAAGTTGAGATAACGTCCTCGTTATGATTGGAAAACGTTTTTAATAATTTATTCGTATAAAAACTTTCGCGAATTTTATGGATAATAATTTTTTAGAGATGTAATTTGTAAAGATGACAGATAATAATGGCTGGATCGATAGCAAAGATCGAAAATTATTATATATTGAATCAGATAGTATAATTTCGAATGTTTAGGAAGGAACTGATATAATAAATGACAATAGGTGTTGTTGTCAACTTGTGTAATATAATCCGATTTGAAAACATCTTGATTAGTGATGATATTTAATTATTCCGAGAGGAATTCTTACAATTCGTTAATGTCTTTTTGATTTTTTTAGCTAGGGCAATGATTGGTTTTTCTAATTGTCGTTAAATTTAGGAAATGAATATTAAAGATGTTTGTTGATGAAAGGAGTCCATTTTGTCAAAGTAGCTTGTTGGTATTTCGAAATAAAGTGGAGATATCTACACCAACTCGAAATGCTAACTCATCTCACCTCTTTTTCAAATTGTTTTTCAATGTACTCCTACCAAAAATGGGAATTCTTATTATTGGTATGCATACAGTTTGAAAAGGAAAAATATCTTGATTCATTCATGGAGAGCAACCCTACTGGAGTGATCCAATAGCATTTACCATCGAAAGATGAAGAAAGCGTCTTCGTTATGTGCTATTTCGACTGGAATGTGTGATTTATTTTTCTTCGGTTCAACATATGTAGTTTCAAGATTATTTTGAGCAATTCTCTGTATCTTTACATGTATAACTCATACTCAATTGCTATTATACTTTCAATCAATGTTTTCAAGACGTTCCAAATAGAAGATACATTTGTGGCTTCGTACATTTCTGAGTAATTATTTTTTTTATTTTATTTTATGAATTAGATCTTTTCCATACCGCGATGGATGATTATGTGATTCATATTTGATCAACGGCGAACATTGGAAATCTTGTTCTGCAAAGTATCATTGGATACTTTACATGAAGAATCAACATTATCAAGATGAGGAAGTAGTTGGAAGCAATTATGTCCATTTTGTTCCAATATACAGAAAGATGCAACTGGAAATATTACTGAATCTAATTACTCATTATTTGCATTTCCTACATGGTAGTAGAATTCGAAAGATTGGCCAAAACAACTATTTGAATGTTTATAGTGTTCAAAATAATAGAATTATTGTAGTCTGGTGGATTCTCGACAATTATTTCTTCATTAATTGCTTCAAGGAATCTAAAAAAACATCGTATTATTTTTAAGTATTTGTCGAAAGAAAATAAACTAAACAGATTGAAAGTGGTTGGGGGATCTTATACAAAACTTCCAAACACAGAAAGCCTATTTTTTCACTTTATATATTAAATCACAAGTCTCAGATCGAAAAAGTAAATTGTCTTTACGATAGACTAAGAAGTTTTCGGGTGAAAATTCCCCATCATTCAATCATTTTTTGGAGTAGTTTTCAGTTACTGCAATGATATCATAGTCGATTTTCATAAAATATGTTTTTTATTTTTATAGAGAAGATGTATTTTTTCTGATGGAAAATTGAGTTATTTTCCGTTGTTTTAGAAGATCTACTGGGTGAGCAAACTAGTTGTATGCGACAAATGAGAAACCATTCCTTTATTCGATTATAAAGTCAGGTTTTTCAGAATCTTGCCAATTTTTCTATTTTTGGTAAATTCTTATGATTTTCTCTCCTATAATGACTGTTTGGTCAGGTGTTATGTGAACATCTCTAAACGGTTCTAATCTAATATAATCACCTGTGAATGGTGCAGGTTATTAGGCTTAATGAGCGAGTTGAAGTAGGACAATCATTTTTGATAAATTCATTCCAAAATCAGGAATGACAATTCTAATCACTTCACTCATTGCATCAGATGACAAAAATTAACAAATCATCTTCATGTTGTTTGAGTGCTTTTTCATGTACACATTATTATGGAACAATAATTGTTCTATCAATACCTCAGCCACTCATTTGCATTAAATACAATTTTTGGAGAAATAGATTTTTCAATCATTTTAATCTGAATTACCATAGATGAGTTGAATCACAAGTTCATCTGATTCCACAGAAAATCCTTCCATAAAACAGCTGCGATGACGATTATATGCGTCGAATTTTACTGACACTAAATTCTTTTCAGATTACGTGAAAAGTTACACGAAATTGGGAGAATCAAAATACACCAAAGGCGTTGTGCTCGCTGAAATAGTCAAAGCTAATATCCCTGTAAAGAACGGGGTTATTCATCTTATCCAGAAGCCGCTTATGGTGGTGAACAGTAACGTAAAGAAATTGCTGGAGGTAAGGTTGAATTATTTTCTTCATAGTCACAGCTCTTTCACACTTTTCACTACATGCCACTCAATACTGCACTTAGAAAACACACTTTTAGTTCATGTTTCTAACGATGTTAATGATGAACCATCAGATGATTTTTCACTATGTCATATATCATTATTCCAGAACGTAAACTTGCCTCTTGGGTGGAAAAATTCGCATCCAAATATGTTAATTTAGAGTAATTTATATTTTAATACATATTTTTTTCCAATAGATGTTGGAAATTACAAAATTAATTTCACGAAGAGAACATCCATACTAAAAGGTATATTTCTCACTTATACTGTAGTAGTGCATGGCAGTAAAGAATAATTTTCACTCGTGTTCAAACAAAAAATATCCGAACCCACAAACACAAAGTTTTCAAGAATTCAACTAGTTTTCTTTAAATTAAAAGATGTTTAGATCAAAGAAGGTTTTCTTTTGGGAAATCACAAAACTCGTTCTCCATCTTGGATTCGCCAACTGCAGTTCTTAAATTCTTATATGAATAATAATCCCCACAAAAACATAATTTTTGATCCCAAAATCCTTTTTATATCACTAAAAACAGAAAAAGAAATCCCCATCCTCACCACCATAATACAAAGACCTGCTCGGGAGGCCTCACGAACGATATCACATAATAGAAAAATTACAAGTTAACTTTCAAATATTTGAGAAAAATTTATGACATCCTGCAGACAAAAAAATCACAATGGTGCTGCTAGACACAGCTGAAAAATTATCTGAAGGAATTTAAAAGAGGTACATTCCAAGGATACATCCAAAATCTAACTCCTACCAAAAACCATTTGGGAAGCGACAAGAAGACTTGATAAGTCAGGAGAGCACATTCTACACATTCGGAAATGGGAAGAAAGCTGCGCCAAACGGACAAAAAAATCGACATCCAAAGTCGAAAAAAGCACCTGGATGTGACTTAATGAAGGTGGTACAACAAAAATGGATTAATATGCTAACCTACCTTTTGAATGATGTTCTTTGGCGCAATGCAAAGAAGATGAAATATTACTCATCCACAAGAAAAAAAACCCCAACATGATCCATAATCATAACACGACCAATAATTTTTAAAATTATTCAAAAACTATTGGTTGAAAGAGTTGTGGACATTGTTAATCGTTGCAGATAAAAATCTGATTCCTGATCATTGTTTGGGTTCAGAAACCGCCATTCTATTATTAATCATACTCATAGGGTTGTCGACCGGATCAATGAAACCTCCGAAAAAAGAAGCTATTGCGCATTAATCTTTTTCGATATTTAACAAACTTTAGATAAGGTTTGGTGAGGGGCTACTATATGAGCTCAAAAAAGAACTTATATGACATGTTTATCCTCCTTAGATTTCACTCCCAGGTACGTGTGGGGAAGTCAAAAGTTTTCTCAAACGTGTCAGAAACAATAGAACCACTTTCCATAAAATCCTACGTCCCTTATGGTAGCGTATTTGAACCAATATTGTATCTAATATTCACGTCTGATCTGACAACTGATAAAGAAGTGATAACCTTCAAATTTGTTGATGACAGTCATACTTGCTGAAAATCATGATGCAAATGTGGCAACAAGTTCACAAGAAAAATATAAAAAGAGCCAAAACCTGGCATATTGATATAAAGGAAGAAAATTCAAACCATATGGTATTCAAAAAATACTACAGAACTTGACCCTCAATGTCCAAACAATAAAAATATTTGAGCCTATAGAGGAACTAACCTGAAAAGTGCCCATATAAAAAAAACCGCCCACAACTTTGTACTGAATTCTGGAAGCACTAGTACCTCCTCGGAAAATAATCTCAACCATCCCTGAAAAACAAAATGCAATTAATCATAACGTACTATAACCTCGTGAACATTGAATTGAATGGTAATAAAAAAACCTGATTACATTACAGGGCAACCTTTCGATGCGCCTAAACAACAATCATCCACAGTAGCTAAATCAAATAAAAAACAAATTTCCAAGCAAAATATATGACAGGAAGTGAAAAATCAGTTGGTGTAGTAATTACATGATTCCATCCACAACCATCATATATGAAGGGGGATAGTTTTCCCAATGATAACGTTGTTGCAGTTTTTAGGAATAATCATTGGTATTTATTTAGTTTTTCAATCAGTTTCCAAGATGAAGTAGATGATCCTTTTTTTTCATGCATTGATCCATGATACTTTCAACTTGTACCTCAACAAATTTCATGATATCAGAAAATAACTAGTTCATCCGGGAAAGTTTGATCAATACAAAGTTATTCCTTGAGAGTCATGACAAACTCAGTGATAATCACGATGGAACGAAATATCAGTCCGTATTTTGATTACGAAGTGGATACAGATTTGTTCAGCATATCATCTAAAAAATGATTCTGAAAAAATTCGTAATGAATGTGATTGTTGAAATGTAATATGGAAACAATATTAAGGGTTTTAAGAGAAGATTCAGAAGATTTATGAAACATACACCTTTATTTTCCTAAATCCTGTCACCATTTTATTTAAAAAAATTTCACTACTGCTGTGTACACGGAGATTCCAAATCGGAAAATGAAAATTCTGTATTTCGTGTAAAACTTGTATATTTAAGCGAAGCGCTTTCAGCCTGCGGCCATATTCATTGCTTAGCATGAAAATAAAAAATAATTTTGATTGAAATAAATCTTGTGAGTCTTTTCTCATGTGTTATATGTTCCTGGTTCAAAGATACACATTTATTATGTTGGTTCCAATAATAAAAACTTACTAACATTGGTATATTTCAACGTTTTTAAACTTTTGAAAAATTCAGCCAACACGGGTAGACTGCATGGTGAGACAACGTTCGCTGTTTTATTTCAATTGGGGGAGTCATTCCTATTGGTTTTTGCGATTTGTGCGAATAGCTTTTTGAGGAGTTCTTTTTTGTAGGAATCAACATTCAGAACAAAAAAGACCTAAGAAATAATAACATCGAAAGATATAAACAATCCCATATTCCGTTAACGAAAAACTTGTACCATATCAGTGGCTTCATCCTTCGAACTATCAGTGTCATTTTGCGTTTCGAATACGCTCATTTCTCAGAAATGTATCTGCCAACGCCAACGCCGACACCGGTAAGCACACTACCCCCCAACCGGAAATTTTGGTCCTCTGGTGTTTCCTTCAACCAGAGGTGGGGATCTTCAACGAGTGGTGTTGGAGACGCTTGAGAAAAAAGTCTACCCAAATATTTTACAACAATAAGAATTAAATGATCCAACAAATTATTGCCTGAGAAGGTGCGAATATAAAAGGACCTTTTATGTAGAGCACACATTTTCCTATTGAAATGGTCCGATTATTTATTTCCGTCCATTATGATAATAATAATGAAAAATATGTTTTCTCAATTTATTGGAAGCTTTTGAGGATATTCTTTAGACACTAAAAATATAAATTAAAATTCGCAAAAACTTCATAAATTTTGACAGATTTTTTCAAGAAATATGACTTGATTTTATCTTTACCACTAAATAATTCTAAAGAATGAGTCACGAGTTCAATTTTTCATTTTCGAATAGCACCATTAATTGGAAATTTCATCCACATAAAAACGATTAATATTTGAGCAATTCACAATGCCCCCGTGAAAAAAAGTTAATAAGTTGGCATCATATGGATTACCACACAATATCAAATTTAAAATATCCATCTTGACTGAAAAAGAAATGGTAGGATGTTAATGAAAATTTGATCGACATTGTTTCTTCATGTTGATACTTGATATCAGTGGAAAGATCCACATTAAGTAGTGAATTGATAAGGAAAATTATTTGTCAGTAAAACTTAATTTTTTCGAAGTCAATACGAAACTTCAACTGTGCGCCCCAATAAAAAATCTTCTTTGATTTTGTTAAAGAAAAATACAGAATAACTGTTATTTTGTAAAGATTGGTTTATATTTTATTAGAATTGGCTAAATTCATTCCAACAAACGAGGTTGCCAAAAAAAATATCATTTCAATTGAACTGCCAGCAACATAAATCAAACATGGTATCAAATATCTCAAATAGCTTTTGGGTTAGAGGACAGGTACACGGCAACAACGCAATTAATGCCGACGTTTCGTCTATATATTTAGCAAGGCTACTATGGGAGGGGTATGTTGAGGAAGTTTATTTTCAGAATAAAATGTAGGAATTATAGCAATAAACTCAAACCACCTAACAACAAAATATGTACTATTGAATGATAAACAAGGAAACCATTATATGACACAAATGTTCAATATAAAACACGAATTGAAATATAAAATAATAAAATAGAAAATAAAACAAACTCACCAAAAGTTACACTAGTTGTCGACACCTATAAATGATGTTATGAAATAATATGTTCATGATGTAGTGAAAAACAATACTATGTATATATGTTCGAATGAACGGTAAATAAAAACAAATGCCACATATGATTTTTTTGGTCATAAGAAATTTCTTTTTTTGTTTTCTTTCCTTTTATTATGTTTATATTCATATGGACTTTTTATAATTATTCGGATTCAATTGATTTTCCAAAAGTTTCTTGATACATAAATATTTTTAATTGATATGGCTCTGAATTGTTTTTATTTTTGGATTCATGTACTTTGAATATTCTGTTCTCTAGCTATATTGGGTAGTTATTTTTCAAAATTCTAATCTCGTTTTAATCTTCAGAAGCATATACTACTTAAATTCTCAGTTCTTTATTTTAGGTTTTTGTTTGTGCTCAGTGAAAAATGGTGGTTAGAAATGTTGTTAAGGACACGTCCAGAGCTATTGAGTATCCTATACCATTGCATGGAGCACTTTCCATCGCTTTTTCTGAACACCAATGGATCTATAAATGGGATTTAACCACATCCTCCTAGTTCCATGGTGAATATTAATCTGTGGAAGTCATGGAACATATACAACAACTCTTGAGTTTTATCTTCTGGCGCTGCCATTATAGTGTCATCTACATATAATTTCACAAAGGAAATGAAGAATGGGAGTTTATTATTATATTTATAATAAGTTCATTCATTATCAAACTGGCCTGTACGGGACTGGCAGGGTTGCTCATAGCTGATCCGTCTGTTCGTATGTTCGTTGGCAACATCGCAAATAGAGTAGAACGTGTTTAGTGGGCTCCGCTGAAATTACAAGTTTAAGTGGTAATTCTCCGTCCGAAATTTTTGAAACTTGGACCAATTAAGCTGAATACTCAACAGAAGAGGTACGTGAAGAAAACACATCAACTAAGAACCCTTGAGCAGAGATATTGAATAACTCTAATAGCCACACCCAAAGACAAAATATTAAGAGCCTCTGACAAGATATTACGGGGCAATTCCAATAGCATATCCGAATCGTCAGTAACTCAAGGGACCCAGCCCTCCGAAGAATATATTGAGATGCTGATCGAGAAAGTCAGTAGAAAAGTCGTAACAACTTTAGAAATTAAAATTGACCAGAAATTTGAAGAACTCAACCAAAAAATATCGAAACTGGAAGAAAATGTCTCTAGTATAAAAAAAAGTAACTAATGAAAATGAAATACAGCATCTACACGGAGTTATAGAACAACTGAGAAGGAAACATTGTTCACGTATGAGTGGACTACCTGAACAGGACAAGGAGAATATATTGGAGATCACCCTAGATTTCCTGAACGAATTTGAATGTACTCTTCTCCCACCCAGACATCGATGACATTTTCAGAATAGGAAAACCGAACGCTAGGACGGGACATCGTATCGTTCTGGTACGTTTCGTTGAAACCATGATGAAAAACAGAGTATTTCAAGCTAAGAAATCACTCAAGAATATGGGATTATCTATATTTGAAGACTTGTTCAAATCAAACTAAGAGTTGTTCCACCTGGCGCAAGGAAAACACGGTAGGAAAAACATTTGGACAATGGGAGGCAGGGTGTTCACTCAGCTAAATGGAGCAAAGAGACTTTTACGCAGGGTTGAAGACCTTCAAAGTGAAGCGAAGGTACTGAACATTTCAGTCTTGTGAATTTGAACTGAACCCTTAGGTTTTTTCTTAATACTCGATAGGGTTTCGTAGTTTTTTTCAATGATTGAAGAAATGTAGTTTGTTTTATCACTTTTATCTTTGTGAACAGCAAATTTACGCATGAAATCAGTTTAATTTCCCTTGATACATTCTGTGTATAACTTTTTTCCGTTTTTATGGATCCAATAATTGCATGTTTTCCACATTTGGTCTGAATATTATGAAATTAGGTCAGATGGGGCTCATAGCTAACACTATTCACAAGGATCTGTTTTTGACCAGAGCCAGTATAGTTTTCAGAATAGTTGAGTTGTGTCATTTTATTGTATAAATACTATTTAATGTTTACTATCAGAACTGTAGGGGTCTTCGCACCAAAACGATGGAATTTAAAAATAATTTGTTTGCCGAAACATACGATATTGTTGTCCTGACTGAAACTTGGCTTTCAGATGACATCGCGGATGAGGAATTATTCGACAATAATTACACAGTGTACAGAAAAGATAGGAACTTACTGGCAACAAATGAAAACGTGGTGGAGGTGTAATAATAGCCGTTAGTAGTAGGTTAAACTCCTCTCTCATTCGCGTAGAAACCTCATTAGAAACAGGGTTCGTGAAACTGAATGCCTGGGACAACCCAATGATTATGAATGCACTCCACATTCCTCCACAATCAAAGCTTCTTGTAATCTCTTTATTTTTCAAGAAAATACCAATTTTTACTTTTTTTTACTTTACAATCAACAACTTCTTTCCTTTTTCTTAAAAACATAGTAACAGTGGAAAATATATACAGGGACATACAATAGATAAAATAATAAAACAACTATGAAATAATCCATAACATCCCCCCCACCGCGAATATTTTCAGTAATTTTCACAATTTTCAATGTCAATCCTACAAAGTCTTGTCACGGGACGTTTGAAGATCCCTGTAGACGTTTGTACTTCAACAACTCTGACGACTTTGTCTTTCCCGGGAAAAACAGCTATTACTCTACCCAATGGCCAGGAATTTCTGGGCAAATTTCCATCTGCTAGAACGACTACATCGCCAACTGCCACGGGCTTGCCATCCTTATTCCACTTTGCTCGCCTTGACAATATGGGTAGATACTCCTTGATCCATCGTATCCAAAATATGTCTGCCAATCTCTGGGATTTCTTCCATTGCTTTCGGAGATCTTGATCTTCGAAGCTCACTGGAAACGAACTCTTTGAGGGTGAACCGATGAGAAGATGGTCTGGCATCAAACAACCAGGATCAGAAGGGTCTACCAAAATGTGAGTTAATGGTCTGCTATTGACTACATATTCGGCTTCCGCAAACAACGTTAACAAAGTTCCATCCTTTAATCCTTCTTCTTTCAATGTAACCCCCAAAATTTTCTTGACTGACCCTATCAGTCTTTCCCAGCATCCACCCATATGAGGACTACAGGGTGGATTGAAGTGCCATTCTATATCCATTTCTGTCATTTTTCGAGTCATTTTTAGTTGATCAAGTTCCCTATAGAATTTTGAAAGTTCTTCATTAGCCCCTTTGAAGTTTGTACCGTTGTCTGAATATAAGTGTTGAATGGATCCTCTGCGGAAAACCATTCTCCTTATAGCCATGATTGTACCATCAGCAGTGAGAGAGTGTGCAATTTCTTAATGTATTGCTCGAATAGTCTCAAAAAATTGTATGTATTACCAAAAAAAATTAAATCCCCTAAATTTATTTTTATTTTCATAGTACTTATGAGAAAAACTATGAAAAAGTTTTTGGAAAAATTAAAGAAAATAATCTTGAAAGACTGATCTTACTGAGTGACAAATACAATTAAAGTTGAATGAAACCACAAAAAAAATATTTTTAACCTTACCTTAATAAGTAGAAAGATCATTGAGCGTAGGTCCTTAATTTGGGATTCCTATTCTAAACTGAGATATTTCTATTTCAACTGCCAAGAAACAAATTCTCAATGATGAAGTTAAAAATATTATCAGGCCCAATCAACTTCTATAATCACAAATTTTTTGCAAAATAGGTATAATTTCTTCAACAATAATTCATTTAAGGAACATTACATAAAAATTAATGAGGTTTTCAAGCAACATTCACATATGTTGGTGATGAGAGCAGATAAAGAATTCAATGGTATTGATTTTATCAAGAATGAAAATGACATGGCAATGGAGGAATTATTGAAAGACAAAAAATATACAAGGAAATCAAGAAAGATCCAACAAAAAAGTTCCAAACCCAAGAAAATAGTTTGCTTAATCATTTGCTCAACGATCATTTCCTTGACGAGATAGTCTGATTAACAAGTTAAGAAACGAGTTAATTCTTGTTCTTGGTCCTAAAAATATGTGCGATAGCTCATTCGATTTGGAATGACGTCTACAAAAATGTATCTCGAGCATTTATTAGCACATAAAAAATTGCAATTGTTATTAACAAAATAAGATGAAAAAAAATATATTAAGTATTTTGTTATTAACTCAAAAACTATCAATATTTTAGAACTTTTGAAAAAAGATCCTTAAAGAGAAGGAAATTTCCAATAAAAAAGTTTGGACTCTCGGAATTCTTTCTCCATTATTTATAATTTTTATTCCATGCCGAAATTAGGTCTCCGCGCGGTCGTTACGCCATGAGCGCAACACCGTTGGGGACAGTATACCACACAAAATAATTTTTTAATAGAATTAAATATCACTTTGAAAATTTGTAAAAATCGTGATGTCTTCAGAACACTTGCAAAAATAAAGCCCCTTTAAAAAAACATTTTTATGTCGATTTTTCAAAAAGTTATACGATTGTTAATCAACTAATTTTTATCCAATCTCTGTTTTTTCTTACCATTTTATTGTCAAGAAAAATGATGATTAAAAAAAACCTCAAATAAATTTTTTAATTGTTTATAATCGTTTTTTTATATTTCGTTTGTTTAAATAATTAATTAAGAAAATTTTTTCTATTTAAAAATCATAATTGGCATTCTTCTAGAGGTTGACAAAAATTTTTTTTTTTTATTAATAATTTCATTGTTTATTGAGTTAACAATTTGTTATAAACACTTTGTCACCCTCGGTTTATTTTTTTCCTGGAAGTAAAAAAATTACAAAAACAGCCATATATAACAAAACACTGGAAAAAATTGTAATATTTAAAAATGTTATAAAAAATGTAAGACAATTTTTTTCAGTACTTTGTTATATATGGCTGTTTTTGTATTTTTTTCACTTTCAGGAAAAAGATAACAAACTGTTAACTCAATAAACGATTGATTTAATGACATAAATATTTTTTTGTTAACCTATAGAGAGAACCAATAAAAAAAAATTTAATTAATTATTAAAGAAACGAAATATAAAAAAAAACTAGGTATTATAAACAATTGATTTTTTATTTGGTATTTTTTTTAAATTATCATTTTGTCTTGACAATAAAATGGTAAGAATTTTTTTTTAAAATATTATACTTTGTCTATTTGTTTATAAACAATTTCTCAACAAACGACGAAAAAAAATTATTTCCTAAGTTAATTAATGCCATTGTTAGATGTAAAAACAGGTGATTAATAAATCTGCCAAAAAAAAATTTTTTAACATTTTTTTTATATTTAATTTTTTGTTCATTTAAAAAAATTATAACAAACAAAATATAAAACTTTAATGATCTTGTTAAGTATATATATATATATATATATATATATATATATATATATATTAAAGGGCTTCAAGAAGCAAAAAATGTATAGGTCAATTATTTAAACTTTTATGTCGACTTTTGTAAAAACAGAGATTGGATAAGAACTAGTTGATTAACAATCGTATAACTTTTTGAAAAATCGACATAATTTTTTTTTACAACGGGGTTTCATTCTTTCAAGTGTTTTGATAACACCATAATTTTTTCAAATTTTTAAATTGATATTTAATACTATAAAAAAAAAATGTGATATACTGTCTCCAGCGGTGTTGCGCTCATGTCGTAACGGCCGCGAGGGGACCTATTTTCGGCGTTGAATAAAAATTATAAATAATGAGATTGAATTCTGGGAGTCAAAACTTTTTTATTGGAAATGTTTTCCTCTTTAAGGATATTTTTAAAAGTTCTTAAATATTGATAGTTTTTGAGTTATTAACGAAAAACTGAATATCTTTTTTTTTCTTATTTTCTTAATTACAATTGCAATTTTTTATGTGCTAATAAATGCTCGAAATACATTTTTTTAGACGTCATGTCCGATCGAATGAGCTATCGCACATATTCTTAGGACCGGGAACAAGAATTAACCCATTTTTTAACTTGTTAATCAGACTAAGAATTATATGGTTTTAGAAAAAAAAAACAAAAGTGGCCTTAAGACTTATTGTTTGTTGTATCAACAGCCGATCCAACAACAAGCGATGTTTTCACACAATATTCTCGAAAACATTACCACAGCTTTCCAATTCAATGTTTCATTTGTATTCGTAAAATGTGCTCAAAGTATTATAATTCCCGAAGGATACATACAGTATCTTGAGATGTAGTTTCATTGTTCACAAATATTCTGAAAAAATTGGTACGGAATGGAATTTAATATCGGCGTATACAAACATAGCAAGATCAGTGAACATAGAATTCGTAGAATACTTATTTACATCTAGCTATTTCAATTTCGACAATGGATTATTCGAACAAATCGACGGATCAACTATAGACGACCTTGCCAGTATGGGACTGGCCAATTTATCATAGATATAATAACAAAACTCCCATTCGACTTTCTTTTTCTAAAATTATATGTACGTGATACAATAATGGCAATACCAAAAGATAAAACTCTAAAGTCGCTGAATATATTCGATGAGTAGCACTCCAGATTAATGTTCACTATGGAACTTGAAGAATGTAGTAAAATCCCATTTCTAGATGTTATGGTGTTCAGAAAAAGTGATGGAAGGCTGTCCAGGAAACCCAACAGTTTTGGACGAGTCCTAAACTACCTTTTCGACCACCATTTCTCACATGAGTTGAGCACAATTAAATACCTAATATTCAGAGCTGAGAATTCCAGTAGTTCTGAATTTGCGTCCGGAAATGAAACGAAATGAAGGAAAGTTCGAAAAATAACAACTACCCAATACAGCTAGTAAATTAGTAAATATAATACTCAAAAGACATTAATCCAAAAACAAGAACAATTCAAAGGTGAGCCATATCAATTACAAATATTTTATAATTCATATATCAAGGGACTTTCGGAAAAATAGGATATCTAATGAGAAAAAAATGGATCAGTAAAGTTGGAATTTTATAATACACATATAGTTAGTTCGCTGTTTTTCAAACTGAAGCATAAAACCGAACCAGTATATAAATTGAAATGCACGAACTGTGATGAAAGTTACATTGGCAGGACAAAACAATTACTATAAAATTGCATCAATTAACATTCATATGATTGCAGTCAAAAGAACAGAAACAATAAAGAAAAAAACGGCACTGGCGTCAGTTTCCTGAAAACCATCACTTCGATTATGAAAACCGAAAATTCTTGACGTGTAAACGTTCAATTCAAAACGCTAAATGAACGAAATCATTCAATCACTTTGAAGGATACGGTTAACCATAGTTTGCACGTCCAAGATCTTAGCCCATTTTATAAAAACATTTTATATATGTTTAAAAACAGAAATCAAATCCCAAATGATTATGAAACCTCCATATAATAAAAGGAATGGAAACAACAAAGGGAATTTCTTATGACCAAAAAAATCCTTTTGACTAATAGAAGAGAGATTGTGAATGTATTGTTTATCACTACATAATTAACATAATGTTTCATAACATCTTTAACTTTTGGTGAGTTTGTTTTATTTCCTATTCACATTTTTGTTTATTATTTTACTAACTGACCCGACAGAAGACGTTGTCCTGTCCAAATTTCTATATATCCTTTTTTTTTCCTGAAAGTTCTCTCCCGCGTAGAAGTTTTTTTTTCCTATGTTTTTTTGTGGTGTTTTATCTAGGTTATGCCTTTGACTCTGTCGGCTTCTCGTTATCCCGTTTTCTTTTTATCCCGTTTTTTCGTTATCCTGTTAACGAGTTCACAATATCCCGTTATCCCGATCTCCCATTATTCCGCTATCCCGTCACTCCGTTTTTCCGTTTTCCTGTTACCCCGTTTTCCCGTTATCCCGTTATATATAACCTTCGATGTATAATTTTATTCCATTGAAAAAGTTTCTATTGAATATCAACCACAGAAATATTTCATTCCATCGTTTTAACATATCTTTCCGTTATTCCGCGTTTCCGTTCGTTATCCCGTTTTCCCGAAAAAAATTATACAAATCGGTCCAGCCTGTTCTCAAGTTATGAACTTACGAACACATTCTCCTTTATATATATTATATATTCCTGAAAACTATTCACAAATGAATTTTCAATGACTTTCCTAAAAATCCTTTCTTTCCCTTATTCGGATTATTAGAAACATTCAAAAAACCAATTAGCCAAATCGGTCCAGCCGTTGTTTTTATAAAATTTAAAAAAATATTCACGCTGACCGGGATTCGTTGTGACCTTCTGCTTGGTAGGTGACAGTATAACCGCTATTTCCTCTTTGGTAATAAATCACTCGATAGTCAAATTTCTTATAAACCCCAATTTTCCAATTTCCGGTAAACTTTCCTAAAAAAAATTAGCCAAATCGGTCAAGCCGTTCTCAACTTTTGCGACGCTTTCAAAGAATCGAGATTCATTTTTATTATATAGATTGTCCATATTTTATTGTTCCGCGGTTTAATTTTATTGTAATGATTCTAAATTTTTATTCAGAAAAGAAACTTTCTCAACATGTTACTCTTATTGTAGTATCGAGGAAGTCTAAATATATAGACAAAACGTCGGCATAAAATTGCGTTGTTGTCTTGTACCTGTCCTCCAACCCACGAGGATATGAATAAAAATTGAAGAATAGGTTGTGTTATGAGCAGTTTTTGGTAGGGTTTTTAGATTGGGTGGATTTTTCTACAATTTTCAATTGATACTTTCAATGCCTGAAACAAATTCGCAGGTGCACCCAAGGAATACAAAATCGAGTTATCAACATTGGTGTTTTGATGAAGTACCAAATAAATCGTTGATACTTCAAGGAATAACTTGTGGAAAAAAACTCTCGGAGCCATGAAATTTCATTCTTAGATGCGCATTATGTCAAATGTAATTCTACGTCCAGAGGGATTTGTTTGAAAGGTATAACGTTATTTTCTTTGTGAAAAGTTCCCTTTTCATTACAGAACGATGGAGAGCATATTTTTTGACATAAGATATGGTTATAATGACGTTAGTGTCAATATTTGTTGGATACAAAAATGAAGAAAAACTATTTTGAAACCTCAAAATACTAAATTTATTGGTTATAATTATTTGAAAAATTACCCGAATCAAATGTTCAAATTGTGCATTGTGAGCTGGCTTAGCTCTAAAGAATGCACTACGTATGTTTTGTTTGACTCAACCAATCATAAATTCATGGCGCAAAACCTTTATCGAAGGAATGACTCCTCGGGATATGATCCGTTTGTTTTACCGATTTGCTTCCTTCGATGTATAATTTTATTCCATTGAAAGAGTTTCTATTGATTACCAACCACGGAAATATTTCGTTCCATCGTTTTTGCATATTTTTTTTCAATAATGATTTGAACGTGCAGGAACACATGGACTATATTTGCAACGTAGGCAATGTCGCTAGACAGGAGAACTATGAGGAACCAGAATATATCGGATATCCAGCATATCCAGTACAAACATACATACAAAATCAAATGAACACCGGTGTAGGTTATACTCATACAATGCATATATATGGCAACAGATGCATTTTATTAGAAATATGAGCAATTTACAAAGTTTGTTGCGATATCACTGATCCGTCATTTGTTCAACGAGTCGTGCTTTTGAGAATTTTAAAATTTATAATTTTTATGTGTGACCTATTTTTTATTTATTCCAAAAAGTGTTGAACTAATCATGCTCTTACTCGGAGCGCCGCATATATCTATTTCCTAATTGAAGTATCAAGAAAAAACTACACGTCATTAGTATCCCATCTAAAACCTATCAGCACCTACTTCCGGCTGCTATAATGCAACGAAGAAGCTGGCAGACTACAAACCGTGTTCTATGCCTCGATGAGTTCTGCTTGCATCTCAGACATAGGCTTTTCACCAAGCAGGAGACAGACCTTCCACTCGTTATCGGACGCAAGTTCATCAGCAACTTTGGTGGCTGAGTAAATAAAAATGCTCCCATACCTGCCTGCTGGCTTTTGGTCGCCGAAATAGATATCTTCTAAAAATGGTACAGCCGTGGGTTTCGAAATTCTATGGACGCACCCTAACATCATCGTAGTGCAGTTTTTTCTTGATCTACCCGACTAATTCGAAAGAATAAAATAGAATAGGAACGGCGAGCATTTTTGGGCAAACACCTTGTTCTTTCCTGGCAGTTTTGAAGACCATTCATGTCCGATACCTGGGATATTTGGTGTTGATAACACTTTTACCACATCTATATTATTTTTTTCAATTTCGTTCCATCTTAGTGATTTCAGTAAATTATTTGCTTTCTTAGTTTTGACCTTTTTCTCACAAGTTGTTGCTGCGATTTTTTCAAAAGCTAGTGAACTATTTTGGAAATTGGTATGGTCGAAAAACATATTTGTAGCAAAAACTAAGTTTCCCCAGATGGAGGTAGGGCTGAGTCTGACCGTGAACAACGTTCTTCGCCGTCACCACCTCTGGGGTGCAGCATCGCTGTACTCACTCATTCTTTTCTTAGATGAACCATTACATCTGTGTCTTTGCCAATTCATATATCGATAATGTGTGTGTGTGTGTACTCTGGCATCACCCCTAGAGATTGCCGTGGAATGCGCTTATCTCAAGCAAGCAGTTTCGAATCATCAATTTTATGGGTGAATTTATGCCTTCCATGTCCGAAAGTGATTCAGCTGTGATAACGACATCAGTAAGACACAATACATGAAGAGGTTAGAGCTCCTTGGAACGTAATCATTCCAAAGATCTTTCGAGCTCAAGCTTCGAATGATATTTGTGTCGAGCATCTCCTACAGAGTGGCATCACAAAACACTTGTGAATATGTGAAATGAGCTAATACGAAGCGGAATCAAATTTTCTTACAGGATACAGGCCGTCAAAGAATTACATCCCCCAATCATCAAATTTCATACGATTCACTTATTCGATCATGGATTTCAATAACTGCGAATAGTGGATACATATACAAATTTGTGCCATACGCTCAAGCATCTGTTATTCTCAGTCAAATCTTTATTCTAAGAGATGAGCACGGTTTTTTCGGTTTTTATATTCAACTTGTATAAGCCAACAGCACAGAGTTCTGGGAATATTACTGAATATTCATCTACACCTAATGAATTTTCAATGATCAACGTCATACCTACATGGTAATGGTGATTTGCCAGATGTCAGCCCCTTTTTGGTATTGGTTAATAAACCATCGCATCTCACATCCACTTTGGCCTATTTTTGTGTATCTCCAGGGGCTTGTTATTGTGATGCACTTTGAAAGTTCTGATACTTTCTGGTAATAGATTGTACCCTATTTAGCTGGTCCGATTCTATTGAAAAAGAAGCAGCATTTATGTACCACAAAGCAATAATTCTCGTCATATATTTTCCTGGACGGGCTCGCTACTCTCGTAGCAATACAGTTGTTATCTCGTCTGTTCACTCAAAAATTGTCATGGGTCCACCAAAACACTTGTCGTTTTGAATTGAGGGGGCCCTAGGAAGCATTTTGCATACCATTATTAATAAAAATATGATTTGGCATAAGCATTTCAAATGAGTTTACAACAAGAATTAAGTATAATTCCGTAGTAAATAATACCAAATACTGTAATCACCAAAGTTATGTGAAACATTCAGTTCAAAAACTCAATGGGAGAAATAAATACCTGACCATCGATCACAAAAAATAAAGTTATCTTGTATAAAAAGAGGAACAAAAACATTGTGTACAAAAATTCAAAGAACCAGCAAAAACTTCACCCTCAAAAACGTGTAAATGTTCAGTTTCCCAAAAATGTAGACCATTTTATGTATGTGTCAACATAAGGACCAATACATTAGAAAAAGGAACATTGACAATCTGCCCTCATTATTATGAGAAATATCATTTATAAAACATATAAAAAATATCAGAGCTGATTAATCGAGCTTGATATACACAAAATACTTTTTAAAAATGTAAGAAAATTAGAAAGCTGCTCAAAATCATCAACGCAATTCGAAAGCTGTTTTTACTTCTGAATCTCGTAGAAGATTGGGTTGGTGTTATTTGAATTGTTTTAATATATTAATCATCATCTTATAGGTTTTTTATATAGGCGAACAAAATTAAATTAAAAAAAAATGTTTAAAAGCATTCTGACTGTTCTATCAATTACCTAGTGGATTATCCTTAAAAACATCAATCAGATTCATATACCTTGTACTACCTGCCTTGGTTATTCAACATTATACATCGTGATTGTTGTGTTAGTATTATATCCCAGTTGAGTGAAAATCATTCAGTGAAGTGATAGTCTTTTGTTTGCTTTAATATGGATTTTCATCTAGTATTGGTCGCATCAATTCAAATAAATGTTGGCATCTGTCTTAGTTACCTTGCCAACCTCCAGAAGTATCAGAAGTTTTAATGTAAACTTGTACGAGTTATGATATGATCGATAATGATAAACTTGCTGACTCCCTGAAATCGATTGATCAGTGAGAATTGTGACAAATTTTGTATATGGAGTACAAAGTGTGTCATTTCGTGAGTTCTAGATCTGCATAGTTCACAGACCTTGACGGGTTCCATGATGATAAATTCCACAAATCCAAAAAAAACAAGATGATTGTCCTTGATTTTTTTTTAACGAAACGTTGATATGGAAACAAGGACTATATCAAATACAGATTCCACTGGAAAGAATCTCAGTCGAATTGATGATACAGCTAATCGAGAAATGATGTATTTTCATCAACTTTCAATTATAGGAATTCAATCGATTAGTTTTTCAATGATATACGGGGAAATAACCGAAATATTGTTTTCCTTCTAGAAAATGGCATACCTTGTACAATCATGCAGCTTCCGCTAGCAGATACAAACTGGCGCTTGCTTTAGAAATACGCATAATAATCTGCAGTGTTTATTGTTGATGTAATTATGCTGAATTCAGACATTTGCATATATTCACCATTAATAACAACGAGCATTGTATTTCTTCAGTTTCATACTAAGTAAAACGACTAAATGATGAATATAGGTATAAGAGGGAAACTCCATTCCAGTATCACGTCAGAGGACTCAGAATATCGTGGAATTGAGCCAATTCATGGAATAAATGTGGGGATTGATCTTTGTTCATTAACTTTATGATTTTTCCACTTTTAGCTATATATTGCAAATCAATACACCACACAGAATACACTACATATAAAAACACTCTATATATATATATATACATATATATATATATATATATATATATATATATATATATATACATAAATATATCTTTGAAAAAGTATGGGTCAATGAACCAGTAATATTTAATCGTATCGAGAACTTTAAAAAATATTTACATTTTTTTTTGTTCGAAATTTTCAATTACTATATATGAGAAAAACTACTTTCCACAATTAACCAGAAACAATTTCTACTTCAACTCTTTTCCTCTTCTCGAATATCTTGGAAGGTAGAAAATCCAACTTTCTGCTCTTACAGATCTTAGCAAACTCTTGAATTTATATGTACAGGGTGCGTAAGAAGTATGTTTGTCCGGTTATTAGTTATCTGTCTCGAATGCAACTTTCTGTGAAGTAATTATATGATTTGACTTTCTATATAATTATGGTTTTTCCAAGGCGTTCAATGGAACATTCTTGAAATGAGCTAAAAGCGCTAGAAAAATCTGAGAAATTTCAGTTACAATTAGTGAATGTATTGAATGAATGTTTTTTCAATCATTCGAAGAATATGAAAAATCAACAAAATAATTAACGGTTATGAAACGACTCCACTCTTATTGCGTGCTTTAGTTTTCTTTTTACATTTCTGAATTGACTTAATTGTAGAATACTGCTATGTTCCTCTACTTCAGTTTGTTGTGCTGTCATATGTCATGTGGTAGATCGAAAGAGCTTACTGTTTGAATATTATTCGCCTCCTTGGACCATATGTGACATTCTGCATGTTCAAAATTATTTAAATGGGACCACCGAGTCATGAATCACATCGAGTAGATACGTATAAAATATCTCATAACGTTTTTAGAATTGTTTTATGCATAGAAAATATTCCTCTGTATTATGAAACAGGTTTACATTCTATTGAAATACGCAAAACTACAAACTGCATCATAATATTTTGGCGATAATAACTTCTAACTCAAAAAATACATAGTTGTATTTCAAATTTCCATTAAGAAGGTATCAAAAGAAATTTATACTCGGTTGCTGATTTCAATGAATTATATTCCAGTAACGTAAGGGGTTTCACCTCAGAATGAAAGATAATAAGCAATAAACTCGTATAATTCCTTGTTTTGGCATTTCAAAAAATGGCTCAAACCTCTCATAGACCAACTGTCATTGCTTAATTTGTTATAAATATTTAAAAGCATTTTTTTATTTTTTATTGTTGTCGACTTGTAACTTGAAAACGAATGAAGCAATCTCGATACTCTCCTTGGACGCCATTTTTCAAGTTCTGAAGCTGGCTCTCCACTACATAGTAGTGATTGATATGTACTTTATGTGCAAAAAACTCAGGCACTTTTGGATCATTAGTTTTGGCATAATTGCAATATGATTTTTTAATGCACTTTATTGCAGCAGACCTGGATGCCTCATAGGTGGTCCGATTTCAATAGTTCTAAAAGATTTTGAGAGTTGAAGTATAGTACTACAAAATGACTTTTCTCATTTTGCGTTGAAATGCTGCAAAACAGGTGAGAAATACTTGCAAACATGACCGAAAACCGGCGAGTGCATGAAAGCGGCTCAGAAGTGGGGATAGAGCAGCAGATTCATAACGGGCGCAGCGCTCTTGTATTAATATACATACGCTTTCCCGCGTCTGCTGCTTCATCCCCACTACCCAGCCGTTTTCAGGCACTCTCCCATTTTCGGTAATGTTTTGTTTTCGAATAATTTTCAGCTATTTTGCAGCATTTCAACGCAAAAATTAGAATTGGACCACATATGACGCATTCCGGTCTGCTGCAATAAAGTGCATTTAAAAATCCAAATTACAATTATGCCAAAACTAATAATGCGATAGTGCCTGAGTTTTTCACACATAGATTACATATTAATCACAACTATGTCGTGAAAAGAGGCGGCGTTATGAATTTTTTTAAAAAAGCTGTTTTTTTTTGTTTTTCCGGTTTTTTTCCGTTACTAATAATCCGATCGAGTCGCGTTAGGGTACATTTTTTTGCATTTTGATTTTCTACAATTTGTCCATTGAGAGTATCGAAATTGCTTCATTAGTTTTCAATTTACAATAGTGCGGAGCGCTTAGTCATACATGTCATAACGCAAGGTCAACCGTGAATCCCAATACATAAGTACGGCTTATAAAGTTAATTATTCACAAAAAAAAATTATGTGAAAACATTCATTATTGACTTCAATACATTATATTTATAAATGTTATTCATAAATCAAATACTCGTTTAATAATACTTACTTACTTCATATCAATAATACAATGTGAAAAGTGAAATACTTCAAATATATTTCAATTATATTTTTATTTTCCAATTATGTATCATTCATTTATTCAATTTCAGTTCGAATGCGGGAAATATTTTTTAACTTTAATTATTATTAGTAGTAGTAAATATGAAACTTAATTGTCTTTTTCCTCTTCATCGTCTTCCGGTCGCTCAGGGAACAATGCATTATCATCATCTTCGTTATCAATTATTTTCGTCTCTAGATCTTCAAGGATTTCAGGGATATATGCACTTTCTTCATCGATATTATTTTGATACGTTGAAGCGTTGAGGCATGCTTGTCGATAACACTGGCCACACTGGCTGAAGAGCATTGTAACCTCGACTTTCTGCATCCGCAGCGCGAACCACAACCATTCTTGCAGTTGAAAAATATTGTATTGAGCAGTTCAACTGCTGCTGGTGGTAATTAAGTTGTTGTCGGTTCCAGGATTTCATTTTGTAGTACCCAACCCCAGTCCTTTCCTTGGGTTCTAAATCGTTCCCTAACCAAGTTTGAATCTGGTAGTAGGCACGATTCATATGTTGATGAGCTGCTGCACTAACGAATAAGTAACTTTATAAGCCGTACTATGTATTGGGAATCACGGTTGACATGTATGACGGAGCGCTCCGCACTCTTTGCCCTATATCTCAAAAACGGTTGAACGTATAAAAAATAGTTCGGTACAAAATTTGTAGAAAATGTCATGCTCTAGAACTTTTATGATGAATGCAAATATCATTTAAAGCATAGGAAGCGAGATATTTACGATAAACCGATTTTTTTACCTTTGACCTTGAATATCTTGAGTCGCGAACACGAGATCTTATGAGAGGTTCGAGCCAACTTTTGAAATGCCAAAACAAAGGTGTTTACGAGTTCATAGCTTATTATATTTCATTCCGCAATATATATATATATATATATATATATATATATATATATATATATATATATATGAAAGAGAGTAATAGTGAGGGGACTGCTAAAAACAAAGTAGAAGGAATTCAATGGACATAGCCCTCAGAGAGAAGTGTTAACCGTAGACACGTGTTTCGGGCTCTCGGCCCTCATCAGTACGGTGGAGAAGTGCAAAGATGAACAACACTTGGTAGAAAACGACAAATCAACGGAGTCAACAAACAGACGCCAACCGCTCATTTGTGGTTTCGGTCAGCAGACCCTGAATTCCAGGGCAACAACCAACGTGACCACGGAGGCAGCTATAGCTACCTGCGTGACATCCGAGTCCAGGAATATAAATATGAAAGAGAGTAATAGTGAGGGGACTGCTAAAAACACTCCTCTCTGAGGGCTATGTCCATTAAATTCCTTCTACTTTGTTTTTAGCAGTCCCCTCACTATTACTCTCTTTCATATTTATATTACTGGACTCGGATGTCACGCAGGTAGCTATAGCTGCCTCCGTGGTCACGTTGGTTGTTGCCCTGGAATTCAGGGTCTGCTGACCGAAACCACAAATGAGCGGTTGGCGTCTGTTTGTTGACTCCGTTGATTTGTCGTTTTCTACCAAGTGTTGTTCATCTTTGCACTTCTCCACCGTACTGATGAGGGCCGAGAGCCCGAAACACGTGTCTACGGTTAACACTTCTCTCTGAGGGCTATGTCCATTAAATTCCTTCTACTATATATATATATTATATATATATATATATATATATATATATATATATATATATATATATATTAAAAACTTTGGAACTGCGAGTTGGGAACAGAGTTATTAATTCAGTTTTAAATCACTAAAGTAAAAAGTCTCGAACAAAAGTTATGAACTGAATCAATCATGAAACTTCAATTAATTCGAGGAAAATTTCATAAGTAAGGTTTTATCGAGGCGAAATTGATTTAACGATGTCTGTTTTCAATATTATTCCATCATGGAGAGTTCAATATAATTGAGTATCAGAGCTCATGGGATAATTATAAACAACTTTTTGATAGAATATCTTTTCTGAGGTGTATTGAATTCCACAATTCATATTCTGTCAAAAAATGAGCTTGAGAAAAAAATTCGTGAAACAGTTTTCTTCAGTTTAATTTTATACCTACTCGAACTTATCATCATTGAAATTCTGATAAAACCTTGCCATCATCGAGGAATAGTTATTTTCCCTCGATTATATTCAACTGGTATTTTACACGTGTTCTAGAAATAGTTAAAAATCAAAAATTTTTGTGTTCTATCTTCCTTTCCTGTTTTTTTTGAGAGTCTAGTATCTTCAACCCTCCTCTATTTTTTTATTATGGAGTAATTTTTGTTCTTGGAAGTGGAAACATATGTCAGTAATATACGGTACTTTTGGAACTTTTTCGGTTATATTTTATTCAAGGTTAGTAATTAGCCTGATGTATCTATCTCTAATAATTCCAAAGCAGATCTCGCTAGCATTCGCCGAATTCGATCTGAACCAATATGTCAGTTGTCTTGATGAAAAATGGAAATTATTTATTCGAATAATGTTGCAGAATGCCATATATGTCCAATATTTATGTGAATCTTTTACCAACCTCATACATAAATACGTATATGTCATAATACCAGCCATATATATATATTTATATATATATATATATATATATATATATATATATATATATATATATATATATATATATATATATATATATATATATATATATTAATTCATTGCTTTTTTGCTAACCTCTTGGAAACTGCAGCAATACAAGGTAACTTGATGTCTGTTCAATACTAAATGTACAACACATATGCATATTATTCCATCTCACCATCTTACTATTATGCATGTTTATGTTGAATAATGTTTCATCAGCTTTCAGCACACTATCATTCTCATACAGATTTTACTACTCCAGCCTCAATAACCCGCCTCAATAACCCGCCACAATATTCTCGTCAATGGCAATGAACTATTCGAAAGAATCTCAAACATTTGCATATTGTTACACATACATCGTTCCCTTTGTTTTTCTCATTATGGTTCCAACCTCATACTGAAAGCGTTTTGAGATTTACGCTATATGTGAATTTTCCGATACAAGTAGTAAATTGCGGCGTATTAGGGGTAATTCTGGGTTCCAAAAATAAAAAAACTAATGGGCCGATTTGGATGTTAACTATCATTCTTTTTTTGAATATCTCCTCTGTTCCTGTAATAATACGTATCTTGTAACATGTCTATTAATATGCCGTGACTCATTTCTCAGGAAAACTTTCCTTGGAAATAGTTGAAGAATATTTTATAGAAAAATTACATTATCTGTAATACTGGCGTCTAGCGAGAAAGTATGCATCGTTTCTATTCCGTTTTTTTGGTCATACTGCCACGCTGTTCTATCACCTGCTATGATCTCATTTGAAAAATTGGGAAAATTTCATTTCACGGAAATTTATAAAAGTACCTATAGAAATGGTGCCACTGAGAAATAATACCAATATTAATATGAATGAAATAATACAGTAAACAGAAGGGCCATTTTGAAGACTTTTTATTATCCATGGTTTTTCAGATTGTCCGTAAAGATGACTGAATCATTCAGAAGATCTCCAAAACAGGAATATCATTCACAGACATCTATTCAATAGTTTTTTTCCAGAGCTCACCAATGGGAGTCGAACTCATTTATTTTCATAGATCTGTCTGATGTATAAAACACCTTATAGGTCGAGGTACGGAGAGGCTGAAGAGCCATATCGACCCCCCTACAATCTAGATCTGTGTGACTTGAATAGCATCGTTCACGATGTAGCGACTAGAGCTCGACTGCTATATACTCCCCACTCATATGACAAAGATGAGGTGCAACTATTGGTTTTTTTATTTACAGAAATAGCAATATAATAAATAGATGCAATAATACATATAAATAAACTGTAACTAAACAATAATCACAGAAGCGATCTATTAATCACTTGTATGTGATAAAGAATTCGAAAGAGAATGGAAAAACTAATACTGGAACATATATTATGGATTATTGAGTTAATTCAATATAGTTTAAGTATGACATACTTTATTTTAACTAGCGCTCGACTAGGTTTGTTTAAAATGATGTTTTGATACAAGGAATTTCAATTAGTTACAACATATTTAGAATGAGAATTGGGCATTATATTCAGCAAACCTCGTTTTTAAAATAATTTGACAAATACATGTGTTGAAAAATCAAGTTAGGTATTGTTTTTCATAACCACACCTAGTATGGTGAGTCAATAAACTCCTTTTTTCCGAATAGGTTATAAACTCATGATACGCCCAGACTACGGGGTGTTATGACTCAACACACCACACCTGTAATACCAGACATTATTCGTTAGATTGGAAAAAACAGTATTAAAAGCATCGACTATCTGAAAAGTGTCGAACCGGAAATGAATCTATGGAGCGGTCGACATAAATAAATTTCCTTTCTTTCAATACCGGAACGTGGGTTGTTTATCCAGGAAGTACGTACCTTTCGGAAGGATTTCGAAAAAAACAATAATTACCATGGAATAATAATGCACTCATAAAATGTGTAGACTGTACATATATATTTAATAAAAAATTGACACACTTATTTCCTTCGTTCTATAGACGAATAATATTGTTTCAATTCATACAACAAAAAGAGTGTAGCTTATTGGTAGTTACTTTTACAGTTGGCTACAAAGTCGAAATATATATACTAAAAACAATCTTGACATCAATTACCACAAACAGCTAGAAATAATTCTCTTTTGAGATCTTTGTTAACTTGAAACTATGGAGATACTTTTACAGACACATGCACATAAGGAAAAAGGTTGGGCTTGCCATAAACATAAATATAGAAAAACTTACATATCTCACCCGGTTTCACACTTATTCACTGGAGTAGTGTTTTACACGACAATGAGTTTTGATTTTATTATTATTTCGATTAATTCCGCGTCAATTGGTTATTTCATTTTATTCGCCCGGTATATTAGTATAGCGCGATATGGCTATGGTTTTTCTAAGAGATCGTGAGCTATCGAATTGCGGACTCCCGTTGTCTTTTCTCTGTTCTGGAAGCGTTGACAAAAATAGGCAATTTTTGGAGAAAACTATTGCTTCCACTTGGAGCTTCAATACTTGATTTGAATTTCGTTTGCAGTTGCTTAGTTTAATGTTTTCTGACGATCACTACATTGATTGGAAATTCTCATTATTATTGTACGATACTGTGATTCGATGGACTTCTGAACCTCACTTTTGAGAGAAACATATTACCGGAGGAACGACTATGATACTCGGCTACTGCTAAACACCGAATGAATGTTTTGATATGATAACTCGCGCTTTTATAAGATCTCCAGACCGCGGTATTAGGTGGGTGAATGAGATGAAGAGTTGTTTTGTTGTCGTTTAATTGTTTTTTCTGTCAAAATAAATCATGGTCGCAAAAGTAATGGCTTTGTTTTTCTCATTGTACGCATTGATAAATACAATGAAATTTTAATGAGTAAATTTTAATGGCTGTCAATTATCTCTAGATTTATTGCGTATGTCCGTTGTTACGATTCAATAATATCGCGACTCAATGTCAACAATTTTAGGAGTTATGATTGTGTTTACCAAGTATATCGATCTGTGGACGTTAATAGCCATATAAATAAACTGTTTTATTAGGACATTTTTTAATTTCCCTTCCCATCTTGGAAAGTAATGGTTTTGTTTACCTCGTAATTTTGATAAATTATGGGGGTCGGCGGATGTACGAGTTATCTTACTTTTCTTTAATTGTTTTCGGATAACGACTTATTTTTAACGGGAATGTGCTTATCAGCGTTTTCAGTCAAGCATATGAAACCTATTGGACTATTCTGTCTATCACGATCTTGTTTGAGAATATTATTGCTGTTTTGTAGGGAAGGAAGTTTTTCTGTAATTACAGGGCGTGACACTCAGTTATTATATTATAGATTTTTATTTATCCTTAAAATAATCGAAATGTACCTTTGTCATTGAGAATTAAAATAAATTACAAACCTGCGATATACCCCTTCATTTCCCAAATCTGCATAACCCCACTTTGAGGCTCTTTTTTTTTGTGGTGAGTGGAAAATTCTTCATGAACACCGGGTACTTACACTGGCTACCCGGAACTATCCATAGGACAAAACATCAGGAGAGCCAAGAAGATCTACATAATATCTGTCCTTTCCCTTCGCGTTTCTTCAGTTTCTGTAACTCTCAGTACTCTTACCAGAAACGTGTCCTTTCTCCTATTTCGGCTTCGTAAAGTAGCATCTCTTGCGTATACAAAGATGGTGTGTTCGACGTCATCTCGCTCTCTGTAATAGATACATCGGTCGTCGGGGGTCTTATTTATTCATAAGTGGAAACTCTAAAGGAGCCGTGCCCGCTAAGTGTCTGCATTGGCATTGGCATTGGCTTGGCATATTTGCATGAGAGCCATGGGACGATTTCTGGAATCAATTTCTTCGTCCATTGGGCATCAGCAGTGTTGTCTTTTCTCTTGTTACCAGACGTGCCTGCCTCTTGGCCTTACTTGTGCCATGGATTGCACTTTGAGGATCTAAAACTGTTGATTTGAATATCAATTTACGAAAACTGAAATTATGACCAACACGGGTTTGGATGTGTCGTTATTAATGGATGCAGTCTGGAAACGTTCAGAAAATATTTGTACCTAGAACAGCTCTTCAAATTGAGACAACTAGAAATTGATCTATGAAAGGTCAATGCTGAAAATTACACTAGAATATAAAAAAGAAACATCTCAGAGATTGAATAGAAGTTGAGGACGTAGGAAAAAGGCAGCTATATTGAAATGAAATTCTGCAGATCATATATTAAGATGAAGATGCAGATCATATATTAAGATGAATACTACATTGTTGCAAAACCTTATGACTCCTAAACCGTCATTGAACATTTGTTTTACGTTTTATTCAAAAACCAGAGTATACTAGACTTTCAAAGACTTACTTTGTCGATAACAATTTCGAACTTCCTATTATTCCTATTATTTGTTTCATTTACAATCACAAAGACTTCAAATTACAAATATGTCAAAATATAATCAGGACACCCATTCCTGATGGAATCCCAGTAATCCCCTCTTGTGTCAATGTTACTCTATTTTGGAAGACATTCTTCTTGGCTTCATTCATCTATATGAGTTCTTAGTTAAGACTGGAATATAAAATCAAATAACTATCTGAATGAAAATGCAAATTTTCAATTTCTGATCTTTCCACTCAATATTCAATTGAGAATGTTTCCCTTTTCAACGTAGAATACTTCATAAAAAATTGACAAATTTGTCAAAAAGTTAAAGTATGTAGAATTGCTTGAAGACCCTTAGTTAATACATGAATTCCTAGGACCCCCTTCGATAGAATCAATATTGACATATGCGAAAATCTCACAAAGAATTACGCCCTCACTATCAGAGGCGATTAAACCAAGTTCACACAAGCTTACTTCCTAGAAGACAAGACAGCCAATCCTATTGTCAACGCACTTGTACTATATTTCCAGAACTGCGGTACACCTCTCAGAATCCATTGTGATTCCGGACGGAAATTCAAATAACACCTTCTCAAATACTTATGGACCTTATACGATATAAAACATACTCTAGCGTCAACCACCCTCAATCTAACGTATCGTTATGGAGGTTTTATGCTACCTTAATGGAAATGATTAGGGCACACGAAACCGAAAAATCCCCTCGAACATCCCTTTACAATACTACCATACGCAGTAATTTTCTACAACACCAAAAATAAGACACATGGATTCACCTCATACAAACTTGTATTTAGACAATTTTTTTTGGAGGTGGAGAAAATCCATTACGGACAACACCTAACGTATTGTGGGACTCCCTGACACAGGTTTACCCACTAAAACCTCCACCCTGTAGGCTCGTCAGGCTGTAGCCTCCGACGACACTTGAGCCCTCTGGCCCATTGTATCTTACCAGGTACGATTTTTTTCACCATGTCGCATCCATGGTTCCCGATTAAGTGCCGCTTCGAGTTCCATCCTAGCAACTGCATGTACTGCCGTGGCTACCTTGCGGTGCTGGAGGTTCATCTGGGCGGCCCCTATCGTTTGTTCAGCACCCTGAAGAGTCTTCTTCTCGGAGAACGCTCAGAATCATAACCTTTTCGTTGTCCTGAAAGAAACCGAGAGGGCCAGTAGTTGTCCTCATTCCCTTTCGATATTGGTCATTTGCTTCCACGAGTGAGTGAGGGACGAAGGGTTGGTCCGGCCCTGTAGTGCCCCCTGTGCAGGGCTGAGGCTAATTACTCCAAGATTTCGTCCTGTTTGTCGGAGGCTCCGTTGCGGCAGCGTTTGTTTTGAGACCCCGGTGTCATACATCCGTCGCCACGGCGCTCACAGCTTGGATTCATGTCTTTTTGCCAGAGCCTCGTTAGTCAAGTCGCGGCCGCCCTCATGCTATACGAATGTCCACTAACCGTCCCATTTGCTGTGCGGCCGTGGCTCGTTCACCCCATACCACGTGAAGGTCAGGTTGAACTTTCCTCAAGAGACTCTTCAGAAGCAAAAAGAACTTATTTCCAAATACATGCAAGATCTCAACAACAAAATAATAAGATCGCACGAGCAAGAACAGAAGCTTGAAAGAGCAATCGAAAGTTCGATTTCACAAACATATATCAATTAAGACACCAGAATTCAAAGTAGACGACGAAGAATATGTTGAAGAATCGCAAATAAAAGACAAACTACAAAATGAATTCAAGGGCTCTTGCAAATATTTAAAAACGTAGCCATGTTAGTAAACTGAAAAACAAGACAAAAATCTAAAGTGAATTTCGATAGGTTAAAACCGTATTTTGAAAATAATTGATTTTTTTAGAGGTTTATCCTGCTGAAAACGGCAGTTGTCAGTGCAATATTCAGCCAATCAATAATACAATCGGCATCATTTATCACGACTATTTCCCTCATTATTTTTGAGCCTATCAAATGGCCGAAATGCTAAACAGAGAATCAATCAGATCAGTTTTATAGTGATAAAACGTCTTCTCGCTGTTTCATACTGATAAAACCACAGTCTATTCGATATTGTTTTGCGAGAAAATACACAATTATTTGGTACCTATGAAGTAATTCAAAGATGTAGGTCGTCTTGGGTTCACTTCACACTTAAATGATATAATATTATAATTCAACGATACCTTTTTTCCTCATTGGTTGAACAAGGAGTCTTCAAATGCCACCAGCATAAACTTTCCGTTATGAAAATATAACTATCCACTTATAGCTATTTTACGAATGTGTTTCATCATCATTTTAACTTCCTGCCCTTGTAGTGTAATATAATATTATGGAACATTTGTATGTCGTGTTCATATTCAGTTCAAAATATGAATGGGAAACAGTTTTTATATTCCACATTAAATAGTGCGGAAATGATGAGGTGTCACAAAGTGTCTATCATGTTTGATCAATTACACAAATTTTCCAGTTGTCATTGAAAACATTATTCGAGAACACAATATAACAAAATCAACAACTAAAATTCGACAATTGATTGAAATGAACTTAGCCGTCTTCAATTAACACTGAGCGTACGGAATCATTCGAAAAACCATCATTTTGGCTAGCCAACCCCGGACGAGGCGCACTTCATAATTTCGTTCGTTACGCGAACATCAATTCTCTAATAAGTGATATGATAATATAAAGTTCATCCATTATCAATTGCAGAAGCATAAAAAACAATTTTCTCACTCCTGCGGCGAAATCCTTTGAGCAGCAGAGGCGGAGATAACTATTTTTATTTAAATATTTGAATATGTTAAAAATATGTTAAAATAAAATAAAATAATATGCCATAAATGAGGAAATATGTATTAAAAGGCAATCGGATCATCATAATTTCATTTTCCCATGGTCGAAAAAAATCCATATTTTCCATCAAAACGCACCACAACTATAGAATATTTTGAAACCTATTTCAATCCCAGACCAGATATGCTACTGGCTACCATTTACTCAGACCTCCTGCAACTGGTGATTCATTAGTCTCAACGTATAGACAAACCTACAAGCATTTCCATTGGCTTGCGGTCACTCAAACAGCTGTCACTAAAACCCACGTTGACTATCGGCTCTTGTGATCTTCGGTTCGCCGACGGAGAATGTTTACTTTATTTTCCGTTCCTTTTCTTCGCATATAGCGAAGTGAGTTTTTGATTTGCTCCCTATACAAACAGCTTCTGCAATTGAAAATGGTTAAACTATAACATATCTGCCATATTATTTTTTTTTTGGCATTCGGACTTGGTCCATACAGCCAATTACTATCGTTCATCCATTTATATTCAATATTTCTTTATAGTGAGTTGAAAGTCTATCCCTAAGTCCCTAAAATCTAACACAAAACCATTCAGAAAATTGAAGGAAGAAATCGCCAGACAAAAACAAGGATCACAAAGTTTCTTCTCGCCAAGGGTTAGAACAGATGATCGAAGATATCTAAATTGAAAATTAATTAAATAGAGTTACACAAATTCACCTTTGATTGCGTAAAATTTTTAGGCCTGTTTTCTGTATAAAGATACAGAAGATGTTTTTTTTCGTTGAGGGCTAAGAGTGTGAGCGAATTGAAGGGGGTGGGGGTTTCCAAACGAAGCCGGTCGGAGTAGAGCTCTTGGTCTTCCAACCTAGTATTTCTACAGATGAAAAATATATGGTCCAAATTACCTTCTGCGTTGCAACCTCCACATAGGTTAGAGTTAGTAATCCCAATTCTAGCCAAGAAGGCTGGGTAACATCCATGCCCGAATTTTAACCTATTATACACTGATATACATCTCCTTGAAAGATTGAAGTCATAATGCTAGTGCTTGGATGGTCTATCCGGGTGAATTCTCGTGTATCTTGTCGGGTTGTTTCTAAAATAGTTTCTCCACATTTCCAACCACTTCCCCGATTGAACAACTTCATCTGCTGCAATAAGATCGTCCAGACATATTTGAGTTGTTGCTAATGTGGTCAGGTTGACGGCTTCTTTAGCTAGTGTGTCCACTTTCTCATAAAATTCTATACCCGTGTGTGCCTTGACCCATATAAAGGTAATATTCCTATCTGATATCTTCAAATCATACAAACTTGTTTTGATTCTGATCACAATGGATTGAGAGGAGCCGTGGGGTTGTATATATTTTATATGGAGGTAAGTACTGCCAGATATATTCTTGCAGCCTGTAATCTGCCATTTTCGATTGATCGCTTAACCGCTATCATTGAACTTGTATATCAACGAAATCAATATTAAAAATATTGAAATAAGTGACCTTTCAAGCCGATCCCTTAGAGTAGAAAAAATGGACAACCTATCTATTCAAACAAATATAAGGAAACCACAGTTTTCTTCAGCAAAATCTAGTCGAAAAGTTGGCAAAATAGGCTTCCAAACCATATACATTATGAATAAATCTGGTTTGAAAATTCGACCCACCAAAAAGTTATACAGCAAAAACTACCGGAGCCGTATTGCCCAGACGAACTCTTCCTTGGATTTTGGGACATAAAATGCAATACATCTGAAGTGCGATTCATTATTCATCCTTTCGAACAACTGATTCGTTGAATATTTCCATCAAAACCTCATTAAGAAATTCAGACATCATCCAGAAATGAGCCTGCAAGTTTTGTCAGAATTTTGTAACTAGAATGGCATCTGCGAGGTATTTCTTTATTTCATGAGTCAAATCATTTGCCGAAATGAGATTTCAGAAGTCTTCATTGTTCCTACAATTCAATTTGTCTTAGCGTGTTCTCAAAGTTCAAACGTTCTCGGGTTGTTAGGCTAATGGTGATTTCACTTCAAATTACAATTAGTCACAGAAATGGGTAGCGCAATTCTATCGTATACTTTCAGTTATCACATGTATAAATGTATGAATAAGTTCATTTTGGTGATTTCAGTATCCTCATATGGACTGGAAATATTTGACTTGACTCAATTTACGTTTATTTCAATTTATCTGATATTCTTTCGAGCCACATTACCATCAATGTTAAAGGTGCGTCCGAAAAAAACAAAGAAAGTATTTCAATCTTATGAAAAACGAATTCGAGATATCATAGAAAATTGATTAAATATAGTCCAAATAATAAAAAAAAAAATATCTATGTGTGTTACCGTTCATAGATCCCACGTGTAACGGTTAGGCCAATCCATATTGAAGAGTTCTGAAACATTATTTACGATTTTACTGGATTTTGTATAATGTAAAATCACCACTGACTGACTGAAATCCTGCTCTGCGCACGGCCCATGGGACTTAATGGGCAAGCGAGTCACGTGCTGTGGACTTGGATCATGAGAGAGGAGGGGAACGTGCAGCGCCTCAGTGGCAGAATCGGGCGAACTCGTCCATATAGTATCACTTATCTGCATTTACTGCTTTTATAAAAAGGGTGTTCGATAGTTCGATAGTTAAAAATTTTCGGTCGCAAACGTCAAACCGGCGTTTGTATTGGAATTTGGCGGGTGAAAGCTCCGAATCAAAGAGAGACCCAGTGTCGAAAGGGCGCGTCTAATAAATGGACGACCATGAAGGATTCGGCCGCAAATAACCCCAAATCAAATGTTTAGACGTCCCTCAGTATGAAAATACTACGTAAGCCATAACATATTTGTTACAATCAATCTACGAAAGGAAAAAAGGTCAATTGACAATTTTTTCAAGTTTTTTAATAAATATTTCTGATTAATTTTTCATATTGATATAAACAATTAATCTTTTCGTATACTAATAAATATGGTAATCTGAAAAAGCATAAATGAAAAAAATGTATTCATGTAATACACATTCTAAAAATTCTGACAGTAAACGAACAATATGAAAATGTATGTATGTATGTTTGTAGAAAAAAAACAATATTTTCAATATATTTATTTATATTTCTTTCATATTTCCTTCATATTTTTTTATTCGTGTAATGTACTCCAACATTAGACATGTGAGTTTTTATGAAGTGTTACCAATTGTTTGTAAAAGTATTTGTAATTCGACAAAGTAATGATTTGCTGTCACTTTCGCATGTGTTTCTTTCTTATTTCTATATTTCTTTTATGTTTAACAAGTAATATCCAAATTCTAATGGAATCAGATAAAACCCTTGTCAACTTTCAAAACACTTATATTCCTTCTTGTTTTCATGGAAATCAAAAATAATATACAGTAAGATTCTATAAATTAATGCAATTCAAATAAAATATATAACATTCTTCACCCCAAAAAGTGTTAACTAAGTCTACATAATTTGGAAACTGGTCGCCTGTATGTTCCTCAGGCTGTTTGAACGTCGACTACTCTGACTCTTCCATCTTGACCGGGATGTACTTCAATTATGCGTCCTTTTGGTCAATAATTTCGAGGATTATTCGAGTCAGCAATGACAACTAAATCATCAACTTTTAGATTTTCAGAATTTTTAAACCATTTCGATCTTTTATTTATGGTAGGAAGATATTCCCTCAACCATCTTTTCCAAAAATTATCTGCAAGATTTTGAGCTATGGTCTATTCTTTTTTCAAGTCAATTGCCACTGTTTGGTGTAATGCATTCCGCATCTTCTGGATTTTCCGATATCCATGTCAGAGGTCGGCCGTTAACAGAATGTCCAATTTCAGTCAAAACCGTCTGAAGTGTTTCTTCTCTGGGAGCTGTTTCTTTCAAAATCACTTTCAGTGATACCTTCACCGATCTGATGAGCCTCTCCCATGTTCCACCAAAATGTGCCCCAGTCGCTGGCGAAAAATTCCATGAAATTCCTCTCATTGTGAGTTCATCCAAAATTACTTATTGGTTTGCACCCAAAAAAGTTCGAATTTATCTGCCCCTCGCAAGTTTGTCCCATTATCCGAATATATTTTCTTTGGGCATCCCCTCCTAGAAAGCATTCTCTTAATAGCTAATATTGCCGAATCCGTTTCCAAGGAATGTGCCATTTCTATGTGAATGGCTCTTATTGCCAGGCATGTAAATAGTACCCCAAATCTTTTTTCATGCCTCCTGCCAATTTTTAGCAGCATGGGCCCAAAATAATCGATTCCGCAATTCGTGAATGGTCGCTCGTAACCAGTTACTCTTGAAGTTGGTAGGTATCCCATTTGTGGATTTTCTACCTTGGACTTCCGATTTCTGCAAAAAATATAGTCTGAAATACACTTTTTCACTGCATTTCTCATACAAAGTATCCAATATTTCTCTCGGAGCATATTTACTACCGTTTCTTGTCCTTGATGAAAATTCTTTTGTGGTAGAAATTGATGAGTAACCTCGTCAATTCGTTTTTTTGGGTGTAGGATAATTGTATTTTTGTAATTATCATCTAAATTTGGAGCATGTTTCAATATTCCTGACATTCTTATGATGTTTTCTTCATCCAAATATGGTGTAAACTGATATAATCTGCTTTCTTTCGTTACTTTCTTCAATTTCCTCATATCTTCAATCTCCGATTCGAAATCTTCTTTTTGGGCAATTTGTATCCATTTCTTTTCAGCTATGTCTATTTCTTCTGGTAATAACCCACTAACTGTATTTTGCTCTTGTTTCCTTTCTGTTGAAATTTTGATATTATTTATAAATCGAAAAATCCACGCTGTAGCTCTAACAAGTTTGCTCCATTCAGAAAATCTTTTCGAACCTGGTAAACAAGAACTTTTCTCCGTGACTACCGCCACAAATTTTCTTTTTTCCTAACTGCATACTTCATTTCCAAAGTTATCTTTTGGCCATTGTTCTTCTGGTTTACTCGAGAAGAAACGTCCCGTCAACCAGTTCTGAATATCTTCAGGTTTATTCCATTGAGTGGCTTCATCGGCTATGTTTTATTTTGTGTTCACTCATCTCCACATTCCATTCTCCGTTTTTTCTAGGATCTCCTCTACTCTCAGTGCTACAAATTGTTTGTAATTTTGGGAATCTGATCTCAGCCAAAGTATAACTGTTTTTGAATCACTCCGGTACATGGTTCTCCTCACATGGAAATCATGTTGTCGCTGTATAAAATCACCTAGCCGTGCTCCCAATACTGCGGCTAGAAGTTCCAATCTCGGAATTTAAATTGTTTTTGAAGGAGCCACCCGTACTTTGGAAGCTATGGAAGATGTTTCATAGTTCTTGCATTTCTGATGGTGAATTGCTTATTTTCATGTTTTCCTTTTATTCGTACAGATACTTTTCTTGAACTATTTTCCTTCTTGATGGTGTCATCCGTCCATTTAATCGTTAGCGGTTCTTTTTCTCCAACACATCCCAGAACATTTGCGATTTCTTCCTCTATGATGGTGATTGTAGATGCCTCATCACAAAGAGCAAACGTTTCTATAGTTCCATTCGGACCTTCCAGGGTAACAGGTGCGATTTTCAGTAAAACCGAATTTTATATTGACTCGAGATGACGAGCATGGTAATTCATCCCTGTGGACAGGGTATTTTCGTGAGAATTCTGAGAAATGTTATCTGGATTGTGCAGTAATGTATTATGTTTATTTCTGCAACCATGTATGTTACATAACTGCTTCTTTTTGCAATAACTAGTTTTGTGGTTTCCAAAAAGGCAACAAAAGCACATTTTTTCATCAACTACACATTTCCACCTGCTGGCAACGTCTGCTTTCTCAAACTCTTCACAGATTATCAACTGATAATGATCAGATTTCTTACAAAATGAACAAAATCTGGATTTTTCACCTGAATTCGTTGTGAGAATGATTTTTTGCTTTCTGTCTTTTTTATCGGTCGACAACTGCATGTAGCTAATAGTTTGGGTGAATTCCTCTAGCCATAGAGAAAAGTCTTTGATGGAAACGACTTTTTTCTGTTGGGATTTCACATGGATCCCTCAATTCATCCTTAGATTCAACGGCATCTTATCAATCAGTTCCCTAAGAAATTGAGGATTTATCAGATATTCTTCACAATTCAGGCTTTCTTAACACACTGTCATGTTCTGCAAAGTGTTCGAAAGTTCAACTAGATTTTCCAAATTTTCTTCCCGCACTTGTTTGGTATGTTTCAACTGAGTGAATATTTGTTCAATAATATCTTCTCTTCTTCCAAATCTTCTTTCCAACAACTGCAAAACATCTTTCAGCTTATTAGGAAAATTCAATAAGGTATGCACTGTTTCCTTTGCTTTTCCTTTCAGGAATTTTTGGCGCCTACTCATATTTTCCCTGTCCAAAAATTGGCATAGTTCAGTGGTTTCTTGGAACTGTGTAATGAAATTCTGGCATTCGAGGCGATTACCGGCAAAATAAGGAAGATCTTTGTTGAGTGACTGCCTGGTTATGATCTTTTCCAAAAATTGATTTTCTGCTGATTTGATGAGTTTCTCTTGTTTTCCAGGTTTCGGTGTTATTAGTCATGTAGATAATATCGTTCTTCGAATCTATTGGGTTTCTCCTTGAAGTCAACTGCTGTTTGTCTATCCTCTTCTCCCTTTTCGTGGTTTTCATAATTTTCACAAGATCAATTATCAATCCATGTTTGAATTTGATTATATTTGAATTAACTATCGACTTCATCGAAAATAATATTAGATTTTTCTTCATTGGATTCAGATTCGTCTGATATCACTCTATTTTTCAACTCCAACTCTAACATTATTTTTCGCTGCATTCTCTTTAGTCGCTGTAACTTTATTTTTTCTTTTTCTTCTTCGATATTATCCAATTTTTCATGGGCTTCTATTTCGGCTTGAATTTCCAGTTTTCTTACAGAGCTCCTTATTGTAGATTCCTTACTTTTTTCTCTCTTGGATATATCGGATCCCATGTCCAAGTTTTCTCTTGACTTGAGATTTTCATGTGTCTTCTCGACATCTCAATTTCCGTCCGGATCTGAGAACTCTGGATATACTTCCTTCAGAGGACATTTTCTCTTCTCTGACTCAATTTGCTAGCTCAAAGGACCAATGTTTCTTTCTTCTTTCTATATTCCTTTTATGTTTAACAAGTAATATCCAAATTGTAATGGAATCAAATATATTGTATATCATACTCCGAAGTGACTATGCTCATCAGAATATCATTAAGTTTAAGAATATGTGTATATTTTCTTCAGAGGGTAATTTTTCTGTATATGGCTCAACCTAAATTTATAAATATGGAATAGGAAATATGAGACTATTTATCACTCAATTTAGCAAACAAAAAGTTTGGTACCTACATCTTTTGTGCTCAAGCATTTCAGAAGGCTGGTTATGAGTATTTCAAAACTATTTTCAAAGTAACTGGTAGTTTGGGAGGTAGGTAATGACATAATTGATGAAAGAAAATTGTATTTCGTGCATAAAATAATTTATCAAAATCGTAGCAAAGCGCTTTCGACCCTTAGGTCATCATCATCATCAGTGCGTACCTGAAAGTATGCACGAAATACAATTTTCTTTCATCGATTATATCGATACGTGCACACAGTCATACTTTTCAAATGATATAATTGTCCACGACTTTTTTCGAGATTGAATCAAACATATTGAATGCGAAACATCACGTCAACTCCTGATATCAATATGTCACCGAGTTTGAATCATTTTTTAGTTTCGTGTGAACGAACTAATCAATAGGTATGTCCAAGTAGTCAAGCTTTTCGCTTCGTTTCAATTTTATCGTTCACTACCTTTTTCTGAAAAAGAAACGGTAGTTCATCAGCTTGGCAATGTAGATATTTCAGCATTTTTATATTTCGCTTTCACGCCGTTTTCCGTCTAATAACCCGCACGGGTGGATTAAAATATACATAAATAATGCTGCGGAGCGTTTCAAGAATTAAAAAATATGGCCCTGGTAAAGCATGATATTTTCGTTCATTAAAAACTAATTCGACAGGAAAAAACTGCACAGCTGTTTGTAGAATATGCACTCCATAATCCCTAAACGAATATTGTTGAAAGTTTTATGCCTGCACATAAATTGTGTTCGTTTGGGTTTATTATTAGATAAGGGCAAGGCGCGCATTGAAGTAGTTTGGTAGTGGTGAGGTCAAGGCGTGGATGTGGCTGAAGTTAACATCAGATTTGAATTTGATATCTGGACTCTTTAGTGGATCATGAAAATAAAATTCCTTGATTATATAGAGAAAACGGCCATCAGAGATTGTTCATTGGCCACCTTCTAAGATCAGGTGGAAAAAGGAATTTCAGTGTTTCAAAAATATTTCCATTGTTACCACAACTACGGAGATTCATACGAATCAACAGTCATTGTGGTGGTTCCACCCTCCAACTTGGCGATACGTGGCCTACTTGATAATAAAGATGGCGCCAATTTCGTTTTAGTTTCAATTCAGTAACAGGGTATATTTATTTCCTGAGCTTCCTTTTTGAGGCGAACTGTTCGCGGATTCTAATTCTAGCTTTCCTATTGGTTGGAAAGAGACATATGTCAAACTTCACCAATAGCAAAGCTAGAATTAGAAGCCCCCGAACTTTGCACAAAGAAAGCACTGTCGTGTTGTTTTTCGTATTTTGTACCATGTGAATTAGAGGTTAACTGCATTTTGACAGACGGAGAATCGGAAATGAAATTGTCATTAAATTGCAGAAAATATAAAATTCAATGCATACAATATGATAAACTATGAAAATATAATCATTAGTCAATTCCTCAAGATTTGTACACTTGCTTTTGGTACTGAATACAGGTGAATATTCGAATCTGCGGCTTTATACTGTCCACACAAAATACAAATGTGACCCATTCTACAAAAAGTATCCGTACACACTAGCTACCTGAAAATAAACATTTCCCCACGCACTAATGAACTGATGAACGAGTGATTTTTTAAAGAACAAACTCGGGAATAAGCTAAGCAAGATTTCAAATCAAAGAGACGGAAAACGCATAGATACCGACAAAACACTGAAAATTATTCCATATAAGATGCTGCAGATGTCAGAAATGAAGTTCTGACATTAAGCGAGAATATAAACAAACATTTTTGGACGGCGCCATCTACCACAGAGAGAAGCTCTGTTGAAGTAACAGGTGGTGTCCCCTCGAAAATCTAAACAATATCGAATCAGTTCATTCACTAGGGTTTTTAGACATCTTACACATGAAACAGGAAAAATCATGTGTCATGTCAAAACTATCAGTTACGTCACCACAAGTATAGCGATTCACACAAATTGAAAGTTAGGGTGATAGTTCCACCACAATATATTCAAATACAAGACTCTCGATATGTTTTGAACCAGGTAAGCTCATGTAACCAATAAGTACCTTTACGACAGATAGGTACTACAATTCGTTCCAATTCACAGTCAGGGGTGGTAGATCCATATGCAATTCTTTCCATTCGATACTTTCGATATTTTGGAATTTCGACGAGATGAGTAAGAATGGAAGACGAAACGAGATCGGGTAAAATAGAAAGTGGTCAAAAATGAAAGTATAGTAATACTTTTATTGCCTCTTAAAAATTCTTTGTATGGCAAGGGCGCGAGTGATGAGGAAATAGGATGGACTTGTGAATATATGTGAAACCTAGGGTGTAACTTTCTATTCCAGATTTTGTCTGGATTCCAAAATACTGTAGTATGGTAGTCGAAGGATTGGGGGTAGAACCACGATCCCATTGTTGATGAGTATGGATTACAGTAATGGTGGTGAAATAGTAGATTTTTTTATCACCTGTCATTATATCGAAACGAGTTGGGCATGGAACTACCACTTTGACTGATTTCATTTTATATTTTACCCGATGTCTAATCGCATGAATCGCAATAACCAAAAAATAATATGATTGATTACATAACACTTCATATTCCAAATGATCTCGTTTGGTTTTTAAAATATCGAGTATAGTTAATTGAAAGAGATGGGATAAAACCACTTTAAATCTCTTTTTTCATCATTTATTCAGAAATTGTTAATTCCTACTCTAGAGGAAGCCTTTACCACAAAATTATTTCTGGACATTATTTATATGGTACTATATACTGATAATCTTAGATATCAGATTCAAATCTGAAGCTATAGCGGTCTAATGGCGGCAAAGTGGTATGAAATTCATTCAACGCACCATAAGACGTGCTATATGTACATCAATTGAATATTTTGTAAAATTCATTCAGAGGATAAAGATTTTATTAGTGCAACTACCAGCTGGCAACCCAGCAATAAACTTAATTGGAACCACCCGCTATAAAAAGATAATAGAAGTTACCGAATATATAATGTTAATAATCATTAAATTCTTTACGGCAATAAATTCAAAACCTTGTTTTTAATAGAGTGTCACTCTGCACAATTTTTTTGAACTACCTCACTCTAGGCTCAAAAACAAATAAATTGATATTAAAATAATAATTGTTTACAAGCCCTAAAATGAATAGTGTTGAATTTTCGATTGCTTCCACAATCCATTTTTGATATAATTAATAAATCAATAATTCAGGGAATATTTCTTCTCTCCAAGGGTGAATGAAGTTTCAAATATAAAATTTTATTTTTCGCCTAGTTCCTGAACTGATCTAACAACTCCTCTATCAAATTCAAGGGGGATGGGGCGGTTTTCACCTCTAGTAGTTTTTTATATTCCACAGACTCAAATGGGTGTATTAAATATTCCATTATCCTCTTCTCAGACCATAATATCCTCTCATGAATTTTTTACCCCTTTTATTATATTTTTTGAAATATTGAATAAATCAATTTTGTGGGGTACTTTCACCCTCTTAGGGCAGGGAAGGTCATATTTCATTGCATTCTAGAACCAGATATACCCTCTCCAAAATTCGAAGACTTTCTTTAATTTGTAAAAACACACGAAGTGTCGTTAGTAGTATAATGTGGTTATAGGAAACAGTGTTCGTTCATGACTGTTTTATATTATTCACCTGTTTTTTTTATTTATATTATACTTTATACAATGATATCAATGAATGATAATTATTCTCCGGTTAAGCAGATAATGTTTATTCGCTTTATTTTATATATATATATATATATATATATATATATATATATATATATATATATATATATATATATATATATATATATATATATATATGATCATGTACATTGTCTACTTGGTTGGCGTTGTCTGAGAGGGCATCGTTCACTGTAAAGAATGCAAGCCGCAGTTGCATTTTTTCTACACTCGCCATAAATTAGCAGTCAATCAACTTTTTCCTTTCTAGTATATTTTTGCGCCATCGGAATGTTTTTCAACAAGTTACAATTCTCTTGTATCGAATAAGTAGAACAAATTGTCACTTTGTTGACAAATTATTCTTTTTTGTTTAGCTTTCTTATGTTCAAAGCCGCCTTCGTTGAAGAACATTCAATTTTGAGAACACTCATATTGAAACCTAATTGTATTTCTGGTTCCTTTCGGAATTCTTCAAATCTTTTCATTCGAGTAATCTGATAATTCATCATTTTTCAACATGACAATGTGAAAAGAGTATGTTGCCATTTGAGAAATGGCAGTTGTGAGCATTTCTTTATGGGTACTACTCCGTTTTGAGGAAATTTTTGATAATTGTTGGAAAATATGGTTGCTGCAATTACATGAGAAGCCCAATTTTCAGCTGTATCTTAACCTTCCTCTCGTGAATGCTTACGCCGTTCGTCAGTTGTGATGATTTGAGTTTGATGTTCATGGCCAACTTTGTTCGATTGAACAATCAACTGTATCTTCGCCATTTTTCAATCGATTTTCAATTTTTAAAACAGTGTTATCACAAATTGCGTGTTCTTCCGAAAAATGAAAAAAATTATACAGGGTGTTGTACAAGGTTGAAAAAAAAGTTTGGAGTCACTTCCGGTTAAACCGGAAGGGGTAGATTTTTGGTAATTGAGTCAAAATATGCGTATTCGAGCTACCAACCCGCATCCCTGATGTCAACAACCAGTCTGCCAATACACTAGATCTTTTCCTCACCACCAATCCTGACCCGTATAGAATAGAAGTTTGTGCCCCACTTGGAAACTCTGATCACACCCTCATCTCCACAACATGCTCTTTCCATTTACCATCGAGCTGCACAATACCACCCCGTCTCATGTGGCATTACAATTCGGCCGACTGGGAAGGTCTTCGTATGTTTTTCTCAGCGTTTCCATGGAAGAGAGATTGTTTCTCTACAGTAGATCCAACACGATGTGCTGAGACAATTTCTGAAATCATCATGTTGGGGATGCAAACTTACATACCGAATACCGAAAGAAGAACATCATCCGATAAGACCTGGTTTAACAGAAACTGCTCTAGAGCTGTGGCTTCCAAACAGGCAGCATACCATCGATGGCTAAAAAATCCGGGCCCTGAGACCAGAGCAGCATATGTCGAGGCTAGAGGCATATGCAAAGAGACAATAGAACGCTCAAAAGATGCCCACAATGCCAAAATAAGATCAAAACTTGCTGAATGTCCTAACGGATCCCGTTCATTTTGGTCTTTCGCCAAAGCTGTGGGAAGAAACTTCACTTCCAGCTCATTTCCTCCTCTAACCAAAGAAGATGGAACACTAGCAACGACTGCTCAGGAAAAAGCCAATATCTTTGCGCACCTATTTGCTGGAAATTCCACTCTGGCTTCATCCGGAAAACAACCCCCGGACATTACACCTATTGACAGTCCCATTCCCGAGATCACCCTTTCGCCAACGTACTATCAGAAAGATTTTGCTGGGTCTCAACACCAACAAAGCCTGTGGATCTGACGGAATCCGCCGATTGTACTCAAGAAATGTGCCCCGAACTAACACCTGTTCTTTGCAAGTTGTTCAACCACTCTTACAATTTGGGGTATTTCCGTCCAATTGGAAAATTGCAAGAGTACAGCCAGTCCCTAAAAGGCAAAAGGCCCTACCTAGCAACTACAGACCTATCGCACTGCTATCTATTATTTCAAAGGTCATGGAAAAAGCCATCAACATCGAGCTCATGAAATATCTGGAAGACTCAGGAATTGTCAACGATAGGCAATATGGCTTCCGCCATCAGAGATCAACTGGTGACCTGCTCGCTTACGTCTCACATATATGGCAGCTATCTATTGAAAAGTATGGAGAAACTTTAGCTGTGGCGTTGGATATCTCCAAGGCGTTCGATCGAGTTTGGCACCAGGGACTCCTCGCCAAGCTTCCGTCTTATGGCTTGCCCCCTCAGCTGTGTTCTCTGCTTGCTAGTTTTCTCTCAAACAGGTCTCTCCATGTAGTGGTCGATGGAGTTTCATCTGACACTCTACTCATAAATGCTGGTGTTCCGCAAGGATCTATTCTCGCACCAACACTATTTCTACTTCACATCAACGACCTGTTGAAAGCAACTTCATGTCCAGTACACAGCTTTGCCGATGATAGTACCCTCCATACCGCTTTCTCTTCCAGGGCCCCTATATCAGCCCGTGAAACCAGAAATGAACGAGGAAGAAATGTTAATAATATAAATATGGACTTAGCAACAATTCTCGAATGGGGATCTAATAACTTGGTAGAATTCAATGCAAACAAAACACAAGCATGTCTTTTCTCTAGAAAAGCCGATCTCACTGTGCCTAACATAACTTTGTCAGGAGTAACCATACCACTGAAGCCATCCATATCGATGCTTGGTATTACTATCAGCAATAACCTTTCCTGGGAAAATCACGTGAGGTCCATTGCCAAAAGTGCATCCCACAAACTTGGTTTTTTGTTTCGTGCCAAGAGCTGCTTATGATCTATAAGGCACAGATCCGACCTGTCCTGGAATACTGTTCCCATATTTGGAGTGCGGCACCTAAACATATCCTGAGGCTATTGGATTCTGTCCAAAAAAGGGCAATTCGTCTCGTCGGTGATGCCTCGCTTACAAACTCGCTCACTTGTCTGGAACACCGTAGAAAAGTTGGCGATTTGTCTCTATTCTATAGATATTTTCTTCTGAAATATCAACAATCGTTCCTGCTTTGGCAGTCTCTTCGAGATTAACCCGTCAAGTTCAGTCATCACACCCCTTCGTGGTCACTTCGGAGACCTGCAGAACATCACTTTCCAAAGACTCGTTCATCCAACGAACAGCGAGGCTTTGGAACTCATTGCCTAGGGAGGTGTTCCCCGAGGCATACAACCTTCAGAAATTTAAGAAGAACACCAACTCCTACCTTCTTTCCCTAGGTTCCCACGATGTTCTCTGAACATTACAGGATATCCCTTTTCGTGGGAACCAGAACATAAAAAAAAAAAAAAATATATCGACGTACCAAATTTGGAACCTGTATCTTTAAAACTATAGAAAAATTGGGGGGGGGGCGTACCTAACCACGTGGTCACCCGGTATATATATATATATATATATATATCTGTATATATATATATATATATCTGTATATATATATATATATATATCTGTATATATATATCTGTATATATATATATATCTGTATATATATACCTATATAATGAAGACGTAAATAATTTTAATTTGGTGTTTTGGTGTTTTTCTAAGTACTTCGGAATACCGTCACCAGTGTTCTCTCGGAAGGAATAATAATATAATATTATGTTTTTACTCCACTTTGGTATCTTCGGATGTACTGAATCTATAATTAGAATTTTTGACGATTGTTTAACTTTCCCATTGTGGCGAACTGAAGACTTTTTATGAAATGAACAATAAATCAAGGCTCCACGATAGTGAATGAATTCTGCTATTTATGGTCCGATTTGCGTAGTTTTGGTTGATAAAAGAGGAACCGACCTATAAAAGAAAACACCCCAGCATTTGCTGAGAAACTAGCAGAAAACTGAATACCACTGAGTAACTATGATAACAATTTACGAATTGGGGAGTGAGTTCTGAGATAACTCCCAAATTTTCTAATCGTTAAAATCAAACAAAATCAATTAATGGTTTTATCCAAAATGCTCCATTCCAGAGCTCAGTCTACACGTTCTGTCCAAGAATTTATTAAAACCATTTTCAATTACAAAAAAGTTTCGTCAAAATCAGTTTATCCGTTAGAGGCTCACCTTGGAATGGATTTTTCGTGAGCCAAGATGGAAACATACTATTCGACCCCATTCACATAAACTCAACCAAATTTCACCGTATAATCTATACTGATTTTTTATCTAATAGTAAAAAAGTACAGTTATTTGATTTGAATTAACCTATTCTATTCTTAATGCATTTTTTAGAATAACCAGATGGCCTGATGTCAGAACTGAATAACTGATACCTATTTTTTAATTGTATTTGAATAAAAGGTGGTATCGAAAAAACAATATCAATGTATATTCAATTTTCAGTCATTTGATTGATATATTTTCCAAAATACTTATTTTTAATGAGCAGAGTCGTAGATTATAATATTACTGTTGTTATGAGTGGCAAGCAAAGGAAGTCAGGTGGTACACCAAAGTTTTCAAAAAAAAAAATTAGTACGCTGGCAAACATGCCTAAAAAAATACGTTACTATTACGTTACACAGGAATACGAGAAGTATTATTTTCCAAAGAGACCGTAGGTTTCAAGTGTATATCCATTTGTCTATCGAGACCTGCCAACATAATATTCACGAAGGTTATTCGACGAAGGAAATAATATATATATAGATATATATATATAACCATCCGCTTGTAGTACCTAATGATAAATTATACCATGTAGCCTTGCTTTCTCTTCATTTTCACAAGCTTCTGTCTGATCGTGCCTATGTGTTCACTATTTCTTGTTGGACTTCAAAATAACTTCCTACTTATTGTTTTTCTGGTTTTGTCTGCAGGAACAAGATGGAAGGATTCTCAGTAGGTTTTTGAGTGCAATCAAAGACGCCGGCACGGGCGGAGAAGAATTTCTTAGAACTCTGGAAAGATCACACGACATTACGCTTTTCGCACCTTGCAATAAAGCCCTAGAAGGAGATTTGACCTTGAATAGTATCATGAGTGATAGCAAACGATTCTTGGAGATACTGAAGATGCACTTGGTTGTAGATGATCGACTGTATGTGGATAAAATTGTGAAAGAGAGCTCCAATAAAAGGTGAGTATTTCAATATTATTTTCAGTTAGTTAAATTCTGTTTTGAAATGCGAATTGACATTGAAGGACTATAAAATAATATTAATCAATCTTCAGATACGATTATTCTGATACTTTTTTCAACATTACCAACAAACATATTGGAAAAATTAATAAAGCAAAGATATGTTCCAAAAAGAATTGACCTAATGAATTGCAATATCTGTAAGATCAGTTGGTGAAATAGACAATTTTCCCCAACAATGGAGTAATTGAATAATTTCGGAATTCAGGAATTAGCTTATTTCAGTGCTTATATCTGACTGATATAAACAAAACTGTGAAAGTGTACGAGGATATTTCTTGTAGATTATTTTCAGAAGTTAGGTTAGGTTATGTGCAGTGGGAATATTTTTCCCGATTATTAAACATAAGCTATGCACATGTTCTTTACACACTCAAACGGTTTGGCCTTCCGATCAGGTGTAGGAGCCTCTGTATGGCAGTGAATATGGAGTATGTCCTTATATCTATCAGCCTTTCTCGTGATTTCGTCTGCCAGTGTGATCAGTAAATAGTAGTGAATCATTTAAAAAATCCATTAATGGAGTTATTTCGAGTATTTCGTACCGACATCGACAGTGAAAATGTAACATGGTCTTATCACGGTGTCTCTCTGGAAGTTGAAGAAAATTAGCCACTGTTTCAGATACCTTATAAAATTATTTTTACCAACAACCTGATTGATACATTTTACATTGCGATATGCATAAAACAGGCGGCGATCCTTTGCTGCTGCTGGACGAAGGGCTATGTACATTCGGTAAAATTTAATATATTCTTCAGTTACTACAAATCTCCTGTTTACATCATTCTTCGTTTGCCTAAGTTTCACAATTGATAACGTTCCCGAATTTTCAATATCATCTAATGTTATAGTTATTCCAAACCCAATTGGAAAGGCAATGGAAATAAGAGCACTACGAGGAGTGTTCATATGCACTGCCCGGCAAATGGGAAATGTATATAATACCAGTGTTTTTACTTTCAAAGCGTTCCTGGTACAATCATAAGAAAGTTCTGACGTGTTTATCTAGTTGCCCAGATTATTAGTAAAGGCGCTATAAAATATATTTGAGTAATAAAAGCTCGGCTAGCTGGATTGGACACATGTTATCTTAAGCCGCATGATTTCCCGGGTTCCTTGATCGGTGCCGTGTGTTGGTGAGGTTAGGAATTATCCATTGAAAATAATTTCATCAATATGGTTTTCTGGAGACCTTTCGAAACAAATAATGAAATTCAGTTGAGATAACATGTATCTACTTTTACATGATCAATTGCTATGATTGTAAGAATAAGTAACTGAAAAAATACCACTGAAAAATAATATACCGACGCCTATGTCAAGGCGGCATCTGCAAAAAGAATTCCTTCCCGAAACTTTTTATGTCGGTCCAATTGAGATTAGAAATACTATACCTGGCTGATTTCACAAATTCGACAAGCTCCTGCAATCCCAAATACAACAACAACCTTGGCCATCAAATGAACTTCATCGGGAGCATTATTTAAAAAATCACTAATTTGTGTACTCGTAAAAATCGCAGCTTTCTTGGGCATATAAACTTTTCCATTTTGTTTCAGAAATGTAATTGGTTTGAAATATTTTGAAATTTCTACATGATTATTGGATTGTAACATACTTTTAATCATTAAATAAATCGACCACACTGTTGATGGCTTTTGTTGTTGTGCCAGTTCCGAAAAATAAGCCAATAATACCGTCTCCGAGAAAGAACTTTTTCTTCTTCCATTCCATAAATCTTGAATACGCGGTTTCGTAAATTTTCCGCGATGTAGCTGGCAATAATTTTTGTATCGCTACTTTCCCTACATCTACCAACTCCGGTTGAGTCAAATAAAACTCGGAATCACACATTTTTTAACTTTATATTATTCATAATCACTACTAAACAACCACTTTGGAATTTTTAAATCAAATCACAGAATTAAATTGTCTGTGAGTGGCCATAAAATAGTTATTTAATCAACTAGTGTATTATTGGTGGCGATTAATGATCGAGATTTTTGTGCGCTCGCTTCGAGATCATGAATCACCATTTTAATATACGAGTTGATTACAAAAAAATTCTGTCAACCTCGTTCCTGAGGTCAACGTGAAATTTTTGATATCCATTTGCTTCAACTAGGAGGAAACTTACAATATTTAGAATGAATTTAAAATACATAAATTTTACAGCGCGAAGGTAATATGATTTGACATTGGAATGGTATTTGATTTTGTGTATGTTGAGTTGCCTATACCACAATGATGCACCATTATTAGGTTATTTATGGTCGATTTCGGTGTATGTTTCGCTGCATATATCACAATTATGCATTAACAGAGAAATTGAACATTAATAGGGGTCATGAACGATCGAAAAATATGTACCGCTGTTCATTCAACGAAGTTTCATAGCAATTCATAATTCTGAATGACTTTCTGAAGTGCCATTCACTTTCCTATCCAGAACTTTCCACGATGATTGAGCAATGCTTTTTATTGGCTTTCCAAATTCTCAATACGTTTCATACTCTGATATCTCTCGAGAAACCCCAGTCAGAATACAACGAATGAGCTTTACTATCGATTATTCTCTTATTGTTCATAAAAATAGGTACCAATTAATTTGATTGGGCAGTGATTAGTTGGTAAATAATAACTTGTCGAAGTATTAATTTTATTATAAATCGCGCGACAAGCTTTCTGAAACCAAATAATTCAACAAAAAATAATTAAATCATTGTCAGCGATGATTCAAATTTATTTTATACGTTTTAGTACACGGCTCAAATAAAAGCTTGTCTTTAAAAAGTGTTTTATTAGTTATTTATTTTTCACTATTTAGTTAGTTCGCCTTCATCTGTTAATTTCCAATAGTGCATCGTTATTACAAGGTCTCTTCCCTGTAAGTTTTGAGCTGAAAGGAATCATGATCTCCGACCACAAAAACCCCCACATACCAATTTTGAATTGAATCGGAGCATAATCACAAAACTCGTCTGTCATCTTGAATTCAGAAATTTAATGATCTACGACCCCGAAAACCCATGTATACCAATTTTGAATCGAATGGGAGCATAATCACAAAACCCTTCATCTTGGGGCCGCCATCTTAAATTTATGATTTTTGACAAAAATTCATAATTTCCGACCCCAAAACCTCCACATAACAATTTTGAATCGAATCGGACCATAATCACAAAACTCGTCCTCCATCTTGGGGCCGCCATCTTAAATTTATTAATTTCGACAAAAATTTTATCATTTCCCACCCCGAAAACCCCCACATGCCAATTTTGAATCAAATCGGCCATAATTACAAATATCGTCCGGCATCTTGGAGCCGCCATTTCCCTAAGAAAAATTTCATAGTGCATTGTCACCGAAGTTATGAATACCTGCCAAATTCCAAATTAATCAGACGACTGGAAGTCGGTCAAAATTCACTTGCAAGATTTGACCCTAACGAACTAACGAAGGAACGAACTAACAGTGAAACTAAAAAAATAGAAAATATCGGAGATAAACCAAAATCAAATCTCAAACGAATAGACTTTAGATAAGTCTTTCAGAAATGAACTATTCGAACAAATCTTATATTACTGTATTATTTTCAAAAGTATTTTTATCTGTATTCAAAATCAATATAACAAACAAATTCCATACGAAACGGATCAAACAACAATTTGAATATTTTTACCAATATCCCCTATTATGTGGCGATACGGAGATGATACAATAGTATGTTGTGTCACAAGGACAGAAAATGAGTTTCAGCAGCCCGCGGCTATTAGCTGCACGAGCGAGCGAAGCGAAGCGAGTGCTACTAATAGCTATGGGCTGCTAAAGCGTTTTCTGCATGTGTGACACGCAACTGTTTTTCACCTACCAAAAAAACAAAAAATATGAAAATATAACAAAAATCTTTAATTTCATAAATACAGACATAATTTAATAAGAAACTTAAGTAGTAAATTTTTTTATTAATTTATTATAATAATTAATGTTAATTATCCCTCAAGCACAATTATGGATAGTAGGTAATACCAGAATTTATAGGCATTTGGTAGGTGTTTGAAGTGATAGCAGTATAGTGACATTTCTATGGATGGAGTTGATGGTGCATTGGAATTATTTAGATTAACTGGCAATTCATTTATTTGGTCGTAATTATTTAACACTTCAGTTGTGTTTTTTTCTGCAAGTATTAGGCTGCTGTTCTTGCTTTGTCAGGATTATTCGAGAAATTTTAATCATATTTGATAAGCAGTCGTCGATATATCCTCCTGCAACTGCAGAAGAACGCCAACCTGCATGCTTTTTAAGTGTTACCAAATCACTCACAGAGTTAGCTAGAAGGGTTGCAGAGCTACGGTGGAAGCAATGTCCTGTGTATGTACTAGGTTCAGGCAGTTTAAAAAAGTGTCTATTTTGCCTGGAATTTTGCTGAATGCGTCTTTTCCGATTGGTTGTACTGTACATTTATTATTCTTGTAATGCATGAATAGGTGATTATGAGGAGTGAGGGTAGGTCTAAAGGAAAAATATTTGTTGTATATTGTAAGTAGATTCAAACTGTTTCGTTTGTGATTGTAAACGTCGTAAAATATTAGTTTCTGGAACTGTAACAGTCAATATATCTCCTCTATTATACAGTGCTCCTCAGAAGTCCTCTCCCCCCCCTCTTATTTTAGGAACGATTATACATAAACAAGTGAAATTTGGAAACTGAATAATAAAGGTTGTAAACTTCCCTACTAGTGATGATAGATGACGGAATCGTCAAAGATGACGTCACAAAGCCATTGTGACCAATAATTTTATATGGAACCCTACGGCAAGCGACACCTCTTTTGAAAGGTATCGAAAAAACCTATTCAATGATACTAATTTTGTTTGTGTTTATGGCAGTTTTGGCAACTCGCTTTTAAAAAACGCAAAGCTGTGATGAATTAAATCAGTTAATACTAAAATTCCAAATTCAAGCTCCACCTCTGGATAGTTGTCAAATGAGCTGACGTTAGTTAGTCTCCCTAATTCGACGTTTTTGTAATTGTCCAAGTTTTTGTACATTTAATAATTTGTGTATTGTTGATCGAGCGTTTAACTGTTTTAGCAGCTTTTGGTACTTTTAATATTTTTGTACAATTTAATAATTTGTTAAACTGTTGTGAGTCGAACGTTTAAGTGCTTCAAGAAGCGAAATGGTACGTGCTTTAGGTGATAAAGTAGCAGCGATCCTAATTCTTGGTGAAACTGGACAAAATATTCATGCAGCAGAACGCATTTTCAATGAGAGGTTTCCCGATCGCCCCGTTTCGAGGACTCATTTGAGGGAGCTTCTTCGTAAGTTTGAAAAAACGGGTAGTATTAATGATGCGAAACGATCTGGCAGACCACAAATTTCTGATGGGAAAAAAATTGATATACTGGCAGAAGTAATAGTTAATCCTACTTCTTCAACAACTCACGTTGCATCTACCTGTGAAGTCAGTCGGAGTACAGTACACAGGTTGTTGAAAAAAAAACAAATTTCATCCATACAAATTAAAAATGGTTCATCAACTCTCAGACGACGACCCAGACCGAAGACTAGAATTTTGTGAAAATATGGAAACTAAAATTAACCAACAGCCAGACTATGTCAAAACAATTTGTTCTAGTGACGAAAGTGCTTTCTATCTAAATGGAAATGTAAATACACAGAATGTGAGGTATTGGAGTGACGCAAATTCTCACCTGTTTCGTGAAACACATACCCAATTTTCCCAGAAGGTGAATGTTTGGGCAGGTATCCTGGGAAACCACATTGTTGGGCCTCTTTTTTTAAATACTAATTTAACTGGTGGGGTTTATCTGGAGCTGTTGCAAAACGCAATAAAACCGTTAATCCTTGAAATTTTGGAAGATAATCCAGATGAATTCAGCAATTTGGAAATAACATTCCAACAAGATGGTGCTCCTCCACACTATTACGGTGCAGTAAGACGGTATTTGGATGAGGAGTATTGTGGTAGATGGATTGGACGAAGAGGTTCAACGGAATGGCCAGCTCGATCACCGGACCTCACACCTTTGGATTTTTTTCTGTAGGGGTACCTTAAATCGAAGGTTTACGCCACTGAACCTGACAATATTGACGTTTTAAAACAACGTATTGTTGTAGAATGTGAGGCTGTTTCTGCAGACACATTTGCAAAAGTACGAGAAGAGTTTAAAAATAGGAATTAAATAGAGGTCACTTCGAGCAATTTCTTTAAGTAGATACTGATTCTCAAATCTATAATTAATATCATACGGAATGAAATTTAAATTTTAATGTTTACTAATGAGCCATTAAAACTGCCATAAACACAAACAAAATTAGTATCATTGAATAGGTTTTTTCGATACCTTTTAAAAGAGGTGTCGCTTGCCGTAGGGTTCCATTTAAAATTATTGGTCAAAATGACCTTGTGACGTCATCTTTGACGATTTCGTCATCTATCATCACTAGTAGGGAAGTTTACAACCTTTAATATTCAGTTTCCAAATTTCACTTGTTTATGTATAATCGTTCCAAAAATAAGAGGGGGGGGGACTTTTGAGAAGCACTGTATATGTGGTCAAGCTCCATATTTAACAATTCATTTCGGCGACAAGCTCCGTATAGCCTGATCATAAGAAAAATCTATAATTCAATGTTAATAAAAAAACGAAATTAGTTTATCTTAATTTATTTGTCTACCTTCATCATAAGATATTCAGAATCATCTGCTTCCTTAAAAAACTTAATGCGTTGTTCTCGAATCAAAGTTTTGGACTTTTTGGGCATATAATTTACATAATTCCTTTTAAAAAATGCTCGAACTTAATGAAAATTATCAAAATTAATATTTTCCCTGACTTTAAAAGTGCTTTTCAACATTGAAAATTCAGAAAATAGTGTACCTGCAGTTACAATCTTTGATCTTTCCGATAGATAAGCAAGTTATACACTTTCTGTTAGTTTTTTTGCTTTTTTACTCTTTTTCCAGTAAACAATTCATAGTACTTTTCGTACCGATGGCTTGACTCAGTAGGTAACAAATTTAGAGAAACGTTGCCAGCTTCTTCTTGCAAGTCTGGTGGAGTATTCGTAAATTCTTCATCACTGTCTGAATTACTATTCGTTTTCACTAATTCGCACAATCACAATTATTCAGAATGAGAACGTATTATTATTTTTAGACTTTGATTCACACTGACGTTTAATGAAAATTTATGTGAAACGTCAAAGTACGCAAGTGACAGTCAAAGGTGTCTAGATAGTGAAAAAATACAAAATCGTGTTGTTTTGACTTTAGCAGCCCAAGGGACGATAAACATTACTATCGGTTATATTTTTAGGGTTGAAATGATTCATATTCGCATATGGTAGGCGAAAAAAGATTTATTCCTGCCAAACATGTCGATTTTTCTATTCCTCATTGGAAAATTTCAAATTGAAATAAATCAGATATGATTTTGAAGCAAGCACCCGAAATTCTTCTATTGTAGATTTTCCACAAGGAGTATATCAACTGAATGTTTTCGTTACATGCCTCAATCAATTTATTTTTATTTTTTTTATTCAGAGAAGAAAAGTTGCATCAACCGCTAGGGTTATTAGCAATGGCATAATACATATGGTTCGATTAATATATGATATTTAAAATTAATTTATATATGTTGAGAAATGTGTATATCGTTGAGGAAAGCTATCAATTGTTCAGTGTCACAGTTTTCACCAAGAATGTCTTTCATCGTTTGTGGGATGTGATGAGTAAGTCTGTCGATGTGATAAAGGACACATTCTGTTAAAATATGTTTAACACTCAGTTCTGTTTCACACACTTCACATCTTGGTTTGTCACCACCTGTTATGAGGTATCCATGTGTTAAGCGGTATGTCCCATCGCAGACGTTCAGGATAACTTTGTCTTCTGTTTTTAGGAGAATTTTTCCATGGGAGCACTGATGTTTTTACTTCTGCTAGCTTAGAGGTGGAACTATTCCATTGATGTTGCCAATTGTTGGTGATTTCTTGTTTGTAGAAAGATTTCAGGTCAATGTGATTTATTTTGGGTTCAGTAGCAGTCAATGGATTTAAGATGGCTGCTATCGCCAGTTGATCCGCTCGTTCATTGCCTGGGATGCCCACATGAGGTGGGACCCACATGAATCTGATCACTGCTCGGTTTTGGTTGAGTACTTGGAGCTCTTGTTCAATAAAAAGTATAATGGGATTTTGGGTGTTTGATTGATTTATTGCCAGAAGAGCGCTCATGGAGTCTGTTATGATGAGGCACTTCCCAATTTTTTTATTATTTATGTACTTCAAAGCTTTCCATATAGCGTATGTTTCTCCAGTGAATATCGTGCTCTCTGTTGGTAGTTTGAACGAAGCTTGAACCCCTGCGGTAGTGAACGCCGTTCCGACTCCATCACTAGTTTTGGATGCATCTGTGTAGAGGAGGTTGAAGTCTGCATAGTGTTCCAGAAGATGATGAAATTCTGCCCTGATCTCTCCATGGTTCGTCTGGTTTTTATCATATCGTACGAGGGTATTGTCAACTATAATTTTGGGAATGCTCCAGGGTGAAAGGATTGGGATATTTGAGGAAATAAATGTTTTTGGTCTCTGGAGGTGCATTCTAGATAAATACCGGTTTAGTCTCTCATAAAAGGGAATGTCGGCCCTCTTCTTCTTTTCAAAGACAATTCGAAGTCTATTCGCAATTACGTTATGGTGGACAGGTTTTTGGGAAAATGTTAATATAGATGAAGCGTATGTTAGAGTTAGTAATTGTCTCCTTGAGGATAATGATGGTTCGTTGGATTCGCAATGGATGCTGGTGGTTGGACTTGTGCAGTATGCTCCGAGTGCAATTCTAATAGCTTTGTTGCTGATTACGTCAAGATCCTTCAGAACCGATTTCTTGGCAGAGTTATACACTATAGAACCATAATCCAATTTTGATCTTATCAAAGATTTATATATGAGCATAAGTGTAGCGGAGTCAGCTCCCCAATTTCTTGAGGCGATTGTTTTCATAAGGTTCAGGCCGTTCTGACTGGATTTTTTTAAATGGTGGATGTGATGTTTCCAGTTGAGTCTTTGGTCGAATATGAGTCCTAAAAATTTAATGTTTTCAACGTACTCAATATCTTCCCCAAACATCCTCAGTTGTGGTGGGTGTTCTTTAGGTCTTTTCGAGAAGTGTACACATTTTGTCTTTTCAAGTGACATTCGAAGGCCTGAAGATGACGACCATTTCTCTAGATTGATCATGAATCTCTGTAGATTGTTGTGTATTGAAATAGGATCCTTTCCCTTACCAAACACTACTAGGTCATCTGCATAGAGTCTGGCTTTAAGGGGTGCTGCACATTTGTCAATAATATTGTTGATGGCTATGAGGAATAAAGTGACACTTAGTGAAGAACCTTATGGAATCCCATTTTCCTGAATTTTAGAGGAAGACAATGCCCCGTTGGCTCTGACACGGAATTCGCGGATTTTTAGGAAGTTTGCAATGAACTGCATAATGTTTCCTCCAAATGACCATTTCTGTAGGGTGTCTAGGATTGCGTACCGCCATACTGTATCATATGCCCTTGTGATATCGAAGAAGACCGCAATGCATTCTTGATCGTTTGCTAATGATTCGTGAATATCGGACTCAAGATCAACCAGATTATCTAGTGTGGAGTGTTTTTTACGGAATCCGCTCTGTTCAGGTATAATGAACTTTTTCTCTTCTAGCATCCACATAAGTCTTCGATTGATTATTTTCTCCATTAATCTGCACATCGCACAGCCAATAGAAATCGGTCTATATCGTTCCGGTGACGATTTGGGTTTGCCTATTTTATATATTGGTATTATCACTGATTCTGCCCATCTCTGAGGGAATACGTGTTCATTCCAGATGAGATTGTATATCCTTAACAGAATATCAGTAGCGTTTTCTGGTAACTTACGTATGAATATCATAGGAATGTCATCAGGTCCAGGAGATGAGTTCTTAGTACTATTGAGGCAGTCGAGGAGTTCATTCGATGTGATTGGGCAGTTCAGTATATCATGTTCCATACTTTGATAATTGATATCTATTTTTTCGTCCTGCCTTTTTTTTGTCATGAATGCAGAGGTATAATTATTGTCACTTGAATGTTGTTCATAGGTTGATGCCAGTGCCTCTGCAATGTCTTGTGGTGAGGTTAAAATTGTGTTTGTGTTTTTTAAGTGGTTTATGGGATTGTGTATATATTTTCCTGAAACTTTTTTCATCATTTTCCAGACATCTCCTATGGGAGTTGTGTTATTGATTCCAGACACAAATTTTTTCCATGAATCGCGTCTGCTCTTTTTCATGATATATCTAGATCTCGTTCTTAATCTTTTGAATTCTATTTGGTTTTGGGGTGTTCTGTGTCTTTTGTAGGTATTCAATGCTTTCTTGGTCTGTTTGACAGCTTGGTTGCACTCAGAATTCCACCAGGGTAGTGGGGGATGATTTCTGATAGTTCGAGTTTTTCCAATGCACGTTTCTGCTGTGTCAGTTATGATCTGTGAGAATTGTTTAACTATTTCATCTATGCCAAGCGAAAACAATTCATTTTCTTCCAAGCATGATATTCGCGATTCTAGGGTTGTGCTGAAAAGGGGCCAGTCTGCGTTGTTAAGGGACCATTTCGAAGAAGGTGTGGATAATGGATCTACCTTCTGATTATTTATTATGATCGGGTAGTGGTCGCTACCATACAAATCACTAAGAACATACCATTCGAGTGACATGGACAATATTGGCTCACAAATTGAAAGGTCAATGGCTGATGATTCTCCATTGCCTACATTGAAGCGAGTATTCCTTCCATCATTCAGCAGATTGAGGTTCAAATTATTCATAATGGTTTCTATTTTCCTTCCCTTTGTTGTGGTTCTTTTTGAACCCCAGATATGGTAATGTGAATTGAAGTCTCCAAGTATCAAGCGGGGTGTGGGTATTTGATTGAAGAGGTCCGTAATGGCATCAATATTTGGATCCTGGTTTGGTGGAATATAAATATTACATATATGTAGTTCTTCCAGTCCTTCGATTGATACTGCAACTGCCTCCATATCCGTCGTCAGTGGGATAGCTTGTGCTTCCAATGAATTTTTCACATAAATGGCTACTCCGCCGCTGGCGTGTTGATTAATGAGTCTGTTTTTATAGAAGCATGTATGGTTGGATAATTTGTGTACTGTATCATTCCGAAAGTGAGTTTCTTGTGAACAGATGATTGATGGGGTGTATTTTGATAGAATGATTTTCAACATTTCTATTTGGGTGTAATACCCATTGAGGTTCCACTGTATTATTGAATTGAATTTACGGTTTTTGATGTTTAAAAGGTTTCTTGGGATGTGTCGCTGTCCTCTATGTCACTGATTAGCTCGAGTTTTAATTGTTTCCTTATTTTATTCTGAACTTTGGTGCATCTTGTTTTGATTTTACGTTCAGTTAGAAGGGGGTAAATTTTATGTAACAAATTTAGGAGGCCGGTGATATCTAATGTGTATGATTTTGCAATGCTCAGCGGGTCAACAGAGCCATGGCTGTTTTCAAAAAAATTCTTTAGTTCTTCGTAGGTCAATACATATTGCTGGGATTGGTCTTCAAACATCGGTTTGATGGGACCTAGTAGTTCATCCATCTGTTGTTTTTCGCATGTAATAGTTTTACCTTTTTTTCTTCGTTGTTCTACAGTGGGTTGGGCGAATAACTCTTTTTCATCAGGTGTAATCGGTTCTGGGGTGGTTATTTCGAGTCTGTTCCTTTTTGCTGAAGGTGTGGCTACCGGTGGTGTGATTGTTCTTACCTCCTTGGGCCGTTCAACCTCAGTATTTTCGGTTGATTGTGATGGAGTGTTGTTAACGGTATTTGCGTCGTTATCTTGTGTGAGGTTTTGTGTAATGATCTGGTGGGTAATCGTGGCGATTTGACATTGTGCTGCCAAATGTCCCTCTTGCTTACATTTGAAACATAGCTTGTCAAGGGACAGATAAATACGGTAGGGAGTTTGATCGTATGTGATGACTACGGATTGAGGAATTGTAGAGGGGTCAGTTGGGGAGATATAAGTTTGTCTGCGGAAACTCAATATGTGCTTATATTCCGGGTTGGAGGTCCCTATTCTGAGAAAAGTGATGGGTGAAACTAAAGTCAGTCCTATTTTATGGAGTTCCGCTGTTAGTACTTCATGGGGGATTGTGGGACAGACATTAGATATAAGAAGTTTTTCGTTCGGTGTGATTAGTTTTCTGGCGATGTGGGTTTCTTGATCTATGGTGATTTTTCCTTCGGCTTCATTTATGAATTTATCTACGATTTCTTCACTTGATAAGTATACGCAAATTCTGTTATTGGCAATTCACGAGGAAAATAAAATATTTCTTGGATGAACAACATTTCCTAAAGCTACGAGGTAGTCCTCCAGTTTCAGGTTTTCGAGGGCAGTGAACAAAATTCCTTGTTTTTTAGAAGGGTGCTTGGTGGGGTTCATTTGACTTACTACGGATGAGAATAGTCTGTTGATATTTGGGGGATTCCTGTAGTCAGAAATCCCCAAATTAGTTCCTTCATTCATGATTGAGAAATTGCTTTCATTACAGTCTTAGTGCGCCCCTGCACTTCTGCTCCAAGAGCGCTGATAAGGCTTGGTATTTGGCTTTTCGTACAATGCCGATTCCTGTTTCACTTATATTCATAAGGATATTTGAACACTTATAGCAATTGACTTACAGGAATATAGACGATGTCCTATGTTTGGAACTGATAGATGTTTCACTCGAATTTGTAGACTTTTAATTTCACGTATAAATAAAAGTTTCGGAGGCTGATTCTGAGCACACTTATTGGTTACAATGTCAGGGCCGAACTCCCTCAATCAACTTGCTTTCTGATTATGGAAGAAATTATGAACATATTTTAAATCATACTTTTTTGAAAACATCAACAACCTGCCCGCATAATATACCCATTAATGAATTATTACGAAGCTTATCATGATATGACATAGGTATGTATTATACCCTATTGGCTGAGCTCGTAATCAACAAAGGAAATTGTCACAGCACATATATCGCTTATTACAGTTGACCCCTGTATGTATACAGGGCAGTTAATCCAGTGACAAAGGATAAGTGACAGCCAGAATAATTATCTGATAAGGTTCGGACCGTGAAGGGACGAGAAATTGCATTATTCCGAAATTTGACTACAATAATCCAATTTGGTAGAAATTCTGTAACGCGTCTTGTTGCTTGTGCAGGGTTTCATTCGAGTGTTCAGAACAAAGTGTTAAGGCTATAATAGGTATATGTAAAATATTTTTATTTCCATTTTTCACCTGTCCCGATGTCTGTCTGTGGGTTTGTTTGTTTGTTTTACTCGTTAAATTTGACCCACTTCTAGTAGTCCGATTAACGTGAAATTTGACAGGTTGTAATAATTCCGGTGACAATGCATTATGGAATTTTTGTTAGAGAAAAAACAAACTGGCGGCTCCAATATGGCGGACGAGTTTTGTGATTATGGTTCGATTCTATTCACAATTGGTATGTGGGGGTTTTCTGGGTCAAAGATCACGAATTATTTAAATTTAAGATGGCGGCTCCACGAGTTTTGTGGTTTTTGGGGTGGTAATATTTTTTTTAAAATCCACGAATTCAAGATAGCAGCTCCAAGATGGCGATGAGTTTTGAGATTATAGCACGATTCCATTCAAAATTGGTGTGTGAGTTTTTTGGGGTTGAAGATTATTTTATGACGGAATTCATGAAACACTTAAAAAATTAATAAAAATGATTAAAAAAACTCAAGAGAAGCTTTTATACAAATGCACTGAAAAGGAAAAACTAATTTCTTTAATTGTTTGACCAAGGTTATTCTGTCAGGAGCAGATTCAAAAGTTTGCCGCAAATATAAAATAGGTATTCTTGCACGGCAAGATTTTGAATCTGCTACCCACAGAATAACCTAGGTCAAACAATTAAAGAAATTATTTTTCCTTTTTATTGCATTTGCTTAAATGCTTTTCTTATTTTTTTATATTTTGTTTTTTTTCTGGAAAATATTGTCAGGAATCTCAAGTTTGTGGCTATTCAAATACTGAACCAATTATTGTACGTTTATTTATACTCCACAACACAAAACAATAATTAATTCTCAAAACCAAATAACTCAATTGAAATTCACAAATGATATACCGCGCACGTGACTTAACTTCGGAATCAATTCATTTCTTAATAAAACACATCGTCAGTGATGCGCTGTCTCTTATATAGGTCATTGGCCGTATAAAATTCCCAATGCTAGTTTCACGGCTTTTCTCGAAATCGCTCGAATCGACTTATTTATTCTAGACAATTTTTTTTTTAATTCCGAGGCAGTTGCCAAACAACATGCAGGGGCCTAGTGTATTCGTTTCAATAACATGTAGACCTCCGCGTTGACTGAAGTTTCAGTAAACATGGTCCTCCATGGGCTGGTCAAAAGTATCACCGGTCACAAAGCCCACAGATCGGCAATTTTGAAAATATTTCTCACCCTCCACAACAATGCCAAATAGATGATACGATTTCATTTTTACAAGCTTTTATTTAGTTTCACTTGTTAGCTCGTAAAGGTAAAATCTTGCAAGTGAATTTTGACCGACTTCTTGTCGTCCGATTTATTTGAAATTCGGCAGGTGTTCATAATTCCGGTAATAATGCCTTATGGAACTTTTGTTAGAGGAAAAACAAAATGGTGGCTCCAAAATAGCAGAGGAGATTTATAATTATAGTCCGATTTGATTCAAAATTGATATGTGGGGGTTTTCGGAGTCGGAGATTATGAAATTTTTGTCAAAATTAATGAATTCAAGATGGCGGCTCCAAGATGGCGGACGAGTTTTGTGATTATGGTTCGATGCAATTAAAAATTGGTATATGGGGGTTTTCGGGGTCATAGATCATGATATTTTTGTCAAAATTCATAAATTCAGGATGGCGGCCCCAAGATGGAGAACGAGTTTTGTGATTCAATACGATTCAAAATTGGTATGCGGAGGTTTTCAGGGTCGGAGATTATGAATTTTTTATCAAAATTCATAAATTTAAGATGGCGGCTCCAAGATGGAGGACGAGTTTCCTGATTATGGCCATATTTCATTCAAAATTGGTATGTGGGGGTTTTTAGGTTCGAAGATTATGAATTTTTTGTCAAAATCTATGAATTGAAGATGACGACATCAGGATGGCGGACGAGTTTTGTGATTATGGTCAGATTCTATTCAAAATTAGTGTGTGGGAGTTTTCGGGGTCGGAGATCATGATTTCTTCCAGCTCAAAACTTACAGGGAAGATACCTTGTGAAAACGATGCTCTATAAGAATTGAACAGATTAAGGCGAACTAACTAAAAAGCAAAAAATAAAATAACTAATAAACAAACTTTTTAAAGACAAGCTTTTATGTAAATCGTCTACTAAAACGTATAAAATGAATTCAAGTCATGCCTGACAATGATTTAATTATTTTTCGTTGAAATGTTTGGCTTCACAAAAGCTTGTCGCGCGAATTATAATAAAATTAATACTTCGACAAGTTGTTACTTACCAACTATTAATTGTCCAATGGAATTGATTGGTACCTACTCTCATGAATACTTTTGTATAAATCAAATACTTCCACAAGTTCTTACTTATCAACTATTCACCGCCCAATCAAATTAATTGGTACCTACTTTCATGAACACTTCGCGTGATAAGCTTTTTGAAACCAAATAATTCAACAAAAAATAATTAAATCATTGTCAGAATTGACTTCAATTGATTTTATACGGCTTAAATTGAAGCTTGTCTTCAAAAAGTTTTTTTATCAGTTATTTTATATATATATATACAGTATCGGAAAGTATTCATCTTGGGTATGGTGGTTTCATGAGAGCGTAAAGAATAGCTTGCTATATGTTGAGAGAGCATTACAATTTCTTCTCGACTCGCTCGAAGAAGGGATATCGACTTCACGACACAGAGATAGGAGAGTCAGGGCGGTTAGCTCAGGACGTCAGTATCATACCAGCAGCAGTCGGGAGAATGTGTGCGCTGCAATGAAGAAGAATTTTTGACGATAATTTCACATCAGATAATTTAAACAATTTAAACTGAATTATTGATTAAATTTAATCTGTCGGACGACAGGTAAATTAAAATATCTTTGGTGACGTGGTGGCCGCGAAAACAGAAGAAAATTCTTAAACATAAACAAAAGCAAACGATATTTTTGTAAGAATAAAAACAAAAAACTTATTTCTAACAGAAAAACAATTATTTCTTGAATGGAGAGAAAAAAATATTTACAAGAAAAGACAAACAAAATTAAATATTTTGTGTACGGAATTATTTTATTAAATGTTCGAACAAACCACCATTTTGGGCCAAACAATAGCCGAATCTATTGTACAATTCTGTTCTAGTAGCCGCAAGGGTAACTGGTGTTACCTGAGCACACAACTGAATAACTTTTGCCCTCAGTTCATCTAAATTGGTGGCACGTTCGAACTCATGCCGATATACCTCCGATTTTAGCATGCCCCAGAAATAAAAATCGAGAGGTGCTACATCTGGTGATCGAGGTGGCCAGTTGATTGTACCTCGAGTACAAATAAACCGATCGGGAAATAATTGATTCAAAAATGTAACCATCGTGCCTGCATTGTGGGCAGGACAACCATCTTGTTGAAACCACACGTCGTTATAGTCAATCGGAAGAGCGCGAACTGCAGGAATAATTTGATTTTGCAAAAGTTGCAAATATTTTGCTGTATTTAAATTCCTTTCAATAAAAAATAGGCCTATGACGTGATGGCCTGAAAATCCCGTCAACACATTTAATTTTCTTGGGTACTGTGTCCTCACAGCAATACTCAAATGTTTATTTTTACGAGACCAATAACGTACTACGGATGGGTTGTATTTTCGATGAATTGAGAAGGACGATTCATCGGTAAATAACACCTTTTTTAGAAAGTCATAATTTACACAAAATGCCTTATTGCATTTTTCGAACATCGTTTCACAAAACTCCATACGTCTGAAATGGTCTCCAGGCAAAAGTTCTTGTGTGGTGTTGACTTTGAAACAATGATAACCGTTTCTCTTCAAAATATTCCTTACAGTTCTTTCATTCAAATTCACTTCGTCGGCGATCTGTCTACTCGAACAAGGTGTCGTTTCTGCCAATGCACACACTTGTGTTTATCTTATTTCCCGTTCCTCAGGTATTTGTCTAGGATGCGGTGGTGGATTTGTGGGACAACATTTTTTGCAATGTGCTGCCACACACCCAAAATTCTGAAATTCATTAATAATTGAAAGGACAGTCGCTTCCGTAGGTACAGGTATATCTGCAAAAGCCACTATGAATAGATTTCTAGTATCTTGTACAGAATTACCCCCAAAGTGCCACTTAACGATCTGTACTTTCTCTGCGGTTGTGTAAATAGGCGGCATGTTTCAAAAGGTAATCATTGTCACGGGCTTTTGTTTTCGCAACCACGGCTCGGCAAGAATGAGTCAAGTCGCTGTGCGCTGTGTCGCATTGCCACGTGGTCAGTTAATGTGTTGGGTGGGGTAACAGGAGGAGCGCACAGCAGTGCGTCTCTCTTGTTTATGTGGTATTATCATATCATTGCGGTCCTTGTTGCTCGTGTAGATTTCTGTCTATACCCCAGATAAATTGTTTCCTCCGATACTGTATATATATATATATATATATATATATTATATGTATATACATATATATTTATATATATATATATATATATATGTATGAAAGAGAGTAATATGTCACGCAGGTAGCTATAGCTGCCTCCGTGGTGACGTTAGTTGTTGCCCTGGAAGTCAGGGTCTGCTGACCGAAACCACAAATGAGCGGCTGGCTTCTGTTTGTTGACTCCGTTGATTTGTCGTTTTCTACCAAGTGTTGTTCATCCTCGCACTTCTCCACCGTACTGATGAGAGCCGAGAGCCCGAAACACGTGTCTACGGTTAACTCTTTTCTCTGAGGGCTATGTCCACTAAATTCTTTCCATTTTATATATATATATATATATATATATATATATATATATATAAAGTATATTTTGTGATCCAGTTCAATGATATGCTCCTTCTTTTATTACAAGCTTTCATTTAATTTCACCTGTCCCGGTGTCTGTCTGTCTGTAATCAAATCTTGCAAGTTAAATTTGACCCACTTCTAATCGTCCGATTGATTTGAAAATTGGCAGGTGTACATAATTCTGGTGACAATGCATTATGAAATTGTTAGAAAAAAAATGGTGGCTCCAATATAGCGGACAATTTTGTGATTAGGCTCCGATTCTATTCAAAATTGGTATGTAGGGGTTTTCGGGGTCGGAGATTATGATTTTCTTCAAAATTCAAAAATAAATTAGATATAAATTTCTAAACTAGTGATTTAACATCATAAATACTGAAAAATAAATAATCGGAAAAAAAAATTGAAGTAGGCTTTCATTTAAACAGAACTAAGAAGTTAAGAAATAAAAATTATAAAAAAAAACATTTTTAAAGACAAGCTTTTTTACAAATGCACTAACATGGAAAACATTATTTCTTTCTTTGTTGTTCTAGTTTATTCTGTGAGTAACAGATTCAAAAGTTTGCCGCGGATACAAAATAGGTAGGTAATCAATAATTTTTTATCACGAATTATTTGTTTTGTAATGATGTGCCATCTATCAGCGAGGGATCACACTGTCTACCCAGAACTCAAGCAGTAACCACATATTATGTTGGGTGATCCTGAAACGTGTTTTCTTCAGTTCCGGCTCTACGAAACGATGCCACAGTATAAACGCATTCTACTGTGACGATGCCCTGTAATGTTCTCAAAAGAACATCATTTAAGCGGTATAAGGAAGTAATATGGGTTGGAAAGGGATTGGTGGAAGGAGATATTCATTAACATTCTTTGAAGTTAGGAGTTTATAGTCGTAGGAAAAATCCTGAACATATATGCATATATGTATATATATATTTAAATATATATATATATATATATATATATATATATATATGTTAAAAGCATGAAATTATAGATAGTGACACATATAATCTGTGCGGTGAAGCTTAGACCTGTCATCGTGGAATTTTAATGACACGAAATTTCGTGCACATTAATAGGTCACCAACAGATGTCAGCATAGGCCAATCCACGACACCAATAGTCGTACTCCTAGTGCGTTCTGGGTAACGCAAAACAAATAACGAGAATAAGAGAAATTTGTTACGAATCCAAGAGAGCCCACCATCCACCTACAGCCTGTTTCATGGTTTCCCAATCATCAGGACGGCTTGTGGTCCCTTTCAAATTCGTGTCAAATATCTCGTAGAGTTAATACCTATCGGCAAGTACAAAAATGTGAGAAGCATTAAATTAAAGATAGTGACACCTTTAATCTGTGCGGTGAAGCTTAGACCTGTCATCGTGGAATTTCAAGACACGAAATTTCGTGCACATTAATAGGTCACCAACAGATGTCAGCATAGGCCAATCCACGACACCAATAGTCGTACTCTTAGTGCGTTCTGAGTAACACAAAACAAATAACGAGAATAAGAGAAATTTGTTACGAATCCAAGAGAGCCCACCATCTGCCTACAGCCTGTTTCATGGTTTCCCAATCATCAGGACGGCTTGTGGTCTCTTTCAAATTCGTATCAAATATCTCGTAAAGTTAATACCTATCGGCAAGTACAAAAATGTGAATGCATCAAATTATAGATAGTGACACCTATAATCTGTGCGGTAAAGCTTAGACCTGGCTCTCTTGGATTCGTAACAAATTTCTCTTATTCTCTCTCTCTCCCTATATATATATATATACAGATATATATATATATATATATATATATATATATATATATATATATAATATATTGTTATAGCAGGCCAATAAGTGTACGCTTTTACACGGTTTCCAAGCTTTCGATAATATTTATTATCATCATCAGGGATGCTACAAAATAGGAAGACACATAGGAATATATAATAGAGAAAAACAAGACATTCATAACTTACAGTGTAAGTGAGGTTATGCGGCGATGATGTTAAAATTATATATAAAGTTATGAGAACAAAACTGTGTATACAACTCACAGGAATCAACTACAATCCACATTACATACGTTAACAATGTATTCTTATGTTGAGAATTATGAATCGTGTTTTACTTTGAAAGGGTTGTCAACTAGACATGTGAATGGATGAATTCTCAAATAGACTTACACAACAGATAATATAGACCACTGTTATATATATATATATATATATATATATATATATATATATATATATGACCCATTTGTAAGCGGGCCACCTTTCTAAAACTGTTATTTATTATCCGATTCAGAAGTTTTTTTTTCAGTATAGAGCATCAATAGTTCTAGTTGAATGCCATAAATTCGAAATAAAAATTAAAATTTCACGGCCTACTTCGAATTTTTCTCAAGATCAAAAATCCAAAAAACATACTAGCGATTTTTTTTAATAAAATATGACAACGCCGCTGGATTTGTTATGCTTGCAAATGGGTGTGACAAAAATTTCACGATAAAATAAAAAAATTCCACAGAAATTCATATCACTTTATCAAAATATTTCGAATATTCGTCAGATAAATCACAATCTTGTTAAAAATATCGTTCAAAATGCTCTTTCAGGTCGTTAGCAGTCGAGTTTGTAAACAGCAGTTATTCAAAATGGCGTCAAATTATGTTTCTTCCAAACGTAACTCCATAGTATAGGAGATAGTTATGTCCATCGGAGATTTTTGCCAAAGAAATTAAATGTACATCTTCACATCAAATAGTAATCAATATTCAATAATAACCAATATTGATAACATAAATGAACTACAACAAAAGAATGGAATGAAATGAGTGCCTACACAGCAATTTTCGTACTTTTCAACCAACTCCCCATTTTATTCGATACATTTATTCCACCATTTTCTAATGCTAACTAACCATAAGCACAGTTTATAGCTAAAGAATCAGTTCGCTCACTTGGCGTCGGCACTTTGATCTTTATGTTCTCGTTTGTACACTGCGCAACTCTGATTTGTATCCCTCGCGCATACCGCGTATTACTGTGTTACTAATACGGACATTTTTCGGATACTTCGAAGAGCGATAATCGCGTACAGTCTTCTGCGCATCCTGAATTGTTTCCCTGGACTGGATGTTACCTTGCAACATGCATTTGGGCCAAGTGAGCTAACTTCTTTAGCTATAAACTGTGCCATAAGATTCGATCAACATTCGATCATTGGTTTGGGGTAATATCTGTGCAAGCCTGTCTTATTCTTTCACGCGGTTCCTCTTTGGTGGTTGACAGTTATTCCACGTATCAATCTTGGTTTCATTCAAACATGCTTGGGATACATTTCAAAAATATTATTTTTATTAGGAGTAACTTTGGTTGCTATAGAGATGACAAGTCATCAGAACAATAGATGAAAAGACACAAATTTGTAAGTGTCAGTTTATAACTCCTCAAGTACCCACACTAATAAAGAAGTATGGCTGATAATTTGACTTTGCAGTAGAAAATTGAAATAGTAAGACTTCGTGGTAACAACGACAGATCCGAAAGGGAAGTATGTAGAATTTTCAATAACATGCATCCGGAGCGTCGAACTATTAGCAGAGCTACAGTTGGCCGAATACACCAAATTTTCAATCGGTATGGAGCTGTTTGTAAACATATTCTGAAGAGTAGTAATATTGTACAAAGACAGAGACGAAATAATTCTGAACGAATTCAAAATTATTTAAATAATAATCCGAAAACAAGTGCGAGAATTGCAAGTTTGGACATTAACTTACCGCGTGAAACAATAAGGAGAAATCTTAGGAAATATAATAAGATGAAGGCCTTTGAACCAAAGTTTCTTCACACCTTGGAAGAAGGCAATAATGAAAAGAGGATGGAGTATAGTTTATGGGCTCAAGGATAATATCTAAATAACAGGAATTTTCTGAAAAAAAATTTGTTCAGTGACGAGGCAACATTCACAACCAATGGAATAGTTAATTCTCAAAATAAAAGGTACTGGACGGAAGAAAATCCATATTGGATAATTAATTGCAGAAGACAGTACTCACAAAAAATAAATGTTTGGTGTGAAATATTACATACCAAAATAATTGGCCCCTTTTTTTTTATAGCAATTTAAATGGTAATTTTTTTTTTGAATTTTTTGAAAAACGAATTTTTTAACGCTATGGATGAACTTCCACTGGCAGAAGAGGCTCATCTTCTATTTCAATTAGATGGCTGTTCCATCCACAATAGCAGGATTGTGAGAGATTAATTGGAAGAAAATGTTCCTAATCGGTGGATAGGGCGAAATAGTGCATTGATCGAGTTTCCCCCCAGATCCCCGGACTTGACTCCATTGGATTTATTTTTAGGGGGCTTCGTTAAGGAAAAAGTTTACAAAACTCGCCCAACGAGCAAAGAGGAACTGCGTGAAAGAATAGGACAGGCTTGCAGAGATATCACCCCAAACCAATTATCGAATTTTATGGTTAACATTAGAAAACGATACGATAAATGTATCGAATTCAATGGAGATTTGGTTGAACAGTCTGAAATTTAATGTATCATGTCAATACATTCTTTTGTAGTAGTTCATTTTTGTTATTAATATTGGTAATTATATTATTGGATGTAAAGATGTGCATTCTATTCTTTGACAACAAACTGCAGTGTTCTAAGAGACATAACATATCCCACATAGAGTTGTTATGTCCTGAAGGAGTATTTTAAATCATATTATTTACAAAATTGTGATTTATATGACAACTATTCGAATTATTTCGATATTGATATGAATATTTTACTTATGCTATAATTCTGTGAAAAAAAAATGTATACTGAAATTTTGGTCACACCCATTTGAAAGCATCACAAATCCAGTGGCGTCGTTAAATTTCATAAACAAAAATCGCTAGTATGTTTTTTAGATTTTTGACCTTCAAAAAAATTCGAAGTGGGCCCCGAAATTTTTATTTATATATATATATATATATATATATATATATATATATATATATATATATATATAAAAAGTATCAAATTATAGATAGCGACACCTATAATCTCGTTATATATATATATATATATATATATATATATATATATTTTTATATATATATATATATATACGGGGTGTAATCTAACATCTTGCATACCCGTGAATGGCGAGTGTATAATGCCATTTTATAGCGAATTACAATGGTTAAAAATCCGAAAAAAAATTGAACACAAATTTTGTTCTTTGTCAAATTCGACAACATTTTGGGGAGCGCCGCTCGCCTAACCTCAGCTGTCCTGGTCAAAGCTGTAAGTAAAGCAAAAAGCATTTAAATAATGTGGAATATTGAATTAATTGTGTGGTAAAAGAATCTAAAAATTTTCATTTAAGGCTGTTTGCGATAGATATTCAATTTCAAAGTAATGAAAACAAACAACCTTCGTTATATCCAAACTGGTAGATTAAGTCAGAACTAGTAGATACCAACGCAGCTTTGACACTTATCAAATCACAATTATCCAAAAATCAGTTATATGAACAGAAAAGACACAGTATTGTTTATTGTTTTCAAATTCATTCAATGTAGTTTAGTTTAAAATCTGGTTAGATTCTGGAGTCGTCAGGAGTCAGGAAAACATATGTCATCAATTGTCAAAGACTGTGTATATCTAAAATGAGAAAACGCTTCGGGTGATTTCTTACTAACATAATATAAATTATGTTTTATAGAATGGCATTTATGCAAAATTATTTCGCGATATTAAGGCTCCATATTGACTTGAAGATATATACAATTCCTTTTTTCAGATGCTCATAAAATCAGATGTGGAATCATCTGCTACTGAAAGATATCACTATCTTCCATCGTTCAAAATAACCTCTTGTGGAGAATTCATGTTGAAAAGGAAAACATTCTCAATTGAATATTAAATAGAAAGATTTTTCTGTAAATTGAAAAATTCACGATAAAAGTTATTTTTTGTGAATGTCTAACAGAAAACAACTACTTTCCCGGCTGAAACCATGCTGGAAATTGGACTGCATCTAATCGATATTCTGAAAGGACCCCAACTCAAAAGAAAAAATCTGAAATTGAAAATTTGCATTTTCATTCAGATAGTTATCTGATTTTCTATTCATGTCCTAATTAAGAACTCATATAGATGAATGAGGCAAAGAAGAATGCTTTCCAAAAGAGAGTACTCACCAGAAATAATTTGCAACAGTGACGCAAGAGAGGCATCGCATTCACTAGGTCTTCAATACATTTTTGTCGACGAAAATCTATTTCACGCTTCCATGATCATCAGGAAGTAGTTGTTTTCTGTTAGACATTCACAAAAAATAACTTCATTTTTATCGTGGATTTTTCAATTCACAGAAAAATCTTTCTATTCAATATTCAATTTAGAATGTTTCCCTTTTCAATAATCTCTTATTATAGGACTATAATTTTTAACTCCCTTTGAAGAAAATATTCCAACAAATAGAATGAGGAAGTTAAAACATCTATTTTAGTTCAAACTTCATGAAGGCATGACATTTATGACTTAAGTTTCGAAGTTAGGTTGGCGTTTTCTATATAAGTCGAATTCAATCCCCATTATCATGGATACGTGTTCTACTTTTGCCCCGCCAGACTAAAAGTGAACTGGAAATTCTTCACATAATTTCACATCATATGTGTTTTCAAATCTTAACAAAAAATAGCATATGCTATTCGGCCTAAAAATGAGTTTAAGTCTTCGCATATTGGCAGATTACTCCACCAATATCACACAAAAAGTTAGTTCTACTTCCGATAAGCAATATACTGTAACGAATTTGGGGTTCGTGGCTATTTAAATATTGATCTAATTATTCTCTTTTTATTTACACTTCACAACATAAAACAATAATGAACTCCGGCTATCAAACAACCCAATTGGGATTCATTACCAATACTAGACGTGATATTCCAAACAAATCACCAAAAAACTTGAGAACCCATAAAGAAAATTATCCCACCTTCTATCTTCTGAAGTAATCAACATACCAATTATATGTTAAGCTTGAAAAAAAATTATATGCATTATTATGAATATTGGCATTACAAACGAAAATATGGACCACTTGTATCTACTTAAGTGAAAGAGGAAAGGAATTGAAAGATAAAACGAATATATGGATATAGCAAACGGTGGCCAAGGGAATTTAATTTTTGAAACCATACCTAAGAAATGTGTCTCAATTGATCAGTGCTCTTCCTCTCGTATGATTTGCAAGCTCATTAGCAAAATATAAAGGCTCTGAGACCTGGAGATATTTGAATTTATATTTTCCAGTAGACAACTTTTCGAATTGTAAAAGGTGATAAACCTCAAAACACGTTATTTCCAGAACTTGTTGGTCTTATATATATGAAATGAGAGGAAGTCATTTTCCTCTTTGATCATGATGAATATAACTCCTCTCTAATCATAAATAAACTGAACCTAACATTTTACGGGGTTTTTTGTACTGCCAGTGAACTTTTAGCTTTCGGTGTTTATTTATAGTCCCTTAGATAGCTTTTACTGAGGAGTTACGTGAATTATGCATTATAAAAACACCATAATTCTCTTTTTTGTTCGGAGTTTGCATGAAAGGGATCTCAGTCACATTAATGCTTATCTATATACTGTGTGGACATTCCTTTTGGAAAGGGTTATTAATCTTCAGCGGTTTAATGAAATCATTAAAAAAATACAGTTTATAAATGTTGTCGGGATACTCCCGGATGTTCGCTACTTTTATTCACAAGCTGATGGTGAATAACCTTTCATAAATCAAAACATGCAGCATGAAAATTACAAGAATGCATGATTAATTTCATTAAAAGTAAACATTCATACAATGCGTGGCTAAAAATAAAAATATGCAAAAATAAGAAATACCGGAACTTGTGTCGAGGTTGTATAAAACAATAAAGTTTATTTTCTATTCTGGCCCTTGTCAATGAGGAAATGAAGTACTTGCTCGGCAATGGATACATGAAGGGTCGAAATGTATATAAAAGAATTTGTATTTGTTTCTGTGAGTACTTCGTACAGCTATTTTATCAGATGAAAAGAGATAGTCGTACTATGAATGTGGACTACTTACAATTAATTAAGCACCTACTGATATAGCCTGATTAACAAGTTAAAAAACGGGTGAATTCTTGTTCCCGGTCCTAAAAATATGTGCGAGAGCTCATTCGATTCGGAATGACGTCTAGAAAAATGTATCCCGAGCATTTATTAGCACATAAAAAATTGCAATTGTTATTAACAAAATAAGATTAAAAAAAAGAGATGCAGTTTTTCGTTAATAACTCAAAAACTATCAATATTTAAGAATTTTTGAAAAAAGATGCTCAAAGTTTTGTCTTTCAAAATCATAATTGGCATTTCTCTACACGTTGACAAAAAAAAATATAAATAATTTTATTGTTTATTAAGTTAACAATTTGTTATAAACAATTTGCCCTTTTTTTTTTTCTAAATGTAAAAAAAATTACAAAAACAGCCATATATACAAATACTAAAAAAAATTGTTTTAATTTTTTAATTTTTTAAATATTCAATGTCAATCTTTATTTTTTATTTTAATTAATTATAAAAATTTGTATCAATTTGTCCCTTATCTCTGTCTGAGAATCGTATCCTTCTCCAGCACCCAGGATATTCAACTAAACTTTCAAATGCCAATGGTTCCCTCTATATCAGCTATTAAACGTTGTACTCAATTTTATTTACGAAGGGTTTTCTTGAGTCATGTACTATGCTTATTTTAATTACCTTAGCATACGTTTCTTCAATTTCCTGTTATTCTTGCTCTGAGTGGCCCCTCATCTTTCATTTACATAATTCATTTGCTTCTCCTCTTATTTGTATATATTTTTCCTTATTTACTTCCATTAGTTCTACTTCTTTTTCTGTTATAGAATTCGTTTATAGGTCTTGTTAAACCACTTACTAATTTTTCTTGTAGTGTGTTATCCCAGTGTTCCTTCTGCTACCACTCCATTTGCTCTCTTTTCTTTGCGCATTTTTAATCCTAGATGGTCTTTCTTATTTCATTTTCATTACATTATTAGAAAATGGAAAACATTATCTAACTGTTGAAAGTTTGACTCTACCCGCTAAAACGAAATTAAAATATATCATCGAATTTTTTTTTGATTGGTTGGATCCAAGGTATAAATGAGAGGTATAAGAAATTTTGATAACTCATTGTAATTGTTTTACTCGGACATTGAACTTTAATCCAAAATTGGCATGAAGAGAAACGATTCTTCTTGATCAAAAAATCATTTCGTACAGGAATGAAATTTTGGTATAGAATTGTTTTTAACAAAAATTTCCTTATGAGTAACCCCAAGAGGTTATCTTGAACGATGGGAGATAGTGACTAAAGTTTATCTCTCAGAGTCGCAGATGATTCCACATCTGATTTTATGAACGCCCTGCTCATATTTTCAAACAAATCAAACTGAGAATCTTTCTGCTCAATGACCACTTTTAAGTGAACCAAATCTCTTTTATGAAACAAACAACACAAAGAGGCGAAAACAGTTTTTCTGGTTCAATGCTTCAAATTCCGATGATAAATGCATTGACTACTGCACCAACGAGAAGTCGCCATTCCAAAATACTTTTCTCCATTTAACTTTACAATGCTTCAATAATCAATAACTTCTCTGGCGTCGTGAAAGAATAACATATCCGAACTCATTTCCATACTTTGCGTGGTTGTTCTACCATGATCGGCAAAAGTTCAACCAGTTTTTGTAATCTTTCGTCTGCCTACCTCTAAATATCTGCAGTATCACAAACACTTCACGAATTAGATTCGAAATTTACATAATGTTTGAATTATTGAACGTCTTTTGTCTGAATGCAAAACACGATGGCTATTCCGAAATAAAATATCACACTGCAGTCATAATGAGGACTTTTGACCTTGTTCTTGTTATCAGTCATACTGACATAATACTTGTTCGTTTATCAGCTAGTCTCTTGTCAAATGAGACAAACGAACAAATCTCAGATGGCAAACAAACATTATTCATCCATTGATGGACTTCTATTGAACAACATGTTCTTTTCCAATATAGGTATAAAAATAAAATTTTGATAAATTTTTTCTCTTTCATCACCCGCTCTTTGGATATTTTCCGGCCTATAAGGCCCATCTTCGAACATTACTCAGATCTAGAACTTTTGTGTCAAATTCCCATGGAATATGATAATATTTATAATGAAATCACCACTTAATATGCCCAAAGAAAAATTATATCGCTTTCCACGTAACATAAAAAATAAAACACAAAATTAATCAGATATAGTGTCTGAACCTGTTGAATCTTTTGAAAATAATGTTCCGAAAGATGCTATGAATCTATGGAGAATTCAGGTCTAAAGTACAGTTTATTTGTCTTTTTTTCATTTGAAATTTGATGATTTTATTCAATTGCACTATCGTGCTGTCGAGTTCAAATTAAAAAGATCAGTTCAAGCTAATACTTGTAATTAAGGAAAATTACATGTATATTAATTGTTTTATTGACGAAAACACTGGCTTTTGGAAGATAAACCGTGTTTTTTTGGAAAACTATATTTTTCTAAATATTGTAGAAATGACTGTTGTGGTTGTATGAATTTGGTTGATAAATAATTTTTCAATGTTCAATGTTTTGTGTTGTAGATATAGATTTCCCTGATCAAATGATTTTTTTTCTAGAAAATGTGAAGTTGATATTATATGACCTACCGATCAAATCTAATATGGCGATTTTTATATAGATTACATGAATAACAATTCTACAGCTACTCAATTTCTTGTGACCTCAATCAATTCAAAGGGAGCGTGCATGTTGTACAGTTACTCTATTTTTCGTACAGTTTACTCTATCTGGACATTCTGATCACAGTGCACTATTTTGTTCGATATCATAACAAACAATGGAAATGAATATGACAGACTTTATAGGAGTGCAAATTGTAATTTGTTTTATTTTAAAATTGTTCTGAACGCGAAGGAAAAGTATTTTACTTTCTACAATGAGCTGTTAGAAAGAAGTATTGAACCAGGGTTATTATATATATATATATATATATATATATATATATATATATATATATATATATATATATATATATATATAATAATACTGACAGGGTTACGGCGAAACCTCCATTTTGATGACGTCTGATGTGTGCCAGAATCGCCAACTTTATAGAACTTATTTTCAAATTTCGAAGAGTAACAATGATGAACATTCAAGATGAACAGGGATGAATACAATAAAAACCTAAATAATTAGTATATGTTGGCAGCAGTGGCACACTTTCCTCACCTTACGTCTGGTCACCCGAACTCTCCTAAAGCTGTTTTATGCCGTAACCCTGTCAGTATATATATATAGTAACCCTGTATTGAACTAGAAAATCGAAATGAGGAAAACATAAACTAGGTAACAACAGGAATGAAAACGTAATTAGCGTAACATTTTTTTAAATGTCCCCAAGCACGCGGAAGAAACTACCTAGGGAATAGAATAAATTATTTCATAAATAAAACATTCAGTTGTCACTCTTTTCATCCTGGGAACTATTTGTCTTCTTTCCGTTATATGTCCTTCGACATGTAGTAGAATCAGTGAGTTTTCATTTCTGAATCCACCGACATAGCTCCGATTTTAATATTTTGGTTATGATTGTTTCAAACCCCTCTGGGGGCCCTGAAAATATTTTCATCGACTGCGGGAGTAGAACACGCGTCTGGTGGAAACAGTGGGTACAAGACTAAGGCTCATAGCACTGAGCCACTAGCCCCTTATATTCAATTATTCGAAATTAGAAACATTTTAGCGGGGGTACTTGAGTATTTATACAGGGTATATGGAAGCACCCCCGTATCTTTCGTATAGTTGAATGAGAATAATTTACTGGCTTCAAAAAAATTTCGCAAATCTTCCGAGTTCAGATATGTCTGAAACACCACTGTCTTCAGATAGCGGCATAAGAAGACATCAAGAGGTGTTAAATCTGAAGAACGTGCAAGTCACTTGGGAGAGCCTATGTTTCCAATGCACCGATTACCAAAATGTCCATTCTGTTATTACATATATATAGGAGCCCCATCTTTTTACCACAACAGAGCATCTCTTTTCTCTAGTGAAGTTTCTTTGAGAAGTTCAGGAAGATCAGATTGTAGAAAGTTTAGGTATATAAGACAGTTAACGTGCATTGCAAAAAAATAAGGACCTTAAAGACGTCGATGAAATAACCTACATTTACTGATCAAGTTGTATGTAAATTGGATCAGAAACTCAATGAAGATTTTTACGAGACCAATAGTGTATATTGTGATGGTTTAAACATTATTGTGGAACGTTGATTTGTCACTACACAGTATCTGGTTCAAGATATTGGGATTTTGCTAAAATATATTTTTCAAATACGCAATGAAGATAATTCTTTTCTCAAAATTATCAACTCTATGTTCCTGACGTAAATGAATTTTGAATGGTGAGAATTATTAGATTTAGGGATTATGTGTACTAATGAGTTACTTATGCCAATCTCGTTAGCTAAGCTTCGAGTCAAAATATGAGGATACACCTCCACCTAAGTTTATATATCAATGCACATTCCTTCAGTGCCTGCAGGTACATAATGATTTCTGGAAATGATCCTTCTTTCAATTTGTTTTCGACATAAAAAAACGTTATACGTGCAGGTAGTCGTTGCTCAGCAAACCTCTGTTGATACAATACTACAGCAGCATAGAAAAATATAGTAAATTTGATGTTTTCATTACGAATCCGAAGAGATTTTCAGCCTATCTTGCCTCGTGATATTGTTATTCGGAAATGTCGGTTGGTTATTCCATCGCTTCTGGCGTGTAGCATTCATCGTCCAAGATAACCTCTACATACTCATTAGGTGCCTTTTTGGAATATCTTTCTATTCTATGATTTTTATAATTCTACGTCAACTATTTTTGTGTGAATTGAAAAATCAATGATAAAAATGAAGTTATTGTTTATGAATATCTAACAGAAAACAACTACTTCCCCGGCTTAAGCCACGCTCGACATTGAACTACATCCAATATATATTGAAAAAGGACCCTAACTTGAGAGAAAATATCTGAAAGTATTTTTTTTTATTTTTATTCAGATAGTTATTTAATTTTTTATTCCAGTCTTAATTAGGAACTCATATAGATGAATGAGGCAAATAAGAATGTTTTCCAAAAGAGAGAACTCACCAGAAATCATTTTTAACATTGATGCAAGAGAGGCATCGCATTCATTAGGTCTTCAATAAATTTTTGTCGACGAAAATCTATGTCACGCTTCCACGATCATCAGGAAGACCGGAAGAAATGGGAAACACATTTTCTAAAAACAATCCCACTTTGCAAAGATGGAAAAATGTTAGAAACATTTCTTTTGGAGTGACACTCCGAAATTAGTGTCATGGGGTATGATAAATTGATTTGTTTGAAAATATGAACAGGATGTTCATAAGATCAGATGTTGAATCATCTGCGACTGAAAGAATATGAATACCCCACAAGAGGTTATCTTGAACGATGGTAGATAATGACTAAAGTTTATCTTTCAGTCGAAGATGATTCCACATCTGATCTTATGAAAATCCTGTTCATATTTGCAAACGGATGAATCTACGTCAATATTTACGAAAGATAGGGGTGCTTCTATGAGAAGTGAGACACTATTTATAAATACTTGAATGCCACAGCAAACATTTTGAATGATCTATATAATAAAACTGAATCCCGATTCTTTGTAAGCACAGAACGTGAGAACGGCTGGACTGATTTGGCTAATTTTCGTAATAGCCCGAGGATGGTTGTTACGGAAAAACTAGGAAAGTTTCCCGGAAATTGGAAATTCGGGTATATAAGAAATTTGGCGAAGGAATAGACTATCGAGTCATTTATTACCAAAGAGGAAATAGTTCAGCGGTTACACTGTCGCCTACCAAGCCAGAAGGTCATAGGAACGAATCCCGGCCAGAGTAACATCTTATTTTATAGAAACAACGGCTAGACCGATTTGGCTAATTGTTTTTTGGATGTTCGTAATACTCCGAATAAGATTTTTAGGGAAAGAAAATATTTTTAGAAGAGTTATTGGAAATTTTTTTGTCCTTGAAAAGTTTTCAGTTGTAATATCTCAAGAGAGTGAGAATAAAGTAAAAATAATTCGACAGATTTTCGAAAATTTGCAACAAGTTTGAGAAAGAAATCTGGAGAATTATTTTCTACTTTATCGAACTCTCGTGTGGTATTCTATAGATTATTTTTTAATGTTAGTATCATAAACACATTTCCTCGCACAATGATACAATGTAGGTACTAAACCGGTTTTGATTCGTTTCTCACTTTTCATGCGAGATGATGACAGACATCAAATTAAAAATATACGTTTTCAGACAATAAAAACTAAATACCTAATATTATTCCCGCGGCAATTTTCTAGGTAGAATATTCCCACTATAATAATGTTTTTATTGGCCAAAACGTACATGAATGATTTGAATGGAAAATTTCCATTGGTTTCTAGAAATATTAAAAAATAATCAGGAATGTATAATATAAAATAAAAATTATTTTATGTTGGTAAGCCCATAACTTGAGAATGGCTGGCCTGATCTGGCAATTTTTTTCTCGGGAAAACGGGATAACGAACGGGGTAACAGAAAAACGGTATGACAGGAAAACAGGAAAACGGAATAACGGAAAAAAGGAATAACGGGATAACGGAATAATGGGAGAAAGCGATAATGGAATAACGGGATAATGGGAGAAAGCGATAATGGAATAACGGGCTAATAGGAAAACGGGATAACGGGAAAACGAAATAACGGGATAACTGGAAACTGGGATAACGGGAAGCGGGCAGAGTCAAAGGCATAACCTAGGTGGAACTACACAAAAAAAAATAAAAAGGAAATTCTACGTGGACGAGAGTTTTCAGGAAAAAAAATTAGGAAATATAGAAATTTGGACAGGACAACGTCTGTCGGGTCAGCTTGGTGCTATTTCAGGGGGTTTGGATGTTTGAATGATTTTTTGATCAATTGATTCAATTAATACTTCAAGAAATAATCTGAATTTACCCTTACCTTTTTTCTCCCTAATCGAAAATTCTTTCATTTTTAAAGATTTGTTTGTATAGTATAATTTGCCAAATTAGCGCAAGGAAACCACTATATGAATAATGAATGCTTTAAGAAATATACTGGAGAACTAATAATTTTTATTTGGATAACGGTTATGTTCTTTCTAGGTATTCATGAGTTTGTTTTATACGTATATATTTATGAATTGTTTGTAGTTTATATATTTTATTTCAGATTCAAAGCTTTGTCGACAAGATTTCAATCGTAGGTCAATGAAGTATATTTATTTTTATGATTATACGCATATTTCAATTAGCTAAATATTATTGTTTTTTAATTAAATATAGACAGGTTTTAAATTGATGGTTAATGAAAGTATTCGAATAGTCGAGATTTTCGTCATTTCACAAAACAGAACCAGCTCAAAAATCTTATGGAAGACCTTCAGAAGTTCACATGGGTCCTTTGCTCCTCAAGAGAAAAAAATTAAGGGAAGTTTAGTCGAGTTGAATTTGAAAGAAAACGGCAAAGCTGTAGAATTCAATCTAAGACATTGGATTTCTGTAGACAACGCCTAGAAGAAAAATTGAGGGGGGATGGGAAGAAGTATTTTTCATTGAAACACCAGTTCCTAGTAGGCCAAGTGTCGCCAAGTCGATCCCAAACTTCTACAGGTATAAGTGCAAGCACCAGGGTTTTCAGACATCGTAATATTACTCCAGATAACTGAATAAACCAGTGACGTACATAATAATTTCATTGAACCTTTTTGTTACATATTATGTAGATGGGACAATATGTAGATGGGACAATATGTAGATGGTACAAAAGGCACATAGGTACAAACCTTACTCACCTACGTTGTAGTATGATACCTGATTTTGTAACATATGTAAAAACCACCCATCATACTTTAATGTAGGTGAGTAAGGTTTTCCATGTACCTTTTGTACCTGCTACCTGTAAAAGGTACTCGCTTTATATTACAGAATGTATTCAAAAAAATTCAGCTTTGCTGATATGGCGTAGGTCTCGGGGCTCTGGGATCTTACTCTATAACAATGAGTACAAGATTTAGAAAACAACAATGCATTCGAACAGAAAAAACTGAGTCAAGAATTTCGAGAGATATTATATACCTCTCAATTGAGATATACCTTTTCCAAATGGCTTGTGTGCATCGATGAATAACACAAATCATTCACATAATACTATTGGGCTCGGAAAATTAAAAGTGAAGCAAGAGAATCTGTGAAAATGCTGGTGATTTTCGATAGACATGATGCAAAAATTGAAGAGGTAATAATGTATTTATACGAAAGAAGTGAGTTAATCGATAAGTTGATCCACACCAAGGGAACAAACATGAGACAATCGTAAAATAACGTTTCTGGATAATTTAGTGGATGCGGTGAAACACCTTAACAAAAACCCCATTCTTCTGGAAGAGTTTATATTGAATCTACCTGTGAATTTGAAACACCGTGAGACCATGCAGGTAGTTCTAAACCGTTTTGACATCTAATGGCAAGTTATTATCATCAAAATTTGAGAAATATGTGGTCTGTTCAGAAACCAAGCATGAATTGACGAAAATATGATAGTGAATAGTATATTTTTTGTGTCTTAAGCAAAATCATCCTTATTAAAAGAATGTTTTCAGGAAAGACGGTAGTTGCATTCTGAAATATCATTATATGCTATATGAATCTGACCAGAATGAAAATTTAAACGAAAGTTCTGATTAGGAAAAAACCGTTGAAAACCATGAATTAGTTGATATTCATGGAATCGATGCCGATGAGATTACATTGAGAATATTATCATTAACGAGAGGAAGGTTTCAAACTGGTGATTGGATGTTGTGATATATGAAGTTCCGAGAGTTTCAATCCTTAAGGGAAATATTCACGAAAAAATGGGAATGAGAGGTACGCTAGAACCTTTGTGTACTGGACAAATGGACAGGTCCAAAAGTATAAACATTCAAAAATTGTTGATCTTAGGATCAGAGTGGATTCATAAGACTTGATTTTTTAAATAGATGTAAAAATCTTAAGAAATCTTAACCGACAATAAAAATATCCTTGAAGAATATAAGACCAGAAAGTATATAGAAACCGAAAATTATGACTGGACTATGTCATGAGGCTATATTGAACCGTCAAGGAAGAAATGGTTCAAGAGCCACCTTGACCAAATTAGCTTGGTTGATAAATGAGCAAGCTGTCAAAATAGTTATTTTTGATACAAGAGTATTAAGTAGACGTTTATGCCTTGAGGGCGATGATCTTACAAATCAATGAATACCCGCGGTGAATACAAAGTTCATACTAGTTCGTTATGGCATCCACAATATAAATATTTAAAAAAAATCGAAAATTAAATTTTATTTTAAGAACATTTTCATTTTATCATATCGTTGTTAGAGAAATGCTCTACCCACTCGCTTGAGTAACAAATTTTGCCAGCTGTTAAACTTGAAAAGTCAAATAGCAGGAAATTGCAAAAAATGCGGGAAAACCAACACAAAAGTTGCTACAAAAACTTGATATCCAGACAATGAAACATGAATCAACATTTACTGTAGGCAATCTAACTATCACCGGATCCTTCCAGAATTGCTAATTTTATATGAATAATACTTAATTTTATATTTTGTAATTTTATTAATAAATCATAAATCACACTGTTATGTAGTTGGTAACTGAGCAATAAAAACACTATAATGAACTAGTATGACATAATAGTATATTATGATACAAGTGTATAAGTGAGCCTTTAAAGCACGCGCAACGAGTTTGAGGCACGACGCGGAGCGGAGTGCCCTCAACGTTGCAAGTGCTTTAAAGGCACTTATACACGTGTATCATACGCTAATTTTCATTATACCTGCATCATAACTTCAGTAACAATACTGGAAAGGAATTTTAGATCAGGATAATGTTCCTTATATTTTAATCTTTTGTTGACATGGATATAGCAATTGTTGTTTACAAGCTTAGTTGACAGTTCATATTATTGATATGACAGTTGGACTTGTTTTTGTTACCTAGCAACCTTTAAAACACGGCTTGTTTTAATCTTGAGATTTCGCATGCTTCTTTCCTTTACAAAACGGCGTAAAATAAGTATTATAATGCAGGTGTAATAAAAAATAATCTTCGACACGCAAGTGAGTTTCAGACACTTGCAAGTATGATTGTAGTCAATTTATACATCAATATTGACAAAGAGTCATTCGAACTAAAAAACGTACAATTGGAATATCATTTATTCGATAAGAGGACTGAGTGAAAGCGAGGGATGGCTAGATGACAATACCAACCTGGGAGTAAGGGTAGAGATGGACTCGAATATGCTTGAAATTGATAAATCATTAAAGAGGATGGAGAGTTCGAGGAGCTATTGAAGGTGGAATCATCACATTCTGGAAAGCATGGATTGCAAACTGTTATTCACAGTTATGAAAGAAGGCGACGGATACCGAGGATGAATATTTTTAATTTTTATCGCGGGAAAAAATGTTGAATATTGTTGTTTTGTAATGAATTTTGTTTTCACGTTGTGAGTCAATGTTCAGATAGAGAGATGATAAGATTATCGTTAATAAAATAGTTTCAAAAGGTTACTATTATTTCACAAAAACTGAAGAAGCCCAAAAACCACAATAGGTTACTTGCTATATCGGGTCCTTCAGATCGCTCTACAAAAGAATCAAGTCAGTATATTACGTAGGAAATCATATTTGAAATGTTATGAGATGTATCATGGTATTTCGTGATAGGGTCGTTGAATCTTAGTAAGATGAATCATAGTAAAAGCTTTTTACTAAAGACATTTTCAGGATAATTCTTCCATAAAAATTTCCAATTTTATTTATTTAACTGATGTGTAATTTCAATTTTTTTTTCAGGTCTATCAGGCACATACTCTCAACAAGGGCAAGAACCTATACTTCAACGTGCTGACTTCTGGCCCAAATCGAACCATGTCGGTTGAAGGAGGCGGTGTTAACGCGACTGTCATTCAAGCCGATCTCGCCGCTACGAATGGCATCATTCACGTCATCGACCGAGTGCTCGGAGTACCATACTCTACTGTACTCGACAAATTGCGGACTGATCCAATGCTCAAGTGAGTTGATCTCAGCGCGGCCAAGCGCCAAATCGAAAAACATAGAAATTCCTAATCATTTTTCCTTCGTAATTATATTTGTTAATGAATCGCTGATGAATGATGATGATTTTGTAGTAATGATAATCATGATTTTGTAGTTTCTTCTGAGAGAGTAAAGGGTAGATTTCGAAAAAAATCATTTTAGTCTAGAAACAAGTATAAGTTGAACGATGAAATTAACAAATTAACAAATCATTTTTAATGAAGCGGTGTTCGTCATCTATATAACCTATTTTAAAGATAATTTGTACTTTATGGAAACTATGAGCATTCTTTCAACATTGTTACTGCATATTGTCCACACTTAATATCACAATTATAAACACGCACCAAGCATTTTTTTTCGAGTAAAATGTTTCTTTAAGCCGACCGAAAATTTAAATTTTAAGTAACGATAAATCTGTATCGATCCTATCAATTTTAACAGAATGAAACTTCTACAAATTGCAAATTATAATTAGCCATTTTTATTACTGCATATGTAGGCTTATTGAATCAATTGGACCTTTCCTAGTTAGCTACCGAATTTTCTTTTGGAGATATTTGGGAACAAGCACTGAAAATTGCAAAATATTGTTGATCAATGTTGTACTATTTGAAAATGTTGTGATAGATTTTCAGTATCTCCAATACTGCGTTTTAATAAAGACGGCTGGACGAGGTGGTGTCACATAATCAAAAACTGCACAAGTAACCCCTTTACCACACTTATTCACTTCACACCTATATGCGCATTTCGATAACTAAGTTACTCAGTGCATTTTTTGACTGCAATTTAGCATTGGCTTCATCTTCTCCTGGGTCAAGTCTGGCTATACCTGTAATGATTTTGGATCGTTTGATTAGTCTTTTTATTTCTTCGCTTGGAAAACAACATCTAAAATTCATCCTTTGAGAACATCTTGTTGCATAATCACATTTCCGATTAATTTCAATTTTCTTTATAGTATTTGTGGAAAGAAAATCATATTTTTGTATATAAAGATGAAGAACTTTTCTCTGGTAGACATTTTTTCGTGACAAAAATACTGCCAGGAAACCGACTGTGCCAACATACGGAAGACGGTCCGTAGTTATATTGTGTTATGTTTTCTACTCCAAACTGTCATTGTTAAATTTGTTATAAAGATTCAAAAGCATTTTTTCATCGTTTTTATTAGTAACGGAAAAAAACCGGGAAAAATCTGCGTTTTTTTTTTTAATTCATATTATTACCATTTTTCAAGTTTTGAAGCCGGCTCTCCACGACATAGTGGTGATATGTACTTTATTTGTGAAAAACTCAGGCACTGTTGGATTATTAGTTTTCGCATAATTGCATTTTGTTTTTTTAAGCACTTCATTGCAGCAGACCTGGATGCGTCATAGGTGGTCCAATTTCTATTTTTCTGGAAGATTTTGAGAGTTGAAGTATAGTACTACAAAATGGCTATTCTCATTTTGCATTAAAATGCTGGGAAATAGGTGAGAAATACTTGCAAACATGACCTGTTTTGCAGCATTTTAACGTAAAATGAGAAAATACATTTTGTAGTACTATACTTCTATTCTCGAAATCTAATTGAAAAATTGGAATCGGACCACCTATGACGCATCCAGGTCTGTTGCAATAAAGTGCATTAAAAAATGCAGATTGCAATTATGCCGAAACTAATGATCCGACAGCGCCTGAGCTTCTAACACAAAAAGAACATAATGATCACTATGTCTTGGGAAGTTATGGTTTTTTTTCAAAGCTGATTTTTTCGGTTTTTCCGGTTTTTCTCCGTTACTATTAATCCAATCGAGTTGTACTGGAACACATTTTCTTCGCATTCAGATTCTCTACAATTCGTCCATCGAAAGTAATGATTGCTTTGTTAGTTTTCAAGTTACAAGTCAAAAAGGATAAAAAATTAAAAAAAAGCTTCTAACTGTTTATAACAAATTTAGCAATGACAGTTGGGAGAAGGAAACATAACAGGATATAACTACGAACCGCCTTTCGTTTGATGTCATGGTCGGTTTTCCTGGTAGTATTTCTGTCACAGAATCAATAGACTGGAAAATCTCTATTGATTGGCCTATATTGGTGGAAATTTACAACTTCTGGGAGCATCCAAAGCAGCAAAATACCCGAAGGAATGGAATTCATGCAATATTGTAATATGAAAACATATGTTGAATACAGACGGTTATCAATGATAATTGCCGAAGTGGCTCTGGACATTGTTAAAATGAATCATTAATATTTGACTGAACGAATATTTATCGTACGTTGTCATTTCCAAAATTAAAAAGTCTAACGATAACAACGTAAAATATATTCTCTTGCATATACACACCTACCCCATGTATGTCCATATTTCATTTAATCATGAAGGGGGATGATATGTGGAACATCAAAGAAGTTCTGGTTTATATACAAAAAAAATGTGATCAGTAAAAGAGGGGATGATTTCCACCTCAGAGAATAACATCAAAGGAATATCCATGTTTTGGATATTTCTCTACCTGAGTAATAATTCTTCATTGGATTCAATGCTCGAGTTTTCGATAAGTAGTAAATTAATTCAATGCCGACGTTCATCACTCCGAAAAGTACAGGTTTCACAATAAATATACCTATGACATTGCCCGAGATGGATTCTCATTCCATGTTGAGTAATTTTTATCTTTAAATTAGAGAAAATCTCATTCAAAACAGAGTTCAACCTTCACCGAAGTATAAGGTGCCTCAGATATGTACTTCGATAGTAGAAATCGTTTGAATTCCTGTCTAGTAATTGTTCCAGAATAAAAATAATTACCGTCTTATGCAATTTTCATCTAACGTGGGTCCATCATCATTGGCAATCTATATAGATGACGTCAAATCATTCACCGTAGTAGACAGTTGATTGAGTAAGGTCATCAAACATATTTGAATTATCCTATGCCACATTGTTCATTCGAAAAAACGAAACATCCAAAACAGAAATCCACAAATAATGTTAGATAGTTTGAAACATTCTTCGCGTTATTTCTCTTTTTTTTTGTCCAGTACAATTGAACCATAATTTCTCTTTCTATGAATGGCAAGATAAAACAATATTTCCCAACAGTTTTTATTGATTATTTATTACATGATTATTTTTTCACAGGGCAACATATACCCTAGGGAACTTACAAGGATTCAATAATCAGCTGAATAGCACCTCCAAAAAGTTCACTTATTTCGTTCCGAGAGACAAAGCCTGGTTTGATGCCAAGGTAGCGCTGCCCACTGCTATCAAAACCATTTTTATGAAGGAATATGCTTACCACGTGAGTAAAGCTTCAAGTTCTTGACTTGCGAATAATACAAAATGTGTGTGTGTGTGTGTGTTTAGTTTCCTTAATTAAGAAGCGACGAAGGGTATTTCGAAGCATTAGGGTTGGGAAGTAAACCTAATGGTGTTATATGGAGCATTATGAATATTGGAAATCTCCACCCCTTATTAATTTGGGTAGTAGATTCAAAGGAAGAAATTGTACACGGTCCGTTTGTTTAAGAGCCCGCCCAATGACTCAATATCATACCCAAGATCTCATCTTTTACACAGTCCAGTTGAACTGAATTACTGAATTGAGATCCAGGTAATCCAGGTAAAAGGCTTGACCCCGAAAAGAGCTGAAATCTTAATATTATTTTATGAGTCATAATTTAATTTGATCAAATTTCAAATCATAATAAACGATGTACCAATTTATTCTTCAGAAATCAATAAAAGTTTAGTTTTTAAATGTTATAATGTTCCGTTTTAACTATCCTCCAAACAGTTTTTTTTCCTTTATATATAATATCCGTTAGAAAAATATCCATTGGAGAACTCGGAGCTGTAATATCGAACTGTTGTTGCCTTTTGTATATTCAAGGTAAATTAATTACCAAATCTTCTATTTTTTTTACATTTCAAACCAATTCTTCATTTCAAATGAACTGATTGGCGTGTTCTATTTATTTTTTTCTGTTTATGTTGGAAAAATATGTCGTTTGAAATATCCCGATAAAAAATATGACGAATACAATATCAAAAAACTGCCGAAAGAGGAAGCCAGTTGTTAACGATCGAGATTTAGAAATTATTGTCTAGCTTATAGCAGACTCCATATTATACACCAAGAATGTGGAGGACATTGTTATAGGCAGTGCTAAGTTTAAATTCTTTCAAATATCCAGTCAAATTTGATAAAATAGGGAAGCGGCAGAACTTGCAGAGTACTGATAGTATTTAGTTGAACGGTTTTCTTCTTTTTTTTAATTATTAACCACTTGCTCTAGAAAAATAGATCTAACACTGATTGAGCAAGATTTGAACTTGACTAGTTTTTTTTATTGAATTCAAATGTGGTACAATAATGTATTTGAAAATTAGAGCTTTAGTTGTTTTTCCCATATTATTTTTATCTAATACATATTTAGGTACACTGTAGAGTATGTATTCTCGGAAAGTTGAGAAATCCATAGATAAAACGAAACTCAATCGTATAACTAAATTCGGCAGCCAGTCACAAAAAGCCCAAGAGGCTGAGGTGCAGCTGGCAACAGGATCAGCACCCAAGGAAAAAAACTTGGCAGCTCCATTTTTTTTGTGACACTTGTATGGCAGAATTGAAAAAATGATCTTCCAAACGACACTGGTATTTATGAAAAGATCAAAGTAGGCTAATTATAAAATGAAGACTGATAGTTACTAACACTCTGTGTTTACTATCAATGACACTCCAATTACATATCTTTAATTATGACAAAGAGCAAGTTATTTCTACTTGGTGCAGCCATTGATTGAAGTTTGAAAACTTTAATAATGGTATTCACTTTGTTGCCAGAGTTCTTTTTTTATTTACAGCAAATACTGCACTTTAGTGCTCGTAAGTGAAAAATGTATTGGTGTAATCAAAATAGTGTCAAGTGCACTAGTGCATTTGGACCGTTTTTCTCGGTGCATGGTTGACTGCCCATCAAAAGCCTGATCACATCTCACCCCTTTCTTCCATCGTTTTTCAGACCGTGTCGATTTGGGCCCCAACTTTATCAACATCTTCCTTCAGACCTACGATTTGTTCCTCAATTTGCTGAAACATCTGCTCGAAAAATGCTTTCTGTTGTTTCCGTTCCTTGTTTTGTTTTTCCAGTATCTTCCGGAAAATTTCCGGCATCCGTTCATTTTCTTTTTGTTTTTCTTTCGTCTATGTTTCTTCCCCTTTTTTTTTTTTGTCGGCGTTTTTTTTCCTTCTCTCAGCAATCCCCCTCCTTCTGTCGACATTCCCCTTTCTCTTGTTTTTCCATCCGCCGTCGTTCCTCCTCAATTCGTTTTTTTCCAGTAGTTGTTTCTATTGCTCGGCATACTTCTGCTTGATCCTTTCCAATATCGTCTTAGGGTGTATTCCTCGTATTCACCATTAACTGTCATCGAATAGTCACTAAAATCCTCGCTTCTGACACCAACTGTTACGAAACTGGGTTTCGTCTATTGGAATACTTGACTAATTATTTTCAATTTATTATACTTTACAATTACAACAGAACAGTTAAGTGAATCAATCTCATGCGACAACTGTCCGACGGCAACTAACTCACTAACTTTACTGCAACTTATCAAACAAATAACTCATAAAATATATAAACTGTCTGTCGCTCGCATGCGATGCCCGTATGTAGTCGTTTGCCACACACGGTAGAATATACCAGAAAGGTCGGTGAACACAATTCACAATAATATAAACTAGAAAAGAACTGGTTTGGTTGTCCACGGCAGTCCCTTCATCTCATTTAAAAAATAACTATTTCAAAAATTCGATGAGTATTAGCTGTATATCATCTACTGACCCTAATAAACATAAAATAGAAGCTGTTTACTATTTTGTTGATTCGATCACTATATATATAAATGTTTTCGTGTATGTATGACAGGATTCGAAGTTGTTGACGTCCACTAGTTCCTTGATCACCTACTGCAAATGTTAATGAAATAGAATTAAGCACTAACCTTACTATAGATAAGGGGATACTTCAAATATTGAAGTATCTTTTGGAGAAAAAATAAATTTTATAATCCCGCTTTAAGGTTATTGGAGCCTTAATTAAATTATTTATTCCTTCCTTCTAACAAGATGGAAGTGAACTTCAATGAAATGAAACGACCTAAAACATTTTGCTCTCCCTGAATAATATTTTTCGCAAGGGTTTTCAATGTATTCATCTGGAGTTATCCCTCTTATGGCTTCGAATGAGAGTCGGGAAGCTTATAGAGAACGTTCAGAACTGGACGATTTATTACATTCTTTGAATGTTTTCAGTTAAAATATTTCAAAATCAAATATTATTGCAAATTCTTCATGAAATTTGATATCACAGTGAATTTTTTCAGATATTAAAATGAAAAAAAATATCTAAATCAAATCCAATATTCTATCGTTCTCCGAACGTAGTAGAGAATCTGATATACATTTGAAAATTGAGTAACGCAAGCTTATGAATATTTTTGTGCGGTCATTTATCTCAAGAAGTGACGTGAATATTAAGCTCTCTCTTTGTGCCATAGGAGTTTCACACAAAGACTAATTGAGTGAATGATGTGTAATTAGTAAAATGATACATTCGTGACTATATTTGACTATTTGATCCCCAGAAAATCAGTAATTCTGGTGAAAGTTTTGGTATATACTTGATTAACATTTTCTGTTAAAATATTTACCACTTCGTATATTATCCTAATGAAATGAGTGGACAATATATCATTTATGGGTAAATATTGCCTTTTTGAAATAAATTGAATTGTTTTGGAAAAATCATCTAGCGAAAATTAATATAACTCGTGTCAAAATTGCTTCTATAAGTACAATTCACAGATTAGTTAGTAGTCTCTTGTAGAGCTACAGCCTAGATAAATATTCGTATGAAGAATCTACCGTTTTTCAGAATGGCAAACAACATTGCATTCACCATTTTTTGCCAAAAAGTACATTAAGTTTTTAGGTATATTTCATAGAAATAAGAACGTCTCCACTTCACGAAAAAAATTTGTAATTCTTCGCTGATCATATATATTTGCACCCAGGCAGTAAAAACTACCCCTATTATGAAACAGATTTTATCCCAAAAAGTACTGGTATAATACATTTTTGAATGAGTCTTACAATCCAGGAATAGGTACGTACTGAAAGAGGGTTTCACAAAATTCGAATCCTAAGGGATTAAACTCCCTGAATATTTGGATAATTTTCTATCTATGAAAGTATTTCTCAAAATCGGCAACATACCTACGTCATTTGTTCCATCTTCTTACTTGAGAATATATTTTTTTTCATGTCCGATTTTCTCACCCCTGGCGAGGAAAACTACCCCTAATATAAAACATGTTATATTTCGAAGGGTATCTGTAATAGGAGAATGACATTTTGGTACTAAGAAAGAATTTTTTGAAATTTAAAAAATACCTTGGTAATATTTGAATAATTTTTATGTTTGAAACTATGCATTTTTCATAATGTAGTATTTTTTCTTCTTCCATAGTTTGAATTTGAAACTAAAGGAAGTTGTGAGATAACACATAAAGTATACATTACTCAACGAAAAATATGATTGGCAAATTCAATGTCATTTTGACCCTCGAATAGGTCGGCTCTGAATTTCTCTGAATTGTACGTCATATTGTTCTCAATATTATGATTTGGAGTATCAAGACATTTTGCCCAACAGATTTAAGACAAATAAATAAAAACGGTATGGTAGTTGCTCTTCCAACCAAATACCTGAAACCATTTCTCAGGAATAATAAAATTGAAAAAAAAAATTCTTAAAATTCCATCTGCAGCAATATGGATTATTTTCAATAATTTCAGTTATAATTAAAAACTAAAGAACATGAATGCGAGTTAATAATTTGAGTTCGAGAGAGCGTCACATAATTCAGTCAAACACAAGACACAATAGAGTGGTAAATAGAATGGTTACTTACTGGGACATCTGTGATGGTGAACTATGTGTTTTGTCCTCACAAAACATTGTTGAGATAATGGTGGATGTTTTGAACAAGGAATGAAGTGTTTTCAACTGCTAAAATTATTTTAATAATTCAACAATTTTAGCAATGAAAAATAATTACGTAATATTGTAAATTTAAGAATAATTTGTTACTTCGTTCTCAATTAGATAGAAATAGAAGTTTTTATTGCATTTCTTTTTCAAATCACCCAACACAATGTTACATTGTTTGTGAGGATAACATAGTTCAGCCAGATGTTCTAACAAGTGACATATTGTTTTGTGTCCTGTGTTTGACCAAACCTTGTGATGTTCTCTCCTAACCAAAAATTGTAACCTCATATTCATTCTTTATTGTTCATTGTTTTTTCTTCCAATTCTCAATCTATAATTGAGATGTTGATTGTTATAAATGTTTAAAATATTTTCAAACTATTGAAATGAAGTGCATCAGCTTTTTGTTTAACAACAACCACAACAACTTCGTTTTCATCTTTATTCATGTGCTGTGTACTCACACTATGAAGTTCAGACGTCTTCATAAATTCGACGACGAATTAAAAAATCGTGTGCGGTCGGGGGTCCTAGGTCAGGAACGAAGTTCTTTACGCATTATACCGTGCAATACTATACCTATATATCCTTCTTCCAAACTCCTCCGCCACAGTAGAAGGTATTTTATTCCTGATAAATCTATTCGTTATATTATATCAAATTGACGTGCCACATATTCAATGTAAACCATTAATTCAACTTCGGCATACAGAAAACATAATAAATTATGCCCAAAAAAGGATATAATCATCCAAACACACGTTATCTAGAAATATAGAAGAAACAAAAATATCTTCCACGTATTACCACTCAACGATAATATCCGACTTGTATTCGCATAGATATCCTAACGCTCATGTATCATTTTAAATTTCCCGCAAGCAGAACAGCAGTTCGGATGGTTTTGTACACCTTCGGAATCGTATGAGCAAGGGCTTCGTGACGATTTCTACCAGTCAACACCTACCGCAAACCGCGTAAAGGAACTTCGTGCCAAAAAGAGTTTTTCTAATATTTGCTATTACTTCTGCCAATAGTAGTAGCCTTGATTTCAGTTACTCTTGTCGCAACTACTTTGATATGTTCTGAGTACGATTTGAAATCGTTCTTCATCAAGTTGAATGAATGAATGAGGGAAGAAGCTCTTGCGAGTACCTGCACTCGGGCCCTTGAATAGTCCTTATTTACCACCTCTACCTATGAGAAGCTGGACTTGCCCGGTATTCTCTATGAAAAGACGGAGGCTATCGATTCTGATATTGGATAAGCCTTCCTCTCAGAGCAGGATACTGCTAAAACTGTGCAGTCTGGACTTAGGGTATACATACGAGTATCAGTCACAATACACGTGATAAGACAGAGGTCTTCCTTTTCAGTCCGAGTAGATATTTTGAAACATTTTTTACTGTCTGCATGTCTTTAAGTTTTCCCATCATAGTTGATAATCTTTTCTAGAACAATTGTTCATTTGAGGCCTAGGTCCTATGAACTTTGTATCTGATGATTCTGCTATTGCTAGTTCATCAGCTTTTTCATTTCCAGGAATTGGTAATGCCACGTCGCCACAAACAGTCAGTTGTTATCCTTATGTCATGAACCTGTAACCTCTAAATAATATACCCATAGACCAAGAGCTCGGTCGAGTTATATACCTTGAACCCCCGGACGATTCTGAAGTTTTCTACAGGGTGCGTCAGGAAAACATATCCATGAATCAACAAGTGTGCCGGGGTAAATTCTGCCGAAAGTATTTTTCAATAATTAATAAACAGACGCGTTATATACCTTTTTTCCCGAACACGTAAAACCGCTTGGCTATCTGGGTTTCATATATATTAAACCCAGACAGCCGAGCGCTATGTTGCGGTTTCACAAACATTAGTTCCTAGATTCAAATCCCGATTCAACTGAATCTTTGTTTTATTTCTCCTATCCCAAGAAAAATTAGGAAGTAGGGTAAAAACCCTTGAAACATATCTCAAGCCGGTTTTTTGTATAATCGTTTTTTGGAAACATACACAAGAACTCAGCGTTAACAATTTTATATAAATCTCAACTATTTGAAATCGGTTTGAGGAAAATCCTACTCCCTCAAGCATAGATGACATTTTGAAAGATGGCCCTTCCGATAACAAAGACGGGAAGACGGGAGATCGATGATTTTAATGATTCTGAGAGCAGTTCTGATTCAGATGCGGAATAGATTTAGCATTGTAAGTTGTTACCAGCTGTTATTTGATTGTAAGTAATTTGATTTTTTCCACAAAAAACTCAGTATTTCATTTGATCTTATGTGCATATTGACAACCTGCCCTTCCTCCCCACACCCCCTCATTGTCGCTTAGCCACTAACTCTTCCTTGAAGAACCATACTACAGTCAAAAACCAAGTGATTTTGAAACGATGCACCTCATTTCGTTCACTCGTTCTAGAATTTCGAATAAAGGAAACAAGGAAAGTAAGACTGTTTATACAATTGTTTTTACACATTCTCTAGAAAGACACACGGATGAAAAATCAACAATTATTGATTTACTAATCCATTTCGCAATAATAAGCATTTACTTTGTCAATTTATCTAAAAATTACAAAAGTAGCCAGATTTAGAGATATGGAAAGTTGAAGAAATTGTTCATAAACTTTTTTTTTTTGATGTAGTTGCGTCAGATGATAACGCGAGTTCATAAACCCGAGCACTTGCTGATTTGCCCCCACTGTGCCTGGGGTTTCCGGCAATATGAAAGTCGGCACACTTGTTACTTCTGGTCCTCACCCACAATTTTTTTAAGGTTTTTTTGCCCATGACGAAAATGTAGTTAACTGTATTTTTCCCACCCCTGAGGATGAGACGCGGCACAGTGAGTTTTCCTAAATTCACAATCTAGTGATTCTTTTATGTGTCCAACTTCAATTCAATTCAATTTCAAATACGTTTAATTGCCTATTCGGTCACATTTTCAATCTTATCCTACTATATACAACTTAATCTAGATATATAAAAAATTTGGGACACCCGGTAGCTTCGCTTGCCCTTCTGCCGGGGGGCGAAGGGGTTACCCCTGCTGCTGTTAACAGGTTTAGCAGGTTATGCACTGATTTTTAAAAAGATTTATTTGTTTTGTTTACCCACTTCCTGCATGCTTATGTAAGTTTTTGCCGATATCGATTTGAAATAGTTGAGATTTATATAAAATTGTTGTCGAGTTCTTGTGTATGTATCCGGAAGAAGATTCCAAAAAAAAGTCTTTGAATAATTGTGTTTTTAAGGGTTTATTCCCTATCTTTTCATTTTTCTTGGGGATGGGAGAAATAAAAAAAAAGATTTGGTTTAATCGGGATTTGAACCTAGGAACTAATGTTTGTCAAGCCGCTATAATAGTGCTCGGCTCTCTGTGTTTAATAAATAAGCGGTTTTATGTGTCCGGGAAAAAAGTAGATGTCAAAAAAACGGGTATGGTTATTAATTAATAAAAAATTCTTGATGATCGAGTGAACTCCCAGGTCTCTCCGTATTGATAATATTATTGTCAGAAAGGAACTTAAATATACCTCAAATGTTATAGACACTTGCCTCTCAGACCATCGAGCCCAACTCATAACTATCAAACAGCGTATATCGACCAGAAGCAAAAATTTCATTCATGAAAGAATATTCTCAGATAAAAATATTGAAAATTTCATATCAGAAATTGGACGACTCACCTGGCATTAGGTTTTGAGCGAAGCTGATACTAACTCGAAATGGAATATATTCTTAAGTACATTTTGTGATCTTTTCAATTCGTTTTTTCCCATTAAAAAAATCAAAAACAAGCCAAAGAAAAACGAAATATTGACGTTCAATGAAGAAATCAAAAGAATGAAAGGAAAAGTTAGCACCTTGCAGATAATGGAAAAAAAAAAAAGAATAAGGGAATCCACAGATTACTTCTAAATAAAACAAAAAGCGACTATTACAAAAATATGATTCAAGAAAGTGACAATAAATCAAAAACCACTTGGAATGTAATCAATATTCTCAATAATAAGACTGCAAGCAGCACAGCTGTTTTACCTGATGAGCATACGGACGGGATAAGCTTAGCAAATGATTTCAATGCGCATTTTGTGGATTCTGCACCCGTGTTGGAGAATCTAATATTAAGTAACAACAGAAAAATTACCTTGAATAAAATGAATCCCAACTCAATATTTCTGTATCCAGTAAAGGAAGAGGAAATAATTCTAGCAAGCTGTAAACTGAAAAATAAAATGTGCAGTGGTATCGATAATATACCACCAAAAATATTTAAAATGTGTATTTCGTCCTTATTACCAGTTCTTTGCCATATCTTCAATGCGTGCCTAATATCTGGTACCTATCCAGATCAAATGAAGTTGGCTGTAGTAATACCCCTATACAAAAAAGGCGAACATAATGACATGACTAACTACAGACCAATTAGCTTGTTATCAGCTTTTTCAAAGCTATTTGAAGTGATAATATCAATGAGATTTATTAGTTTCTTTAACGCACACCGTTTGCTCAATGATTTCCAGCATGGATTTATCAAAGGAAAAAGTACAGAAACGGCTTTGTTCAAGTGTATAGACGAAATTCAACACTTAATTGAACAAGACTCGTGTGCATGTGGTATTTTTCTCGACCTTAGTAAGGCGTTTGACTGTGTTGACCGCTCCATTTTACTTCGAAAGCTTTTCAATTATGGAATCAGAGAAAATGCCTTGGATCTCTTAAAATCTCACCCAACTAACAGGAAACAAAAAGTATGTATTAGGAAACAAAATACTGAGTTCTTCTCGAGCTTTACTGAAATCGAGAAAGGCGTACCACAGAGAAGTGTGCTTGGTCCTTTACTTTTCATTATATATTTAAATGATTTCCCAGATATTTTCAAACAATCAAGTACTACAGTCGTGAGTTATGCAGACGATTCCAATGTCATTCTACCCATTAACAGACACCTTACTCTGGAGAACTCAATTTTAAACAACTTTTCTAAAGTTTCAACATATTTTAGTACTAACATGTTATTATTAAACACCGCTAAAACAGACTGCATAATTTTCAAAACTGTCCACAACAATATCACCTTCCCGGAGAATATTCAGCTCGTAAACGATAGTATATCTTTTTCAACCAGTACAAAACTGTTAGGAATCTATATAGATGACAAATTAAACTATGGAATACATATTGAAAATCTCGCAAAAAAACTGGCAAGTAAATGTTATGCAATTAGAATTTCAAAAAAATTATGCACTGAAAACGGCATATTATGGGATTGTTTATTTCTTTCTAAAATATGGAATATTAGTATGGGGAAGTAGTACACAACTAGAACGAATATTTATCATGCAAAAACGGATATTGAAGACTATGTTGAATATGAAATATACAGATTCTTGTCGTAATACTTTCAGATGTATCAAAATGCTTACCGTTTATGCCATTTACATATATGTTTGTGTACTTTTTGTGTACGATAATAAAGCAAATTTTGAAGAAGACAGATTCAGACATGAGTATTCTACCAGGCAGAAATCCAATTTTATTGTTCCCAAGCATAGACTGACAAATACAGAGAAAGGGCCACATTATGCATCCATCAAATTCTATAACAATTTACAGTTAATCATTAAAGAAGCTCGTTCAAGACGAATTTTTAAAAAACATGTTTTTGATCTGTTGTGTGACATCGAGCCATATCCATTACAAGAGTTCATGGAGAAATAATTTCACTACAGCTGAATGAAATTTTCAATCTATCTTACACCTATGACTGTGATATATTTATATATTGATTAAAAAAAAAACAATACATTTACTAGGAAGGATTTCTAGTTATAAGTGACTTTTGTATTTTTTATATTGTATATTATTGTCCGACTTGAGTTTTCAACTGTTTAAATTGAAAGCTTCAAATAAATCTATCTATCTATCTATCTATCTATATATCTATCTATCTATCTATCTATACAAAGTGGTGAAATCAACTAACCAGAACTTCCAGAATTAATTTATATTATATAACAATAAATAGTTAAAATATAAAATCATATTATTTAATAGTTAATAGTTGAAGTAAGCTAGGTAAATAAGTATTTTGGAAGTAATCAAAAATTAAGTAGGTGGTAATTAGTAGATTTTAGCATAAAAATTGAAAAATAAAAACCTTTTAACAAAAAATTAAACCGACGAAAAAATCAACTGAAAAGCAAAAAATAAAATAAACCTTAGTCTAAATGATAATTGAGCTCCTAAACTAATGTGAGTAACTGATTTTGAGTCGGCGCCAAACAAACTAGCAATTGAATTAGGTAAAGCGTAAAATGATGGCAGCGAGATGCACGGCTGCGTTTAGATTACTTCTTTCAAAGTAATATAATGATATTCGACTCAAAATTAGTTACTCACATCACTTTAGGAGCTCAGTTATCATTTAGACTAAGGTTTATTTTATTTTTTGCTTTTCAGTTGATTTTTTCGTCGGTTTAATTTTTTGTTAAAAAGTTTTTATTACTACTTACTTATGATATTTTCATTGCAATATAAATAGTTAAATGAATGTTAGAAAATTTGAACACTGGTTTTCTTTATACTCAGTATACTGTAACTTTAAGTGTTACATATGACGTATGGGGTCGGCTTCAGAATAGCCCCGGGGTAAATCCTGCCTGTCGTAAGAGGCGACTAAAAGGATAACCGTAGGTGGAAGATGGTCTCATCGCCCGGTGAAATACCACCATATCGACTTTGTGTGCTGTGAAATGGATCATTCCATGTTTCAGTGTTCGGTCGATACTTTCCGGTCTTCCTCTTTCCTTTTCCCCAATTCCTCCTTTATTTTCAGCTAATAGTAATAATGATGAAGTCTCCTAGAGTAAAACACTCCGGAAGTAAAATACCTCTCCATTCGGATTTCCGGGCGAGAGGTACTCGAGGGGACTCAACATTGAAGATTAATTTTTGCAACATCCGTGGACTCAACAAGAACATCAATGACGTCCACCATCACCTACAGACGTAAAAACCGGATATTCTGGCTCTAACAGAAACACAAGTAAACTCGTCCACCAACAAGGTCCATATGCTTTGTCCTGGTTACGAACTCCATTCTCGATTCAGGTTCAAAGGTGGAGTCTGCCTTTACGCTAAGGCTAACCTTTCATGCCAGCGTAAAGAGAGTTTGGAACCGAAAGACTTTGATGTGATGTGGTTTAAGCTATCTGATACCAAAGTGACTAAGTTTCTCTGCTGCCTTTACCTATCACCTAATGAACCTTCATATAACAATCTCTTTGAGTTTTATCACTCAAACTGGACTACATTCAGGAAAACCATCCAACAGCTGAAACCATAATCATGGGGGACTTTAATGTACATAATGCTGCCTGGCTCAAATTCTCTAACAAAACAGATGATGCAGGTCGTCAAGCCGAGGCCTTCGCCATCACTCATGGTCTAGAACAACTGGTCGAGCTACCAACCCGCATCCCTGATGTCAACAACCAGTCTGCCAATACACTAGATCTTTTCCTCACCACCAATCCTGACCCGTATAGAATAGAAGTTTGTGCCCCACTTGGAAACTCTGATCACACCCTCATCTCCACAACATGCTCTTTCCATTTACCATCGAGCAGCACAATACCACCCCGTCTCATGTGGCATTACAATTCGGCTGACTGGGAAGGTCTTCGTATGTTTTTCTCAGCGTTTCCATGGAAGAGAGTTTGTTTCTCTTCAGTAGATCCAACACGATGTGCTGAGACAATTTCTGAAATCATCATGTTGGGGATGCAAACTTACATACCGAATACCGAAAGAAGAACATCATCCGATAAGACCTGGTTTAACAGAAACTGCTCTAGAGCTGTGGCTTCCAAACAGGCAGCATACCATCGATGGCAAAAAAATCCGGGACCTGAGACCAGAGCAGCATACGTTGAGGCTAGAGGCATATGCAAAGAGACAATAGAATGTTCAAAAGATGCTCATAATGCCAAAATAAGATCAAAACTTGTTGAATGTCCCAACGGATCCCGTTCATTTTGGTCTTTCGCTAAAGCTGTGGGAAGAAACTTCACTTCCAGCTCTTTTCCTCCCCTAACCAAAGAAGATGGAACACTAGCAACGACTGCCCACTAAAAGCCAATATCTTTGCGCACCTATTTGCTGGAAATTCCACTCTGGATTCTTCGGGAAAACAACTCCCGAACATTACACCTATTGACAGTCACATGCCCGAGATCACCTTTCGCCAACGTACTATCAGAAAGATTTTGCTGGGTCTCAACACCAACAAAGCCTGTGGATCTGACGGAATCCCGCCGATTGTTCTCAAGAAATGTGCCCCCGAACTAACACCTGTTCTTTGCAAGTTGTTCAACCACTCTTACAATTTGGGAGTATTTCCGTCCAATTGGAAAATTGCAAGAGTACAGCCAGTCCCTAAAAAAGGCAAAAAGACCCTACCTAGCAACTACAGACCTATCGCACTGCTATCTATTATTTCGAAGGTCATGGAAAAAGCCATCAACATCGAGCTCATGAAATATCTGGAAGACTCAGGAATTATCAATGATAGGCAATATGGCTTCCGCCATCAGAGATCAACTGGTGACCTGCTCGCATACGTCTCACATATATGGCAGCTATCTATTGAAAAGTATGGAGAAACTTTAGCTGTGGCATTAGATATCTCCAAGGCGTTCGATCGAGTTTGGCACCAGGGACTCCTCGCCAAGCTTCCATCTTATGGCTTGCCCCCTCAGCTGTGTTCTCTGCTTGCTAGTTTTCTCTCAAACAGGTCTCTCCATGTAGTGGTCGATGGAGTTTCATCTGACACTCTACTCATAAATGCTGGTGTTCCGCAAGGATCCATTCTAGCACCAACACTATTTTTACTTCACATCAACGACGTGTTGAAAGCAACTTCATGTCCCGTACACAGCTTTGCTGATGATAGTACCCTCCATACCGCTTTCTCTCAGGGCCCCTATATCAGCCCGTGAAACCAGAAATGAACGAGGAAGAAATGTTAACAATATAAATATGGACTTAGCAACAATTCTCGAATGGGGATCCAATAACTTGGTAGAATTCAATGCAAACAAAACACAAGCATGTCTTTTCTCTAGAAAAGCCGATCTCACTGTGCCTAACATAACTTTGTCAGGAGTAACCATACCACTGAAGTCATCCATATCGATGCTTGGTATTACTATCAGCAATAACCTTTCCTGGGAAAATCACGTGAGGTCCATTGCCAAATTGCATCCCAAAAACTTGGTTTTTGTTTCGTGCCAAGAGCTATTTCACCTCCAGTCAGCTGCTTATGATCTATAAGGCACAGATCCGACCTGTCCTGGAATACTGTTCCCATATTTGGAGTGCGGCACCTAAACATATCCTGAAGCTATTGGATTCTGTCCAAAAAAGGGCAATTCGTCTCGTCGGTGATGCCTCGCTTACAAACTCGCTCACTTGTCTGGAACACCGTAGAAAAGTTGGCGATTTGTCTCTATTTTATAGATATTTTCATGGGCGATGCTCTTCTGAAATATCAACAATCGTTCCTCCTTTGGCAGTCTCTTCGAGATTAACCCGTCAAGTTCAGTCTTCACACCCCTTCGTGGTCACTTTGGAGACCTGCAGAACATCACTTTCCCAAGGTTTAATTCCAAAGACTCATTCATCCAACCAACTGCGAGGCTTTGGAACTTGTCCCACGATGTTCTCTGAACATTACAGGATATCCCTTTTCGTGGGAACCAGAACATATAAAAAAAAAAAAAAAATGTGGTATGATTGAACTCAGAAAAATATGAGTTTCAATTTTTGATATAATTGTAAGGTGGTGGGGATAAAATCATTTTTTTAAAGGTAAAAAACTAAAATACAAAATCGACCTGTCCGAGCCTTACCTTCCAAAATGATTAACTCGTAAGATGACAGAATAACATTATTTTTTCAATACACGTGGCAATGGGGTATACTCGTTTAGAACATAATTTTATAAGTTGTGTTTGGTCAGGTAAAAATCATATTATTCACTGTAGCCCAAGCTGATTCAACCGAAGAGGGAATCCAGTGTACCTAACCTTGCACGCGGTAATCTTAAAACTCAACAACAAAATTCAAAAATCATTGTCCTCCTTATCTCCTGAAATACTCATAGAAAAACTTCAAAGTGTATAATTTTGTCAATATGCCATGCGAGCATAATAGGAAATTAAATAGCCGACTCGGCTGCAAAAGATGCAACGAGTCCTGAATAATATCTTCTTAAAAGATACCATAGAGAGCAATGGAAAGATATCTGGTTAGAATTTGTACAGATGAGTACTAACCAATACAAGTATATCCATCCTGAACTTCCTACAAAAATTTCACATATTACTGAACACGGTTGCTATCCTGCACACCTTGCCAAAATTGGCATAATAGAATCCGATAAGTGACCATGTGACAACTCAAAAATTGTAGATCTGAATCATATATTTTTCGAATGTAAAAATAATTCTCAAATTATTTTGGATTTCCTAGACCAGTTAATTTTGTTCAATATACCTCACACAAACACACACACACACTTTCCATGACAACTGCTAGGCTGAAATTTATCACTTCACTGAGATTCATACTAAATGCCCAAACAAGACTGGACGCCCTTAAGACATCCAATTTATATTCATATAATGCCTGAACGTCCAGAGGCATGAAATGAATGTCTAAGAATGGATGTCTTAGAGACGTACATGAATGGTCGTCTTCAAGACGACTCGTATAAGTAAGGAATTATGTTTTTTTTTTCTAATAAAGTGGCATCAACGTTTTTCGAAGAGAGACAGTATATAATGTTCAGTTGGAAAAATTTACTAAATAACATAAGTGTTCAGAACTCTACAGAATTATAATTTGAATAACTATATAGTTTTTGAAAGAAAAAGCCATATGAAGGGAGATAAAATGAGAAATGAAATGCATAAAGCACACAAAGTCGTCTTCACAAAAGGTGCAATATAAATTGAAACATAATTGGTAGATCGACAGGCGAGAAACAACTTTTTTCCTAGCAAATACCACGCAGAACGTTGAATGATATTCACCTGACAATCCATACAAACTTCCATATGAATGGATATTGTTCGCAAATGTTTCTTTCTGATAAGCTCGATTATGTTTAAATTCATGTCGTGTCCGCCTAACAATCCGCATACCGGTTTCAGTCTTTTGGTCCTCATCAGTTCGGAGTAGTCACCAGCCAGAGATCTAGAAAGAAGCGAGACACAACATAAATGAAATCATCATCGAGCTTAAAACATCTTTAGGTTCGTCGGAAAAGATAACTTTCAACCGGCGGCACCTAGTGACAGAAAGCAACCCTCCATACATTTCTCCAACCTCGATAGGATTCTGAATAAAAGATTCCTTCTCAGTAGGAGTGGCTCAAATTGCCCGACTGGCCCATTTAATGAAAGAAAAAGCCATACGGAGGGAGAGAAAATAAGAAATGAAATGCATAACCAACCTCGATAGGATTCTGAATAAAAGCAACTACCTAGATCACGCAGAACGTTGAATGATATCCACCTGACAATCCATGCAAACTTCCATATAAATGGATATTGTTCGCAAATGTTTCTTTCTGATGAGCTCGATTATGTTTAAATTCATGTCGTGTCCGCCTTACAATCCGCATACCGGTTTCAGGCTTTTGGCCCTCATCAGTACGGAGTAGTCACCAGCCAGAGATCCGGAGAGCTCTGGCCGAAGCGAGACATAACATAAATAAAATCATCATCGAGCTTGAAACATCTTTAGGTGCGTCGGAAAAGATAACTTTTAACCGGCGGCACCTAGTGACAGAAAGAAACACTCCATACATTACTCCTACCTCGATAGGATTCTAAATAAAAGATTCCTTCTCAGTAGGAGTGGCTCAAATCGTTCGACTGGCATATTTAATGAAAGAAAAAGCCATATAAAGGGAGAGAAAACAAGAAATGAAATGCATAAAGCACACAAAGTCATCTTCACAAAAGGTTCAATATAAATTGAAACACAATTGGTAGACCGATAGGCGAAAAACAACTACTTTCCTAGCAAATACCACGCAGAACTTTGAATGATATTCACCTGACAATCCATGCAAACTTCCATATAAATGAATATTGTTCGCAAATGTTTCTTTCTGATAAGCTCGATTATGTTTAAATTCATGTCGTTTCCGCCTAACAATCCGCATACCGGTTTCAGGCTTTTGGCCCTTATCAGTACGGAGTAGTCACCAGCCAGAGATCCGGAGAGCTCTGGCCGAAGCGAGACACAACATAAATAAAATCATCATCGAGCTTAAAACATCTTTAGGTGCGTGAAAGATAACTTTAACCGGCGGCACCTAGTGACAGAAAGAAAACTCCATACATTTCTCCTACGTCGATAAGATTCTAAATTAAAGATCCCTTCTCAGTAGGAGTGGCTCAAATTGCCCGACTGGCATATTTAATGAAAGAAAAAGCCATATGAAGAGAGAGAAAATAAGAAATGAAATGCATAAAGCACACAAAGTCGTCTTCACAAAAGGTTCATTATGAATTGAAACACAATTGGTAGACCGACAGGCGAAAAACAACTACTTTCCTAGCAAATACCACGCAGAACGTTGAATGATATTAACCTGACAATCCATGCAAACTTTCATATAAATGGATATTGTTCGCAAATGTTTCTTTCTGATAAGCTCGATTATGTTTAAATTCATGTCGTGTCCACCTAACAATCCGCATACCGGTAACAATCCGCATACCGGTTTCAGGCCTTTGGCCCTCATCAGTGCGGAGTAGTCACCAGCCAGAGATCCGGAGAGCTCTGGCCGAAGCGAGACACAACATAAATAAAATCATCATCGAGCTTAAAATATGCCAGTCGGGCAATTTGAGCCACTCCTACTGAGAAGGAATCTTTTATTAAGAATCCTATCGAGGTATGAGAAATGTATGGAGTGTTTCTTTCTGTCACTAGGTGCCGCCGGTTAAAAGTTATCTTTTCCGACGCACCTAAAGATGTTTTAAGCTCGATGATGATTTTATTTATGTTGTGTCTCGCTTCGGCCAGAGCTCTCCGGATCTCTGGCTGGTGACTACTCCGTACTGATGAGGGCCAAAAGCCTGAAACCGGTATGCGGATTGTTAGGCGGGCACGACATGAATTTAGACATAATCGAGCTTATCAGAAAGGAACATTTTCGAACAATATCCATTTATATGGAAGTTTGCATGGATTGTCAGGTGAATATCATTCAACGTTTTGCGTGGTAATTGCTAGGAAAGTAGTTGTTTTTCGCCTGTCGGTCCACCAATTGTGTTTCAATTTATATTGAACCTTTTGTGAAGACGACTTTGTGTGCTTTATGCATTTCATTTCTCATATATAAATTTTGTTGAAATTATCCCATGCGCGAAGTCAAACAAAAAATGTTATATCATGACATTCCTCATTTTTTCTCCTATATATGCGATATCATCTAGTTGTTGTCGATGTTGAAGATTTCTTTTTCACTGATTTCCGTACCAAGAAACGTGAGAATGATAATCCGACATTTCCATTGGTGGAATTTGACGAATTTCAGTTTTTAATCAATCATAAAATCAGAATAATGATCTCGACTCTCCCCAATGAAAAAGGAAGCAGCAAATTAGAATCGATGAAATGGATTTTACATTTGACTCGTCGAGCATTGGGACTCCTTTCGTCTTTTCTTGTGTGGTAATTTTCAGTTGTCGTGTGCATCAGGTCAGAAAGTTAGTTATTGTGTTTGTTCTTTATATGTTTTATTGGATTTCTATTCCGTGGCTTTATAGTTACAGGGCGATAATCGAAGGGCGTTTCAAAAAAATCACTCAAGGTAAGTCGACTCCATACTATATGGCTGTACAGAAATATATGCGTGCCAAAAGGCCTAACACTTTTTGTCCCTACTTAGATGATGGCGTCGGTCATACATCGTATCTACTATCAATAATAATTATTTAACTGCAGAACTGCTAATAACAATGTGATATTTTTTTGTTGATAAATGTCTTTATAAGAAAAGTTTTTTGTGTTTTGGGAAAACCGTATTCATTTCATAATAATTTATGAATGTTTATTTTTGTTCTATGTGCCAAAAAGTATTCAGTGATCGGAAATGAACTGAAGCATCTATATAGTCGTCGTCAAGAAGAGCAGGAGATCGCACAATATACAAAAAATAAACAAACATTGTAAATCATTCAATAAAAATGTTTCCTACAATTTTGTATTTCTCAATTCCATTTCAAACCTAAAATGTACTGAATACTAAAGTCCACTTATTGGACATAAATTGGAGATATCTTCAAGACGTCCCATTCAAACCATACGGGCTTCTTGAAGACGTGTTTAAAACGTCGAGTTTTGTAGCAATATACGTCTCAAAGACGTCTTTTGGGCGTCTTTAAGATTTTACTGGACGTCTTGAAGACTTCACGAACACCCGAACACCTAAGGGAAGATGTCCTAAAGACGTATTTAAGATTTTTTTTCAGATGATCGGGAATGATTTGGAACAGGTTCACAAATAGTTTTAACTCACAAGGTGGCAATGGAGTAAAGTTTCATGAAACAAAAAAAACATTTTTCGAATTCTAGGAGATGACTCGGAGGACATTCAGATATAGTTTTCACCGTTTCTACTCACAATATGGCGCAAGTTCATCAAATATATTTAATTGAAATTTTTTCACCTGACTGGGAGTGATTTAGAGCAGTTTTGTAGATACATACATTTTGGCTCACCGGAGGCTCGAAAAGGATTGAGATATTTTGATGATACTTTCACTCTATTCATTGAGGATGGTTCAGAGAGCTAATAGACGAACCAATTGAAATAAAATAATTCTTCCTAAATCATCTCCGGAATTGAGTAATCATTGTATAGAAAATTATCGAATCTTGCACCATTTCGGATTGAAGTGGAATTTCTATATGGCTATTTGTGTTCATTGTATATACATTACGAAAAATTTCTCATTATAATTTCGATACGAAAGAGAGTTGGTGAAAAGAAATTCATTGATAATGTTATACATTCAAATCGATAATTTCATTCTTTTTAGTGAATGTTTATTCATAATTTCCACCGTTGGTTTACATTTTTTTATTTCCATTTATTGGTAAGTCTGAAATATAAACTCCAACAAAATCATCACTATACACCAATCAAGAGGTGGAAGATTTTTTCGGAATGAATGAATACCAGCTTTAGAATCGGACGATAAAATTGAAATAATTAGTCATATTTGATAACGTTCTGTGATTGGCCTAGCGTCACATATCCATCGCACGGCGTATATTTTCTGACTAGTTGCTGAATTAGAAGATCTCATTTAACATCTAATCAGAAAACATTATGGGATTTGTGTGTATGTGACTGTTTTGTGAACTTAGCAGAAATAATTGGAAAATGAATTGGGACTACGGCTAGCATGTATCTGACAGAAGCAAAGCGGCGTACACAGACCTTCTATTTATCAGCAATTTGAATAATCAACCGTGAAGTAAAACTAATGAGTATGTGATGTCACGCCGATTTCTATTCTCTTTGGGATGGGGCATATTCAGCTGTATTAAATGTTTCTATTTTTTACAAGTAGCACAGAGTGTTGTTTCAAATAACATTATGTCGCTATGATTCCAGTACTGTTCCAATAAACGAAAAAATAAACTGTTCACCTAAAGAGAGTTTTAATTATGGGAGTGTTTTATGTTTTACATATTATTCACGCGAGAAAGGGGTTGGGCCTTTAGTAGAGTAGGGTAGGGTAGGGCTAGGAGGACTCAATCCAACACCTGCAAATTACCAAGCTATAATTAGTGTTTATTCCCATCAAATAATTCAAATCATTGATCTATAATGAACATATTCAGTACTTTCATAATCGATTGAAGGAAAATATTATATAGGATAACTGAAATTTGTTAAATGATTATAGTTTGGGACACAAATGAATAAAAAAGCAAACATAAAAAAATCATTGACTGCCTTGGCAAAAGTGGTGCATAAGTTTTTTATGGCATTTTTTCGGAAAAAGCAACCATAACAATGAAGCAACAGACTGGCAATAGTTTCATTACAAATTAACTTACGAGTGGTCCAGCGGTCTAAGGTGCTGGTTCACGAAAAGGGAACGTGGGTGAGCGTGGGTTCAAACCCCAGCTCGAGCAGGTTTTTTTTTTAGTCTGTCTTTCCAAATTGAAAAATGATTTGTCTGGGGCGACTATTCGTCCCAAAACAAATCATTTCTCATGTCTGAGAGCTGGCTGCAGAAAACCTGGCCGATCGAGTAACATAATGAAATGTTTTCACAAGCATTTATTCAATTTCATATAATATGTATGTATTTAATTCAAATCGTGTAAGTGAATTTTAACCTACTTCAAGTTGTGAATAACGTGAAATTTGGCAGGTGTTCATAATTCCGGTAATAACGCATTATGGAATTTTTGCCAAAAAAAATGGCGGCTCCAATATGGCGGACAAGTTTTGTGATTATAGTTCGATATTATTCAAAATTAGTATGTGGGGATTTTTGGGAACGGAGATCATGATTTCAAGATGGCGACGACTTTTGTGATTATAGTCTGATTCCTTTCGAAATTGGTGTGTGGGAGCTTTTTGGAGTCTGACAAGATGATTCCATAGTTGAAATTCATGAAGGCGATGTGTTTTGTTATTATGCCCTGATTCCATTCGAAATTGGTATGTAGGTTTTTTTGTCAGAATTCACTGAGATGACGGATTTCATAAATGTCTGAAAATAATGAAAAAAAAAATTATTGAAAAAAAATGTAGACAAGCGTTTATATTATTTCTTCAATTATTTGACCCAAGTTATTCTATGAGTAACAGATTCAAAAGCTTGCCGCGAATATAAAATAGGTATTCTTGCGTGGCAATCTGTCACTCACAGTATAATCTAGGTCAAACAAAGAAATAATTTTTTCCTTTTTAATGCATTTGTGTAATTGTTTTTCTGATTTTTATTAAAATGTTAGCTCTTACAGAGACCATAAGAAAAATAATTTAGTGTCTGGGCAGAATTTGTTAACAAGTTTTGTATGCTCTCTCTCCGCAACATTTTTTGTACTGCAACCATACCAATGGAGTAACAGCTTGGAATTACTCTTGAAATTCAGTATTTACCGAGTAAAAAATATTTCTATTGGAATAGGGTTATAACCACAAAACTCATCGCCGTATTGAAGCCGCCATGCGCCATGTTGAATTCATGAATTCTTGTAAAGAAATCATGATGTCCAGCCCCAAAAGCTCCCACATACTAATTTTTCAATAGAATCGAGCTATAATACCTAAACGCGTCCGCCATATTAGAGCCGCCATTTTCTAAAATTTTTGGCAAAAATTTCGTAGTGCATTGTCACCGGAATAATGAACACCTGCCAATTTCACGTTAGTTGGACAACTAGAAGTAGGTTAAAATTCACTTACAAGATTTGGCCAGGTTTCCTGCAGCCAGCTCTCGGACATGAGAAATGATTAGTTTTGGGACGAATATTCGCCCCAAACAAATCATATTTCAATTTCGAAAGGAAAAAGAAAAAAAACCTCCCAGCTGGGGTTTGAACCCATGCTCACCCACGTTCCCTTTCGTGAACCAGCACCTTAGACCGCTGGACCACTCGGATGTAAATTTTTTGTGAAACTATTACCAATCTGTTGCTATATTGGTATGGTTGCTCTTTCCGAAAAAAGGTCATAAAAAACTTATGCATTACTTTTGCCCAGGCAGTCAATGATATTTCTTATGTTTGCTGTGAGTACTAACATTTTAAAAACATTTCATTCTGTTACTCGATTGGCCAGGTTTTCTGCAGTCCCCTCTTGGACTATAGTAAGAGGGTACATTTCTCAAACTATTTCTGACAGATGACATTCTGACCGGACCTGCTCGTTCGTCGTAGATTGAGCTGCTTTGATCATATTTATTTTAGAAAAAGAAAGACTGATGAATCAGGTGTGTTGAATACAGACACAACATTGTCAAATAGTGTTAATTAATACGATCGAACTTCGTATGAAAGAAGCCCACCGAGCAAATAAAAATTATGAACTTTTCAAAAGACACTATATTCCATAGGGACATTTTGTTTATGTGTACCTACATCATAGAAAGTTGGGCTCCAAACAAACTTTGCCAATGTTGAAATAAAAACTTTTTAACAAAAAATTAAACCAACGAAAAAATCAACTGAAAAGAAAAAAATAAAATAAACCTTCTTAGTCTAAATGATAATTGAGCTCCTAAACTAATGTAAGTGACTGATTTTGAGTCGGCGCCAAACAAACAATTATCGAAGATCATTATCTATGAAAGAAGTCACAAAACGCAGCCTGACCATCATTTTACGCTTCACTAATTCAATGCTAGTTTGTTTGGCGCCGACTCAAAATCAGTTACTTACATTAGTTTAGGAGCTCAATTATCATTTAGACAAGGTTCATTTTATTTTTTGCTTTTCAGTTGATTTTTTCGTCGGTTTAATTTTTTTTTGATAAGTTTTTATTTTTTACTTTTAGTTCCGTATTTCGTCGGTTTAATTTTTTGTTGAAAAGTTTTTATTTTTCAATTTTTTGTGGCTAAAATCTACCAATTACTACCTACTTGTTTTTTGATTACTTCCAAATTACTTACTTACCCACCTTACTTCAACTATTACCACTTAAATAATATGATTATCTACTTTTACTATTTGTTGTAATATGAATTACTTTCGTTGTTCTGGTTAGTTTATTTCATTACTTTGTATATCATTCCATCCTCTCATAAAATATACTGATTTTGACGGAACAAGAATAATGTCAGTAGCGATCTGTCATTGTCAACTACGTATGCATTACTTTTGCCCAGGCAGTCAATGATATTTCTTTTGTTTGCTGTGAGTACTAACATTTTAAGAACATTTCTTTCTGTTACTCGATTGGCCAATTTTTCTGCAGTCCCCTCTTGGACTACAGGAAGAGGGTACATTTCTCAAACATTTCTGACAGATGACATTCTGACCGGACCTGCTCGTTCGTCGTAGATTGAGCTGCTTTTATCATATTTATTTTGGAAAGAGAAAGACTGATGAATCAGGTGTGTTGAATAAAGACACAAGATTGTCAAATAGTGTTAATTAATACGATCGAACCTCGTATGAAAGAAGCCCACCGAGCAAATAAAAATTATGAACTTTTCAAAAGACACTATATTCCATAGGGACATTTTGTTTATGTGTACCTACATCATAGAAAGTTGGTCCTCAAAAAAATTTTTGCCAATGTTGGAATAAAAATTAAACCTTTTTTAATGTTTCTATGCCAAATTGTATTCCATTCGTTTGAAGAAAAGTGTGTTGATGAGTCCAGTTTTCTGGTTATGATATTATACCATGCTCTGGTGGCGAATTCTGGGCATTTTAGTTGGTAATACGAGAGACACTGAATATAGTTGAGAAATGAGTCATTGTTTGGAACCTATATTCGGGGAAACTTTCGAATTTTTACTTCTTCAATTCGTAATTTCCAATTTTTCATATGAAGTGGAGAAGTGAAAATTCAAATCCATGTTCCCTCCGCGAAAAAATAATTGCTTCAGTATATTCAAAACCAGTACAATGGAAAAACGTGGCAAATTAATGTGAAACGGAAAAAACCATGTGATTGAGGAAAGTGATAGTGAAAAAAATATGTTTCTCTTGTGGATTGTAAGGGGCGATATGGCCATTCATCCTCTCCGTACCTCGACCTTTAAGGTTTTTCGAACATTACTCTCTATCTAATCAAGACCCGTGATTCCGAGACTCCTTGCGAAGCGTATCCGTTTCCTGAGAGCTAAGTTCCTAATGTCTGAGAGCGTTAGTGAAACACCTTCGAGGAACTGAAGCCTTTCGAAAAACAGCGCTTGGCAGTCGACAAGACGGTGTTCTGCAGTTTCAGCAAAGTACTCGCAGTAACGACAGAGTTCACTGTCTGATCTATCCATTTTTTTGAGGTGATACCTCAGAGGACAATGTCCGGTGAGCAGTTCCGTTACCAGTTTCAAGTCTTTTTTTCCACCTCGAAAAGCTGTTCAGCTTCTTTCAGGAGCCTTTTCGCTTGTCTTTGCCCTGGAACCTTATTCCAGTGGGTTATAATTTGGTGAGTTTCCCAGCGCCGAAACTATTCGTTGATGTAGGCTTTGGAAAGACCACAGAAGGGTTCTGGGCCAGAAAATTGAGTGTTTGCGCCTTCCTTGGCAAGGCTGTCCGCTTCTTCATTGCCTTTGATTCCCTTGTGACATGACACCCACATCAGAGTAACCTGATTGTTTGTAGCCAGTTGTCTTAGGGAGAGTTTGCAGTCTCAAGTCAGTCAAGACTCACAAGTGTGTGACTTAAGAGCTTTTAGTGCTGCTTGTCTGTCTGATAGGATATAGATCTTTATCCCCCTGAAGCTTCTTTCAAGGCAATCTTTGCGCAAATTTCTATAGCATGGGTTTCTGCTTGAAAAATTATTGGGGCTCTGCCTAGGGATTTTGAGAGCCTGAAACTGGATCCGTTATTCTCACTCCAGCCCTTTCGTCCATCTTGGAACCATCAGTATACCATATTGATGCATTCCTCTCTAGTTGAGGCCCGTTCGTTGTGAATATATGGTGGTTGTTTATAACCACTCCATAAATCTCTTCAAAGTCGTGCCTAGCAGGCATAATAACTGATGGCTCGTACCTGGATTCTAGGGGATTATTTTCTAGAATCTTCAGATGTCAAATCAGATTTCCAGCCTTCAAGTTTGATGCCTGATGCACTCTGAAGGCACTTTTTGTCGCTTCTTTCATCACTCACAAGATTCAGCATTACCTCTAGTGCTGCAGTGGGGCACGTGAATATTGCCCCTGTGATTCCCAGAAAGGCTAACCGCTGCACTTTCTGCAGCTTGAGTTTTGCCGAGTTCTGTTGGGTTTCTGGCCACCATACCAATGGGGCATAGGCGACTATGGGTTTGATAATCGTTTGATATAACCAGTATATCATTTTCGGCTTCAAACCCCATGTCTTGTCAAAAACTCTGCGGCACGTCCAGGTTGCCGCAGTAGCCTTGGAAATAAAGTTATTAATATGACTATTCCATGTTAATATCTGGTCGATTATGGCGCCTAAGTATTTGACTTCATTGGAAAAATTCAGCTGAGTTCCTCAGGGTTGGGGCTTTCAGTTCGTACTTACTCCTCTTTGTGAATGCGTTTATGTCTATGCTTCCCCATGTGAGATGGTGCGCGTTCGCGTCGCAGCACAGAATGAAAGGCATTTTTTCTCTTTGACACCATCTGATGAGGTAGGCCGAGACAATAACAATCTGCCTCTTGCCTGTTTCAGTTGCCACTTCTACGATGGCGGTTGCCAAATCTCTAGTTATAAACTCTGGAACAGGAGTAAATTTAATTTTGGGTGCGAGCAATATGGCTGCTCGTGGTTTCTCATGAGTTTTGCAGAAAAAGTAACTCACATGATTTTACTGCGAGCCCTTGTATTCGTCTTCTATTAATTCAGGTCTCTTGAAGCAACCCTATACTAAGGTTTTCTTCAATAAACTTTCTTCTAAGCTCACTTGTGGCTGCTTTTGAATGTTGCAAGTTTATTTGGAGAGCCTTGAGCTTTTGGCTCATCTGGGAAGAATTTTCACCAAGGTATCGTTGTGAGGCACTGCTGCTGTTGTATTAGTTGAAAGACTCAGTATTATGTTAAGTTAGATTAAGATGTCTAAAAACCGTGGTGTATTCACTTATATATATATTGGGACAAACTGGGGGACACCAGCCCACTTGATAAAGGGAGTTATCTAGAGTTTCAGATGGCACCGACGTCGTTTCTTGTCATGATTCAGTAAACTGCAATTACAGATCACACAGGGTGTTTTTGTGATTTTTGTCTCTGATCCGTTCTGTGATTGTGCTTGTGTCGCCTTTAAGGTTATGTGAATTCGTTGTGAAATATTTTGAGGTTGATCGATCGATGTAACATATTTCAGAATGAACTATTCCATGTACTTATGTCAGTGTTATATAGACTTTTCGAGAGGTGTTCCGAAATAATTCTAATTATGAACCGTACCAATTTATTTTGCATGGTTAATTTTCTATTGATACGGCTCCACCGAGTTGATACTTATGTATTTCTGCCCCTGTTTGCTCATGATAAAAATCTTATGATGGAGCGGATAATGATAATTACATATAATTACTTAATTTAGCTTTCAAACCAATAAAAGTACGGGAGATGCAATCTCTTTCGCTTTCTGAAAAATCTATATTCTAGTCTGAAGGAAGTGTTTTGCGACATATCTGAAGCTTTTGACTATTACATAAGCTTCAGAGAACGAAGCTTCAATTGGTTCGAATCCTATCTGAGTGAAAGAACCTCTCAGCTTCTGGACAAATTAAGAGGTGTTCACTATTTTGGCAGACAACACGACTATCTCATCGCAAGAACTCAAATTAACTTCATATAGCGGAGTAAAAATAGCTTGAAATCATGCATCATTTTGGAATCCTGGAGGACTCCATGGATTTTCCTTAAACCTTCTGATATTACTTAGAAATTGATTGCAGAAAAAAGTTATAAACTTATATTCGTGCGCTGCTTGCGAAATATTGCGAATTTTTTTAAATCTTTCATCAGCTGCCATTTTGAGACTATTGGACCATTTTCGAAATTAGCCGAGGTATTCATGTGAGGTATTTTTGTTTCATTCGGTTGAAAAATGTGGCCTCCACTCAACAAATTTCGTTATATCCCATATATAAGTTTCAATATCACATTTTAAACTAGAATTTTTGAAGCATGGCCTCAAAATTCAAATTTGTAATGTTTTTAAATTATTCAATATTTTGAGCTCTGTATTTTTTGAAATAAAATTTCAATTTTTTTTTTCAAATTGTCCTTTTTTTATTTGTCATTTTGAGAGTAATCTGTGAAAATTTCAGATGTTTTATCTTGAAAATAAAAAAAATAAAATTTTAGACAGAATTCTGCTTCGACGTAATTTCATTTACGTACTATTCCCATACATATTTTTTCAATTTAAAAAACATGACTTCTTGTTAGGTGCATTTTTTTTCTTTCAGTTAAATTTTTGTTATGTTAATTTAATCAATTCGATCAAAAGTTATAAGAAATTTAGTGTAAAGCGCTCGTGGCTGCGTGCTCCTCCAGCGCTGCACTTCAGAGTCGCCGCCTCACATTTTTTTCGCACGTTAGCAAAAATATTCTGCAGCATACAATTTTTATTGAAAAAAAAATTATTTACCTTTTTGATGTAAAATATTTCATTTTTGCGAGTGGTTCCATTATTTATTCATTTTTTTAATATTCAATATACAATGTAATTTGGCAACTTATTTGTTAGATAATCAATTAAGCACACCCCTTACGGTAGGTAACTTTTTATATGTTGTTCCCAACATCATCACTAATGTACAGTAAAAAGTTACCATCATCCCCCAACTTCTAAAAGCTAAAATCTAATATTTCTCCACTAGTATACGTAAAGCGTCAGGTGAGCACTAAACTTACCGATCAAGTGTTCTCTGATGTTCAATCCTCTCTAACAATCAAATATGATATTTTCGATCCAATATAAAGTACATCAAAAGATATTATATTTCTATTCTAAACAAAAATGATACAATTTACTTATATTAAAAAGGAAAAGAAATATTATACGCTGCGTATACCTTGTTCGAGGTCGTAATATAAATATATGTTGGTTAGGTGAACTTATTTGTTTCTAATAAACGTTATTAAATTTTATTTAACAAAAAATTTCACGGATTTTGGAGCAACATTTGTTTATTTTTGTCGAAATTTTATTATTAATTCAATTTTTCTAATAAAACCAATCAAACCTTCTTGAAGTACAGATAACAAGCTTTAAAAAGTACTATTGAAAAAATCTTGATATCAATTTTGAACTAAAGTTTTTGGTTTTTGAAGCTTGTTCTAAAAATTCATTCATTCATTTTTTGAAATTATTCAATATTTTGACGACTGTATATTTTGAAATAAAATTTTATGATTCTTTTTCATTTGCACACCTTCTCAAGTGTCATTTTGAGACTAAACTGTTCAAATTTCAGATGTTTATCTTGAAAATTTAAAGAATGGCAGATCTTTAATTGTTTAATTATATATGATTTCCTATTTTTTTTTACATTTGAAAACAAGAATTCCGTTAGCTACTTTTTCCTTCTTTCATTAACATTTTTGTTGGCTTAATTTTATCAATTAGATCAAAAGTTTTAACAAATTAAGTGAAGCGCGCTCGTGGCTACGTGCTCCTCAAGAGATGCACTTCAGTGTCACTACCTACGTTTTCGTACGCTAGAAAAAAAATATGCAGCTTACAGTTTTTATTAAAAAAACATATTCATATACCTTTTTTATATAAAATCTTCCATTCTTTCAAATTGCAGTATCAGTTTTTTAGAAAATTTATATATTTTTTAAGATATTCAATAAACAATGTAATTTTACAACTTATTTGTAAAATAATAAATTAAGCACACACTTCACGGTTAGTAATTTTTTATATGTTGTTCCTTACATCACCACTAATGTACAGTAAAAAGTTCCCATAATCCCCTATTTTTCTGAAGCTAAAATCTAATATTACTCCACTACTAGTAAAATGACTCGTATATGTATAAATTAATTTGAATTTTCTCTGAACTACCTTTGCCCATTGTAATAATTTTTTTCAACTTGTGATTGTAATGTATCTAGTAACTAGCAAGTCGAATATTTTTATTATTACTTATATATTGATTTTTTATATTATATATATTTTGTATACGAATGGACAATCTTCTGACTAAAAGTATTGGAAAATTCTAAATATAGTGGATATTTTCTTCCAAAGAGCCATGGGACCCTCTGTGACGGTTCGGAATTCACTAGCCAAAATCAAGATATCTTCATAGAATGAAAAGTCCACGCTTACTTGTGAAATTCATGTATTTATTAAAAGTGATAATTATCATAATCATAGTCATTAGCCTTATCGATCTTGGGAGTGGGCCTTGTTTTTCCGAACAGCTGCTTGGTTCAGATCGCACTCCTTTTCCGATTATCTCATGCAGGGTGTAACTGAAAAATAAAAAAGAAGCATTTAGATTATTGTTTTCTCCCCTCGCCTTTGTTAGTAGGGCTCACTTTTTCCTGAGAAGTCATTCTAAGATAGTTGGAAGCAGCCTAGACTGTCGCACACCAGGATTCATCGATTTCTCAACTTCATCAACAGACTTTATGATATCTACAATGAACTCTCTGATTTTGTTCATATCAGAAGGTTGTTAGAGAGGTGATAGTCCGGCAGAGATAGGTAGTGAATGGCTTGGTAATGGTTTGTATCGGAAAGTTTAATGGAACAATGTCATCGGGAACATTTTCCAATCCCTCATCAAGTTAATTCATCATCTAGAGACCACTCTCCTACCTTTTCTCATTCCTTCGTGGAAGTTTCCATGATCCCAAAAAGGTCATTTGAGATGAAATCACTTTGAAAAAATCGCCAGGTAGACTTCAAGAAAAATCTGATTTTTGACAGATAGATGTAAACATTCTAGTAAGTTTCGAGGATTTCATCTCATTTTCGCGCCAACTGTTCTGAGCGGGATCTTGTTCGTAGAACTATAATCTTTGTGAACGATCAATTCACAATTTTTTGCATGAAGTAATGTTGACATAAAAATAAAATTCCATTGGTTTGAAGTTTGACATTTTTCGTGACACAAACAACAAATATTCCTTAACCGCGCCATGTACTAATGAAATTCTAAGCAGAATTCAACGTTTTTCATTTGTTGTCCCCCAAAAATTCTAAACAAAATCAAATCAGTGAATACACCAGGGATTTTAGGCATCTTAAGTTAGATCAACATGCCAGAGATGTCAGATTAGAGATATTGTTGAATGTAATTTTGTTTGTAATATACAGTATTGCAATAACCGTTTTAGTTGGTTTAAATATATCCAAAAATGGTTAATATTACATGGCACAGTCGTGGAAGAACAAGTAATTGGAAGAACAAGTTACAATAAAAAGTGTTATGGAGAATTTAGGACGGTTACCTGACCCAATGAGATTTGACGGGAATCTCAATGAAATCTTCAAACGATTCCTGCAAAGTTTTGAAATGTTTTTTATCGCAACAGAAAAAGACACCAAGCCTGACAAAGTGAAAATGACAATGTTCTTGAATACAATTTGAAGTGAAGCTGTTGAAATATATAATACGTTCAGATTCAGCCTACCTGAAGATAAAGAAAAATACAGTTCTGTGGTGAATGAATTTGAGCAATATTGTAGTCCAAGGAAAAATGGAACTTATGAACTCTTCATCTTCAATAATAAGAATCAAGGTGTAGATAAACCTTTCGATAATTTTTTGGGTGATCTCAAAAAAATAATTTAGTCCTGTGAACATAATCAACAAGAAGATTCCATATTAGTTGACCGAATTATTCTTGGGACAAGTGATCCGAAAGTTCAAGAGAAGCTGCTTGACATTCAAAAAGTGACACTGGAGAAAGCTACTGAAGTATGCAGAAAGTCTGAAGCTACTTAAAAGCATTTGAAAACAGTACGAAATAAAGACGTATGATCTTGCTATTTCCTATCCAGACGGTGCTACGTGGAAGCAAGATGGATACATTTATCCGTCATTCCAGGGCCCGAACCCTCGTACATGTAGTGGGTTACAAGCAGCGAGCTGAACTTCAAGACAGCTGCCAAAAGCAACCAACTTCATATTCTCCAATATTCTGTTCATAGGTTGCATACCAATTTTATCAGAAAAATGTGTAGTCTGCCTGACTGCCGGTGGCTGAAATGTTAACCAAATCCCCATGCGTAGGAGACTATTTTGTTGACTGTTTCAGGCATGAGAATAAATAGGACTGGTTCTATTTTTCCCTCTGAATTTCAGTGACGTTTGTGGAAATATCAGGTTTTTCAACACAATAATTATCTGTTGGACTTGATATAACCAACAAATAAGTTGAATAAATCACATAATTTTCGTTTTGTTTAATATGACAGAAAAGAAGAAAAAATCGCGTAACACGTAAGGAAAAAGTTGAAACAATAATCCAGGTAAACTAATCTTAATTACTAATTACTTAATCACTTGAAGTAAATGTCAATTCACCTTATGTTTGCAGCTCTGAAATGTCTGCCTGAAACAATCATAAAAAAAGGCATGGTGTAATAGTGCCAGACATTCGGGGAAATTTAGCCAACAAATAGCCATGAAAATAGGCATAAAAATAGGCACGAAAAAAGGCATAGTGTAACAAGGCTTTTAAGGAAACTTGTGGTATCTCTGTTTGTTAGTCGTAGCTAATAACCCACTAGAAAAATGACTAGAAAAGCACAAAAGGCAGAAAGTACAGCGACAGTATGAAAGATTCTTCTAAAATTGATAAAAATCTATTTCATTTGCTCGAGAATACATTTGGATAGGTGGAATTTTGAAATAATTGGTTGAAGAATGTAAAAAGGGAGTCTGAAAATGTTTGGTTAACAATATGTACATTTGCAGTATTTTTTGGCTTTATATTTGTCCGTTTTGAATGTGGGACTTACAAATAGTCGATTGAATAAAGCACAAAATCATTTTGAGAACCTTCCCCCATTCATGGAAAAAAGTTTCTATTTGTGTTCGAAAACTTCATTTTTGTATCCAAAATAGAGAAGTTTAAAGCCAAAACTTAATTACAATTCCACATACCGACCATGAGAATATAACTTCACTGAAGATGTATACAGTGCTTCTCAAAAGTCCCCTCCCCCCTCTTATTTTTGGAACGATTATACATAAACAAGTGAAATTTGGAAACTGAATATTAAAGGTTGTAAACTTCCCTACTGGTGATGATAGATGACGAAATCGTCAAAGATGGCGTCACAAGGCCATTGTGACTAATTTTGTTTGTGTTTATGGCAGTTTTGGCAACTCGCTTTTAAAAAACGCAAAGCTGTGATGAATTAAATCAGTTAATACTAAAATTCCAAATTCAAGCTCCGCCTCTGGATAGTTGTCAAAGAAGCTGACGTTTTTGTGAGTCTCCCTAATTCGACGTTTTTGTAATTGTCCAAGTTTTTGTACATTTAATAATTTGTGTATTGTTGATCGAACGTTCAACTGTTTTAGCAGCTTTTGGTACTTTTGATATTTTTGTACATTTTAGTAATTTGTTAAACTGTTGTGAACCGAACGTTTAAGTGCTTCAAGAAGCGAAATGGTACGTGCTTTAGTTTGAAACTACGGGTATATTAATGATGCGAAACGATCTGGCAGACCACAAATTTCTGATGTGAAAAAAATTGATATACTGGCAGAAGTTATAGTTAATCATACTTCTTCAACGACTCACGTTGCATCTACCTGTGAAGCATTGAGATATAATTCTATCTCAATGCTGTTCTATCTCAATGCTGTGAAGTCAGTCGAAGTACAGTACACAGGGTGTTGAAAAAAAACAAATTTCATCCATACAAATTAGAAATGGTTCATCAACTCTCAGACGACGACCCAGACCGAAGACTAGAATTTTGTGAAAATATGGAAACTAAAATTAACCAATAGCCAGACTATGTCAAAACAATTCGTTTTAGTGACGAAAGTACTTTCTATCTAAATGGAAATGTAAATACACAAAATGTGAGGTATTGGAGTGACGCAAATCCTCACCTGTTTCGTGAAACACATACCCAATTTCCACAGAAGGTGAATGTTTGGGCAGGTATCCTGGGAAACCACATCGTTGGGCCTCTTCTTTTAAATACTTATTTAACTGGTGAGGTTTATCTGGAGCTGTTGCAAAACGCAATAGAACCGTTAATCCTTGAAATTTTGGAAGATAATCCAGATGAATTCGGCAATTTGGAAATAACATTCCAACAGGATGGTGCTCCTCCACACTATTACGGTGCAGTAAGACGGTATTCGGATGAGGAGTATCGTGGTAGATGGATTGGACGTCGAGGTTCAACGGAATGGCCAGCTCGATCACCGGATCTCACACCTTTGGATTTTTTTTTGTGGGGGTACCTTGAATCGAAGGTTTACGCCACTGAACCTGACAATATTGACGTTTCAAAACAACGTATTGTTGCAAAATGTGAGGCTGTTTCCGCAGACACATTTGCAAAAGTACGAGAAGAGTTTAAAAATAGGATATTTCACTGTCAGGAAGTAAATGGAGGTCACTTTGAGCAATTTCTTTGAGTGGATACTGATTCTTAAATCTTTAATCAATATCATACTGAATGGAATTTAAATTTTAATGTTTACTAATGAGCCATTAAAACTGCCATAAACACAAACAAAATGAGTATCATTGAATAGGTTTTTCGATACCTTTTGAAAGAGGTGTCGCTTGCCGTAGGGTTCCATTTAAAATTATTGGTCACAATGGCCTTGTGACGTCATCTTTGACGAGTTCGTCATCTATCATCACTAGTAGGGAACCTTTAATATTCAGTTTCCAAATTTCACTTGTTTATGTATAATCGTTCCAAAAATAAGAGGAGGGGAGGTGACTTTTGAGAAGCACTGTATGTTATAACAGGTACATTTCCGGCGTTACGTATTTTAACTTTCAGTTGAGATAATTATCGATTGACGCGTTTTTTATGTACTTATGTTATTGTCTCTAACATTATGCCTCTGCAAAAATGTCGTTTTTTCCACCGTGAAAACAGGGATTCTACGAACCTGGACTGTACTGTACTGATTTGCGGTTCTTAATAATTGATAATAATATAATCAAGTGATTAATATAAAACTATATAATAAAATTATTCTCCATTCTTTGTAAGCGCAAAACGTGAGAATGGCTGGACCGATTTGTCTAATTTTTTTAATGTTCGTAATAGCCCGATAATGGTTAATACGGAAAAAAAATAGAAAAGTTCACCAGAACTTAGAAAATTTGGGTATAAAAGAAATTTGGCGAAGAAAAAGACTATCGAGTCATGTATTACCAAAGAGGAAATAGCTCAGCAGTTATACTGTCGCCTACCAAGCAGAAGGTCACAGGAACGAATCCCGGTTAGGGTAATATTTTTTTTATTTTATAAAAATATCGACTGGACCGATTTGGCTTATTGTTTTTAGAATATTCGTAATGCTCCTAATAAAGTTTTTAGAAAAAGAGAGGATTTTTAGAAAAGTTATTGAAAATTTCTTTGTCCTGAAAAAGTTTTCAGGAATATATAATTTAAAAAAATGTGTGCAAGTAAATCGCAGTGTCACTGACCGATCAAGCATTAAAGTAGGTTGATAGTAGACGGTGAAGGTTAACTAAGATGTGATGCAACGATGCATTTCAACTCTTTAAGCAGAACCAAAACATTGAAAATTTTAGAGGAAATGGATATTTCCCTTTCTTATTGAGGATTTCTTACCTCTTACAGCATAACAGTTTCCTACTTCCCAAATAAGTGTATTATGAAAAATATTCTCTTCATTTGGTGTATGATTTGTAAAATTGTTCAATCGTGGCAAAAACTGTCATAACGATATGAACTTTTTTCCGAGTTCTATATATTGGAATCTATGGAGCATGATCGTCAAAAATATACCAAAATCTTTTCGAAGTCGAAACATCCATTTCTTTGAAGAAATTCCGAAAAGGTAGTTCTATCATACCAGAACCAAACCACCCAATTATAACTTCTACATTTTCAATAAAAAATTAATTTCTGATTCCTTGGCATTTTCCAACAATATTCTATAGGAAATTCATGAAGATGTGAATTGCAAAACATCCTTCAGGAATTGGAAATAACTTTTCAAAATATTATAATCCAACGGTTACATATTCTATCTTTTTTACAGAACTGTTTTGGGTGAGATAACTTTTCCACACAAATATTTTTGATTTTACGTTTGAATTTATTATTGCCTTTGTTAAGATTGTTATACAGTTCAACCCCCATGTAATATACACTTTTCTTCAAGAGTTTTGTTATGTGGAAGTAGATTGATTGTATTATAGATCTTGGAGCTACAGAATTGGCAAATTCATGTTCTTAAATTGAAATATACAAAAAATAAACTTTTGCATAAATACATGTTTGACAGGATCCAAACCGATAAAATAATTCTGTTACGACTATCTCTCTCCCTTTAATGTTTTTCAGCCGGTAATGCAAATACTCGTGCATGCTTTTCTCTCATCTAGCCCCCTTCCTAATGCAATATAAACCCTGACAACGACTACTGATCAAATGGGAGAATCTGATGTTTGATAATGAGACGAATTCCTTTCCACAGGCAACTGCCACTCTGGAACGTCACCTCGTTATCTCCGACGTGCCCTACACAATGGAAAGAATCAAACGGATGACGAACGAAACCAATACTTTCGGAACGTTTGGCCAGAGACGGGAGGTGGAATTGCCAACCGCGAGGGGATCTCTCAAGTTGTTCGTTGAGGAACGCCAGGATAACAGTAAGTATTCAGCGGAATAATCGTGATCTGCTGTTTATGTGGATGGAGTCAGTGACGTGATACCGCACAATTTCAGAACACACTCGAAACACTAAGAATACACTGACTATAAATTCATGATAAGGTTATTACCAAAATGTAATAGAATTAGAGTCTTTCCTTCGGTAAGTTTAAAATTGCTTCTAATAATGATTTTTTTTCAGTTGAAGATACATATATGACTATTTGTTTGTATATTATACTTTTGTGATTGAATGATTCAATATAATATTGAAAATACAATGGTGGAATCTGGATAAGAACATATCAAATTAAATTACATTTTTTATGGAACGATTTTATAAATAGAAAGTTCAAGTGGTATTCTGATAAAATATTCGTCTGATTACATATAAAGGACAAACATTCCACTCATTACATATAAAGGCAACTATCGACTCGAAAGAAATCATTCGATTGATCTTCATCTCATAAGTTTTTATAGAGTCCATTACAGAGCCCGTCTTCTAATCTTGCTAACTTCCTCACAACTGCTCCTCAATACTATTATGGTCCCCCCATTATGAAGTAATTTGAGTCCATATGAGACTTTCCGGTGAATTTTTGTGTTTCCCTCAACTAACTCATGTAGGTACATGTTTGTGTTATACTCCTTGATGCCCACCAAGAATCCAAAACAATTTTCATTCAATTATTTCATTAGCCTCCAATCTACGCCTACAATTATGTGGCGGGGTATCAGCTCAACATGTCGTCTATATGCGAGGACACAGCACGCAAAGCAGGGAAGTATTAAAGCGGAATATAGAAAATATTTCAGGATTATGCAAATTAAAGCACTCAAACTACTCGGATCTACAAGCGGGGGAACACCAAAAGACACCTTTTTTTTGACAAATGTTAAAGATCTTCGGACGGGGTGTAACTTTTAATCAGGCTTATTGCCTTGCTTTCGATTTTCAACACCGGAATGCTCTGTGTTTAATTTCCGTCATGGGATCAAGGTACTTGGTAAATATAAAATCTACGGAGCTTTGGAATACAAGTTCAGGTTAATCTTTTATGCTTTATAATCAATAAATAGAAAGGCAGTGGAAACTCATTAATTTACTAATTTAGCTTTGAATTCTTTGAATTTTTCAAAATCTTCATCTTTCGAGGAAGTATCAAATATCTTTCGTGAATGATCGTCGATAAAAATGAGAATATAGTGGGCAGGATTCCATGAGAGGGTAGGCATAGGATCTCAATTGTCTGTATGTTTGTTTTTAGTCAACTTTTTATTTTCATTTGCTTTGAAAAGTTCCCTTGACTGTTTTTCTCCAATGCATGCACTACACGGAAAATCAAGATCATCATTTGAAAATTTGATTCCTGAAGCTAGGCCATCCCTGAGTAACTTCATGTTCACTCGATTTAGATGCCCAAGCTGCTTATGTCATAGGTTTGAAGTAGATGTGGCCACATTCACTAAATCCTCTTGTATATGGAGTCGATAAATGCCATTCACATTTGTCGCAGTGACTGCACCTCCCCCTCAATGTGACAATCCTTGGTATCATACATTTTACAACCAGCATCCTCGAATGCTACTATATATATCCTTTCTTGCAGATAGTACTTACTAATAATAAGTTAGCTGAAAGATTTGACACAAATATAACATATGATATTGTCTTGTTGTGTCCATTCGGTTTTATCCTAACTATTACATCACCGGCGCCATTGCAGGAAAGGTTTTCGTTATTCGCCATCATTACTTCTTGCCCTATACATGCAGTTTCAGTAAAACTCGACAGAAAATCCTCCCTACCTGTCATATGCGATGGGGTTCCTGAATGAACATACCATTCGGAATTATTTTGGGCTTCTAAAACACCTTAAGCTGCTAACATTGCTTAATTTTTCTTTGAAGTCGATTTTTTCACTTAATTGGATCCTGACTATGACTTCATAGAACCTTGTTTCGGGCAACCATTTTTGTAGTGCCCTACTCCTTTGTATATCCAGCACCATAGTTTCTTCCCTGAATTATGTGTCTTGGCGCTTCCTTTCGATAAAAGTGCTGATTGATCGTGGTTGGTTCTGCTTTTGGACCATTTTTCGTCTGGTAAAAGTTTAGTTTTCACATAATCGCTTGATATGTTAACAATCGAATTCTCCATGGCCATAACCATTGGATCGTAATTCGCAGGCAGACCCTGGCGCATGATCACTCCCAGAAATTAATCGCCTAAAGGTTTTCCTAATGTTCTCAGTTGTTGAGCAAGACTCATTGCTTCATTTACATAAGCTTCCATACTTGAAAATTTTGTCAATCTAATTGAAGTGAAACCTCGTAATAACTATTATTTCATTACTTTTGTGGGTCGAATTTAGCCACCAATTTTTTTTTTTCATGAGGGCTACCAAACAAAAGTTTATGCAAGAAGAAACTCATTTGTATATGAAAAAGTAACTCGAAAAACTATAAATGATTTGTTTGTCCCACCCGTATCCCTAAAGTATAATTGGAAAAAAATCACTCGAGGTATCACTTATTATGTCGACATTGGAGGAAAAATGTTGCAGTCCGTGTGTGGGCTATCAAATGGGAGATAAATGGTTGAACTCATTTATAATTCAGAACCACTTGTTTGAAAACAAAACAATATAAAACATTATCTAGAAAAAGTTTCAAATGTATCTGCTAACAAAAATAAAAATATAAATATGTTTCAATCCTGTGAAAGCTAATCGAATCGGATCCAATGTAAAAAGTAAAGGCAGGGAACAATTTTTCAAAGGAAAAAACGCCTTGAGCCCTTTGTCCTCTTATGCATTATCCAGAGCTGTCCAAGCTTCTTTCGCTGTCTTTGCATGTGAAACATAGAAGTATTCACTCTTAACTATCATCAAATTGATTTTGCTTAAGGCTTTTTCATCATGTATGATTCGCTGATATTTAGGAGTTTCATGTTCTGCTGGATAACCATTAATTACTGACCATAAATTGTCGTGTTTCAATAAATTAGTCATCTGGAACTTCCAATCGGAGTAATTGGATATACCTCTTAGCTTATTTGTCGTAAAGACGTACGACTGGATGTGTTTTGGATTCCAACTTTCGGGCCCGTAATCTATTAGTTTTTAGTTTAACTCTGACTCAAATTAGCAGAAAGTTGATGATTGGAAATCACACAGATTGAAGATGAACTCACAATGAAAAAGTATATATTCACAACTTGTATCTTCAACATGTCATTATCGATTGTTGAACATATACAGAGTGAGTTAGTGTACGGTTTATTCATTTTGAATTTCCACACACATGTTTACTGCTAGAAGAGAGAAAAATATAGAATATACCTTACTATTGGGAAAAGTAGAATGTGTTTCGATAATGTTTTGTTTTTTTGTCAAGACCATTGTAGAATGCTCAGATAGGAAGAATAAGATGACAAAATGGATCCAGCCACGAAAAGTGTATGACAAGTGTTAGGAATGATTCCGATTCCTTCTTACTTTTGAAATGAGCTTGTAAAATCAGAATATTTTGACAAGAAAAAATATTTTTCTCGCAAGAAGTGTTGAGAACAGTTATGATTGCTTTATCTCACTTATTCAATTAAGATCTGCCTTTCCTCGAAATTTTTGCTCCTTACCAAAAAATGAACCATTTGATGGAATGCGGCCATTATGATCCCTTTGTTTCATTTGGATACCAAATTCAACATCTTTCCGATGCTATGTATCCGGTGTCTATTCTCAATAAGATGAATTACACTTTACATGACAATAGTTACAACCACTAGACATCGCACAGTCACAACCTATGTTTGAAGAAGGTGGGGTATTCAATCGCCATGTTGGTTGTGAAGCAATCCTCAGAAGAGATAAGTAGACGGATGATCTGCCTTTCCAGGTGTGACCCGCAATACTTCTCGTCTCTGGTGATTCGAGAGGAGTTCGAAGGTGTGATATTTGGGTACCAGGATTTTTTGGTTGGTCAACTACCCCCTCCCATCCGACGATGCTGCCAAAATATTTCTTTAATTATTACAACGTTCATCGACAGAATTTTCTAATCGCAATAGTAACATTCAAATGAGACATCCACTCTATATCGCACAAATGTTAGAAAAGTTATGTAAAACAGTGGTATATTATTGTTCTGGAATATCCTTGATTGAATGTCAATCTAGAGGCAAATGCCAGATCTCGTTCGATCTCTGCAGCCAAAGAACGCTGGGTTAGTACTTACATGGGTGACCACTTGAGAATAACACGTACCGTTGCCTCTATTTTTTATCTGGTTTAGGAAAAATGTATATATATATATATATATATATATATATATATATATATATATATATTATATATATAGAGTGTCCCACACTTGATGGCCTATTAGACGTTTCTGGAGAACAGGATACAGGATAATTTTGAAAATTTGGTTTCTTGGGTAATTAGTTCTGCTATATCGATCCAAACTATTTTCTGCGCTGCGGCGTTGCCGCTTATATTGAAGAGTAGCAATAACTTTGATAATTTAAATGAGACACCCTGTATATTATTGCATTTTTTGCTTTGCTATTGCTTTACGATAATTTTTTCATGATACTTCTCTATACCTATCTCAAGCGGTTTTCGAGAAATTCATTGATCTCCTTATTTTCCGTGCAAAACATAACTTCATTTGAATGTTTATTACTGCGGTATTTGGACTCGAACAAAGCTGAAATTCGGGGTGTAGTTTACCAATGTTCTGTGCATTAGTTATGTTCAAGGGAATTCGATTTCCATCATACAGGGTCGTTCATAATTTGTAATTTTTCCGATAGATACAAAAATGGTGAAAAGGACATTTTTTTAAACGCATTTTCATCGCACTTTCAAAAGTGCTTGAACTTGAATTTTTCTCTAACTCACAGATGCAATTCAGTTTTGGCATAGATTAATTAAAAAATATCTGAGGAAATTTTGGAAATAGATATGAGTCATACTCGAAAAAACAAGTCAGATTAGGCAGTAGAAACTGAAATGATATATAAGGATGATCTGAAAAATAATAACTAATGGACGTTTTTTCAAACCTATTTCCAAATTTTCCTGAGATATTTTTATAATTATTCTTTGCTAAAAGTGAATTGCATCATTTGAGAGTTAGAAAAAAAAACAAGTTTCAGCTGTATCTTCTAAAGTATGAACATTTTTAAGCGAATCATTACAGATTGATTTGATTTCTTAATCAGATCATTTCAATTGGGTAATACTCCCTATTTTTTTTTCATTAAACATTTTATTTATTTTCATATTTGAGTTTACAATAATTGTGTATACAATTGAAATGGTACATATAAATTTGAAAATAGAATATTATCTATAACCTGAGAGTTATTAACTGGTATAAGAATATACATGGTTTTAGATTAATTTTCAATAGTATTAAATTTATTGGAAAATAATATATTAAGAAGAAATGGAGGTTGTAAAATGAATGGAATCAGTTTATTCCTTTGTGATAGAATGTATGTTTTCGCTTTAATTTTGAATTGAATTATATTGTTACATTTTTTCAGATCATCGGGTAGATTAATGAATTTGGAGATTAACTCATATGTAAATTTTTTCTGGCCTATTGTAGAATTAATAGCTTCAAGATGGAACCAGTTATATTGTCTAATGTGGTGAGTATGAGTTTCGGAGCTTCTTGTTGATATAAAATTAGATTTCAGCCTTTTATTAATAATATCATAAGCAATTTTTAGAGTGTTGATTGTATAGTGTTCCTCTGAAGAAAATGTATTCGTTTTATCAAACAGTTGATTTGTTGGTATATCATATGGAAGACAATACAGCACTTTTAATGATTTCTTATATAATACAGATATTTTGTTGAAATTATTTTTTGAACATTATCCCCAAATATTTATTAAATAGTTTATCCGACTGCGGATATGAGGATGAAGAATTAAATTCGCTATAGCTATATATGTATTAAGTTTGGGACATCTTCTCAATGCACCAATAATGGGAGATATTTTTTGTTTGTGAATATCAATATGCTTGTCTCATTTCAGTTTCTTATCAATCCAAATACCAAGGTATTTGATTTGGGACATTTGTTTCAAGAAATTATTTTTTATACGGATATCTAGATTAATAGTTTGTTCATTTCGTTGGTGGAAAATCATATATTGAGTTTCATTGGAATTTAAAGGGGTTAAATATAGCCATTTTTATATTTTCTTCAGGTCTTCGTTTATCGTATATTCTAGAATTGTAGGGTTTTTATTTGCATATAAAAGAACTGTATCATCTGCATATACGGTGTATTCATTAGTTAAATTGATTTTAGAAATATTTTGAATATATAATAAATATGAAATTGGACCTAACACAGATCCTTGAGGAACACCTTCATTTATATATAATTTTTTGGATTCAAAATTATTTACTTTAGTTCTAATGGTTCTATTTTTAAGGTAAGATTTCAGTAGATTATTTGCCATTCCTCTAATTCCCATTAAATCGAGATATTTCAAAAGAATCATAATATAATCAACTGTATCAAAAGCTTTCTTAAGGTCCATAAAAATGGCTATTACATAATTTCAATTTCAAGTCTGTCTTGTATAAAATTAATTACTTGTTATACTGGAAAATGGAAATGGTAGTAGTGTGCCGTGACCAGGAAAGAGCAAGACAAATTTCAAGTTTGACAAGCAGTGATTTTCATGGTGTTTCTGTCGAAATGGATAATAATACATATTCAAATGCAGATATTTTAAATTTTCATAGAAACTTGCTTTTATTTCGGAAACCAGACTATTTAGGTAAAGGAACATCATACATCATTTGGAAGTACCTTTAATTGTTTTTCAAGATATTTGATATAATACAGGGTATTCCATTTAAAAAATATATTACTCTTCACCATTTTTGTATCTATCGGAAAAATCACAAATTTTGAACGAATTCCCTTGAACATAACTAATTCACAGAACATTGGTAAACTACACTCAAAATTTCAGCGTTGTTCGTGTCCAAATACCGCAGAAATAAACATTTAATTGAAGCTATGTTTTGCACAAAAGATAAGGAAATCAATGAATTTCTCGAAAACCGCTTGAGATAGGTATAGACAAGAATCATACAAAAATGATAATAATAATATACAGGCTCTCTCATTTAAAAAATCAAAGTTGTTGCTACTTTTCAATATAAGCTGCAACGCCGCAGCGCTGAAAATATTTTAGATCAATAGAGCAGAACCAATTACCAAAGAAACCAAATTTTCAAAATTATCCTGTGTCCCGTTCTCCATAAACGTCTAATAGGCCATCGAGTGTGGGACACCCTGTATATATTCTGAAATTGACTTCTACAGTGTTTGTTGAATGTGGATACTGTAGCCTCATTTTTTTTGTATATGGTTCAAAAAAAATATATTGGACATATATTTTGTTGCAGAGAAAATCAGTTTTCCCGTTTTTGTTGATTGTAAATAATGTTCAACTTGGGATTTGAACTTTTGGGATATAGAAGTTTCAATTTGATAGAACAGCGTCAGTTTGAGGTATAAAAGTCTCAGTTTGGAATTCGAGTAGTTCATATAGGGATTAATGAAAAACAATTGTAATTGGAACCAGATGCAGAGGGGCTTGTCGGAGATTTGATAGATTTGGGCTGGTTGACTTGCAAGAAAGGAATATTTTTAGGATTAATGGAACCACCAATATTCTGAAAAATACTTTTAGGAAGTAGGATGAGCTGAAAATGCTTTCGGATTCGCACCCAAAATATCAATTACATAATTTTTCTGGATAAAAATAAGTTAAAAAAACAAATGTGACCAATTTCTCACTGAAGCGCCCCCTTATCTAATATGAATATTGGAGTAGACTTATGAAATTCTTGGAATCATCTTGAAGGAGTTGTTTATCACCCACGTATATATATATATATATATATATATATATATATATATATATATATATATATATATATATATATATATATTCTCAGCATCTACAAATTTTTGAATTCAACTCATATAATTACGGAAAAAAGGGGTGCTTATACATATACACTGATAAAGCCCAACAATATTGCTCATTAGTTATTACAATCCATATACCTATTAATATTTTTCAAGCATTTTTTTATCCATCGGGAGGTTAATTTTCCCTCGAAAATTCAGTAAACCCGACAGCATCATAACTTGTATTTGAATTATTATATTTTTTACTATATTTATTTTATTGTACAATTTTTTCATTTCGGTAGGTAACCCCGATTCCGGTAATACAAGTAAGTTGAGCGAAACAAATTATGTAATACGTTGTGCTTATGTAATCATCCACAATTCAATATTTACTTTAAATTCGACTGTAACTGGATTCTTAGAAATGCTTAACCAACATAAGAAGAGCCATTCAAATTCAAACGAAGTTGAAAACCAATGTTCTATTGGAATCAAAGTTAGTATCAACATCAACAAAAAATGCAAAGAATAAAAGCCCAATAACTCAAAATTAAACCCATTTTCATTATTAATATTTACATTAAAAGTGAATTACACGAGTTCTGAGGGACGATGCATTATATATTATATCATTGATACAATATTACTGTATTTGAAATGTTTTCAGTATGATCTCAAAGCAATAGAAGTAGGTGGATTGAACATAGTGTTGCGTGACAACAACCAGCTGAAAAAAAAAACAAATTTCCGTAATTGAAATGGATTCGAAAAACCACATTTATTTTTTGTGTGTAGTGTGTAGTTGCAATGCACTTTTTGTTCGTGAATAGTTAACATGAAAATCCTAGCCATGGTAGTAAATATAAAATTTGATCAAAAACGTTAATTTCAAATAAATATTTCGGTCATGAAACATGATGTTTGAATTGATTGTTTTTTTTTCATGAAAATATTAAGTTTTGGTTTTGAAATAAAACAACATATTTTATTCCAGTTTCTAAGTACTTCATAGAATCGCCGCACATTACATTTAAAGAAATCCCTTATGCTACTATTTATTAATGGTAAAAAAAAGCTGGGTTAAAGAAACTGCTTTTCAGGTACCCCCATTTACTGAATGAAAATATTCCAAATACGACAAATGGAAATATTCGGAAGAAATACGTCCAGTACGTCCGGTAGATTTCAAAATCTTCTAATGGACATATAAACAAAAATCATGATGAAACGAACATTCTTTCAAAATTGAGATTTGTACTGCAGAATTGCACTCTAACACATTTTTTCGGAAATATAACCTATAATATACCACATTCAGTTTCATCGTATTTGAGGTCCCCACTCGAGATTTTCATGGCAAATGATTGAGAGCTTTCATCCGAAAAAATGTAGTTTCAACTTTCAACTATTGGAGGTATATTATCAGGTAAGTTATACTTTCGAAAAAAAAAATCGGAAAATGAAGGAATTTCTACGGTGACTACTTAGACTGTTATCCAAATGGATATCCTCCATGAATAGTGATTATTTAACAATTATCACAGTGAGAAGTTACTATATTTTCAAAAATGTAGCAGTCAGTCGAAATTAAAGATTTATTTCATGTTGATAGCACCACTTCACGCTTGAGTACTTTCATGCACCAAGAAAAAAAAGTCGTAGGCTAGACTTTATGAAATCAGGTTGATAACCTGTTTAATCCCCAGAAAAATATCTCAGGAAAAATTATGTTTGTTATCTTTTCGTTCTCTTGAAGTTTATTTGTATGGTTTAAAAGTGATTTAAAAAAAATTACAAATACTTACATAGCAGATCATACCTTGCAGGCGCTATATCAATGAACACGAGATCTAGCGACAGGTATGCCATCCTCCGGAGGGGACGTTAAGCCTGCATTTCCAAATTCATGAATGTTGGGCTCGTCAAAAGATCCCTACTTCTGTTCGAAAACACCATAAGAATCGCCAAAATTTCCGGTTGGGGAAAGTGGGCTCACCGGCGTCGGTGATTAGCCCTGGTAGCAGAAATAGGCCGACTTAAATGAAGAAAGAGGTCTATTGTCCTCATTGGAAGAGCCAGAGTGAGGACCGTTCAGATAAAGAAAGCTGTTTTAATTCAATCGAAGAAAATCATAGAACTAGTAGACGAAAAATTGCGACTCGGTTGAACATAATCCATATATTGACTGCATCCACATTTAGAGTATGCAAGTTTTTTGTCGAGGGATTTTCCAAAGAGAGCAGATTATGTACTTGGATACAGAATAAGTCAATACGTAATCTGTGGTTTCAATCCTGAGTATTATTTACTGATGGGACATGTTTTTCCCATGATACAATATTGAATATCCATAATAATCAGGTATGGGCTGAAAAGAACCCAAACGCGATGATTGAAAACAATTTCCAATTGCAGTATTTTTGTGGGCCTCATTTTTTGCTTTCCAGACTCAGTGGTAAACATTACAGACACTTTATTGGGTATTCTACCTCACTCCTAGAGGAGGTCCCACTAGGGGAAATATATTCATGCATGATGGTGCTCCAGCAAATCTTAGCTCAATTACATGCATGCATGCTGGACCACAACTTTGGCCACCCAGATTACCCGACCTGAATCCAACTGCTTTGTGATGGAATATTAAATCAAATTGTACCAAATTCTAGTTCAGAGCGAAAAAATCTGAAGAGTCACATGTACAATTATCACAAATACTCCTGTGTATTTGGGCGCCCCCGCTAGTCAATGGTAACTAAACGCATGCATGGAAGTCGGCTTTGGTAGTTTTGAACAGTTGCTCCAAATTGATAATTTGGTTACTATAAGTAAGTGTTCTCCTGAAATTATTTTGATAATAAAATTAGCTGTTATTCCAAACAAATCCACTTTATGTACCTATCTAATATTCATTCATTTAGAGCTCTAATGAAAACCGTAATCTACGGTACATAAGTATATTAAAAACAGAACACTACTTACAATATTTTTCTCAGACTAAGTCAGTTTTGTCGGAAAAAAATCTGGGGGTTGAACGGGTCGTCATGACTCTAAAAAATTAGAACCTCGTAGATACTTTCCAAAGTTAATATTTTAGTTTCATGAGCACTGTTGTGTGTATGATACATGTCATTCGGAACGGTTATTGGTGATAATCTGAAAATACTTACCTATTTTTAAATTAATTTTTGTTTTCATCAACTTTCATTTTGAAGAACCAAGCCGTTATATTTATATAAAAAAAATCGTCCAAGGAATTATCCCACTAAGTTTGGCCACTTACTTACTCAATAATTTTTTTAGACCTTATGAAAACAATTCCTCGTTGAAAAACAAATATTTTGGAGCAAGGTATAATATTCAGATAACAATTATTACCATCGTTGAAAAATCTCGCCCATTTGAGAAATTTCGGTGAGAAATGAATAACTGTGGCAAATTTCCTGCTTTTCAACACTTCTTGATGAACCTGGATCACTACATTGATTATTTAAAAGTCATGCAATATAGGTTAACTTGAATCTGAATTATTCAGAAAAGCATCCATCTGGAGGAAATGTTTTTGAAACTTTTTTATGCAAAATTCTACCAGCTTTGATTTTGTGAATATATTTCTAAGATAAACAATAACCATATCTCATTGTTACCCCCAGGAGGTAAATCTGAGAGTTCACTTTTCTCAATCAGTTTTCATTTGTCTCAGGAAAACTGATATGACAGTCGAGTTGCTTGACTTGTGAAAACCGGTGTGTTGCACTGCTTGTGAACTGACAATATTTTTTCTAGGAAAGAATGCTGCTAGAATATATATATATATATATATATATATATATATATATATATATATATATATATATTATGAAAAGAGAGTAATAGTGAGGGGACTGTTAAATACAAAGTTGAAGGAATTTAATGGACATAGCCCTCAGAGAGAAGTGTTAACCGTAGACACGTGTTTCGGGCTCTCGGCCCTCATCAGTACGGTGGAGAAGTGCAAAGATGAACAACACTTGGTAGAAAACGACAAATCAACGGAGTCAACAAACAGACGAAACCACAAATGAGCGGTTGGCGTTTTTTAGGTTTTCAAATTGATTCATGTATAAACTGGAAAAGTCACTGTCAATCACTGATATCAAAAATGAATTCACTATCATATCAATTCAGAACCACTAGGAAAGTGTTGAAAATAAATCAGCTGCTTCCACTCTACTATGCACAAGCTGAAAGTAGATTGCGATATGGTATATGCCTATGGGGTTTATCTGTATCCTCACACGATGTGTGTATTGCCCAAAAGCGAGTTTTGCATTCTCTCGTTGGTATATCGGGCCGTACAAGTTGCAGGGATGTCTTCAATTACCATAAAATCTTAACACTTCCTTCATTATTTATTTTTGAACTCTCTGTCTACGCATTTGAGAATAGAGGTACTTCATTCAGTGCCAATAAAGTCAGACATCAATTTGATACCTGAACAAAAAATGACCTTCATGTACCTTTTAATAAATTTAGCGTTTCATTCAACTCTCCTCCCTCTATGGCGCCCAGGGTATTCAATAAACTGCCAAAATATATAAAAGAAAGTAAATGTATTAAAATATTCAAAAAAACAATTGCGAGAATTTCTACTTGAAAAGTGTCTGTATAGTGTTGAAGAGTTTATGTCTCAGAACCGTAATGTTTTGTTTATATGCTTTTATTCTGAGATGTCGTCATGTTTCTTTTAGACTGTTCTTAGGACAATTTCAATTGCGGTTGATAATTTTTACTTCAAACCTGTGGTTTCAGCTTTTTGGTTTCATCTGAAAATTGAAATTCTGAATTTTGGAATTGTTGTGTTTGTGTGTTCTATGTTTTTATATTTACCTAGATTTAAGTGTATGACTCTTCCTATGCGATGTTATGTTGTCTACTGGAAAATAAAGATATTATCTTATCTTAAATCAGAGGTTAAGGCGTGAGGTCCATGCGTTTTACCTAAAAAGTGAAATTCCCACACTGGATAAAATTATGTCTGCAGTTCAAGCTGATCCGGATTACCGAACTTTCTCTAAAATGATATTATCGAAAATTTTAAAACAAATCGGCTTCAACTATACCAAACATAAGAGACAATCTGTACTGATAAACCATATATTGCGATTTGGAGAAGAGACTATTTAGGCAATATTAAACAAGCCCGAAACCAAAATCGACGCATTTATTACCTGGACAAAACGTCGATAAACGAAGGTCTTATCTCAGTATTAGCAGGACAGCAATATTAAGAGTGGAAGGCGAGCCTCCGTCGAAGGATTGTCAACAGGTTTGAATCAACCATCAAACAAGGGTAAAATATTAATAATCGTTCATCTAAGTAGTTCAGAAGGGTTTGTGGAATGAGGCCTTTTGACTTTTGTATCAAAACGAACCGGTGACTATCACGAAGGTATGAATGGTACATTTCAAAAACCAAAGCGATGTGTTTAGTTATTAAAGGCTATAGTCCGTCAAATAAAGGCGTGGAGTAATAAACCCTCATTTAGTATGCAAAATCCCTACAGAGAGGCTCGTGCAAATTTTGTTTTAGAACCTTTAAAGGCGTGGAGTAATAAACCCTCATTTAGTATGCAAAATCCATACAGAGAGGCTCGTGCAAATTTTGTTTTAGAACCTAAATAGCAAAACAACTGTTTTCTTCATTCGCTACCTGCCACGATATCTATTTGTCGGATTAGGCCATTGTTAAGGGATTTAAAATTAATTTTAAAGGTCGTATTTTTCCGGACTACATTATTTTTCACTCGAGCCCACATTAGTTCTATGGGATTCAGCACTCAGTGATACGGGGGAAGTCGGAGTACTGATATTCCACGTGAAGCGGCTAGTTCGTCAACGATGTACTTTTTATACTTGTTTTTGTGGATTTGAGCGATACTATAAAGTTATTATTTCAGTGGATAAAACAATGTTTTTTAGCTCCACTCCAATAGTTTGCCTTCAGTCCAATTGCTTGTGGGTAAATCTTGTAATCTAGAATGGTAACATGTCCATAACAATAGTAGATCCCTGCGGAATAAATGATCGAACTATTCTTCAAAAACATCACCATTCATCAAAAACGTCACCATTCATATCTTCGTGATAGTAACCGGTTCGTTTTGATACAAAAGTCCTCTTTTCACAAACCCTCCTGAACTACTTATATGAACGATTATTAGTCTTTTATCCTTGCTTGATGGTGGATTCAAACCCGTTGACAATCCTTCGACGGAGGCTTGCCTTCCGCTCTTAATATTGCTGTCCTGCCAATACTGAGATAAGACCTTCGTTTATCCACGTTTCGTCAGGTAATAAATGCGTCGATCTTGGTTTCGGGCTTGTTTAATATTGCGTAAAGAGTCTCTTCTCCAAATCGCAATATCTGGTTTATCTATCAGTACAGATTGTCTCTTATGTTTGGTATAGTTGAAGCCGATTTGTTTTCAAATTTTCGATAATGTCATTTTAGAGAAAGTTGGGTAATCCGGATCAGCTTGAACTGCAGACATAATTTTATCCAGTGTGAGAATTTTTAGGTAAAACGCATAGACCTTACGCCTTAACCTCTGATTCAACGATTCGTCTATCGTCTTTTCGTTTTTGGTGGTTGAACACTTTCCTTTTCTCTTATTAATTTATAGATGGTGGACTTCGCTATGCACAACATAGAAGATGCTTTTGTAACAGTCTCACTACCAGCGATGCCGAATACCTGCTACTGATTACAATTGTAGCTTATAACCAATTCTTACCCTTCTATCAGTACCTAAAGTTATAAAAAGGGCTGGTCTTTAAAAGATTATGGGTTTTTCCTAGCAGTTAGAACTTATACCTACCTGGCCGCTTTCATTTTTGAAATGTACCAAACTGAAAAATGTTATAAAAAATGGGAAAAAATTGTTTATATTTTATTGGATGTTTTTCTGATTCTAAAAAAATATAAACATATTCGACAATTGTCTATAATGAATTGTTTATTAAATGAACAAATTAAATATGAATAAAAAAATTAATTTTTGTATCTACAGAGAATCGAAAAACATTTTTAATTTTAAGATTTTCTTGATATGTTGTTCAAACAATGAAATGTTAAAAAAAAAATTTTTTTTAAATCAAAATATTTAATAACAAATGAAATGAAATTTTGTTCAAAAAAAACGCTAAATGCTAAAAATTTAAACGAATGTTATGTAATAGATTTTTTATATCTTAAAACAGTCATATTCATAAATTTTATAAAAAAAAACGCCCCCTTTTATAATTTTGTTGTTGCTTAAATAATTCATAATTAATAGGTTATAACAATTAAAAATACTGCAAGGTGACAATCTCATTGAGTATAGTTGTCGAAAGGTCTCCACGAAGCGAAATAATTTTAGGAGGTTTTGTTTAACAATTAGGGGAAGTCCGTGCAATTTGGACCACCTAAGCAGAAATTAAGATAAGTTTGATATTTGTGATAACAGAATCTTGAATAATTTTGTCTAGTTTTTACTTACTAATTACAATTGACATTGCATTTCATAATGGAGGAACTAGAAACAATTCGATTAAAAAAAATATAATGCAAGTTGAACCCTTCGTGTAATTTGGTCTTTTGCCTTGTAGTTTGGTTTTATTTGTCATGTAATTTGGTTTTAATATATTTTAGTCTAAAAGTAGGTCAACACAAAAAAAAATGAAAAAAAACAAATAAAGACAATTTTTTTTATAATTCTGACATTAACATAGACAGTTATCGCAGTAATAATAATTGACATCAGTTATATTAGCACAAGCTTCATGTGACCAACCCTCACATGTTTTGCACTGAATCCAATCTTCATCATAGTTTTCATTGCAAACAAGGCAACAAATTTGATGACCAGTGCGGCATTTCTCATTTGTCTTTGGATTACATTTTCCCTTGTTGCTTTTCTTCTTCTTGCCCTCGTTCTCTTTCTTCTATTTTTCCTTGTTGCTTTGCTCCTTTGTCGCTACTAACTTACGTTTATGTGTGTTCGTTTTGGGCGTTTGTTGGATTTTCAACTGTTCTTTATACGGTGTTGCAGTAAGAACCATTCCTGATCATTGATCCATTTTTTTTTCGTGGTCCCATTGATATTCCACTTGATGAAGGTAAAGGATGAATTATTTCCACTGGGATATAATACTGGTTGTGTGTAGACTGTTCGGTTTCGAGGTCGGCTAAATTCGTTGTTGAAGAGGCAGATTCAGACTTTTTAAAGGAGTAGTTTCCAGAACAGATTGTGATGTAGTTGGGGCACACGCAGAAGTGTTTTCCATCAGAACTGATTGTGATGTGGATGAGGTAGATGCTGACATTTTCAAGAGATTGTTTTCTTGCTTAGCAGGTTGTGACGTGGATTGGATACCCGTAGGCATTTTTAAATGAGTGTTTCCTTGCTGAACTGATTGTGATGTGTATGGCTGTGTTTCATTTGTAAGCAAATTTAGGTTTTCTGGTGGAGGGGGGAAGCAGAATCAGTTACAGAAATGTTAATGTCATTTTCATCTAAATTAATTGGTCGTTCGGATACTGTCGCCGCTGCAAAATCTACGTCGCTGTAGACAAAATAATCCTGTTTTCCGAAAACTGTTCATAGCCGTCTCCATAGTAGCTGCTCGGGGAAATGATTTGCCTACTAGATAGCTAATGTTATCAACACTTAAACATTTACCTGGTTTATCGTATAATTTTGTAGTAACTGCGGAAGCGAAGAAAGTATTTAAAGGTTTAAAGAACCCAACATCAAGGGGTTGCATCTTATGCGTGCAATGTGCAGGAAATGAAAGCATTATAACACCATGATCAAGAGCTAATTCTGATGCTTTCATACTCTGATTATGACTACTGTGTCCATCTCATACGATTAACACCTTGTTCTCTTTAGATGGTTTGGCATACTTAATAAAATGATCCAATCAGTGATAAAATCCATCAGCATCCATCCACCCTTTGTCTTGACACTTAAATAAAGTTCCTGGAGGTGCTCCATATGTTAAACTATCCTTCATACGCTTCCTGGCAAAAATAAGCATAGGAGGAATGAAGCTTCCCGTCGCACTCATTGCATACATGCCAGCTACATGTTGGCCTCTTTCGGATGACGTTATGGCGCTTATCTGATGTTTGCCTTTTTGAGCAATTATTTTCTGTGGTTTCTGGACAATAGTGTGGGATGTCTCATCAGCATTGAAAATACGATCTGCGAAAATACCGTTTTCCTCTATTATTTTTTCATAAACATCAAAAAATTTATAAACAACAGTTTTGTTGAATCCTGCAGCTCGTGCTAATGAAGTTGCTTCAGGGAAACGCAGACTTATGTTTGGATGTCGTTTCATGAAGCCTGCGTACCATTCTTCACCAGCTGATTTTTTTTGGTCATTAAATCTCGTCTTAATATTATTCTTTTCGGCTATTTCGTACGCTAGTTTCATTAGCCTTTCACGTGTTAGTCCATAAAACATCCGCTCCAACTGAAGGATGTGGTTAACAAGATCTTTTTCTGTTTGCCTTCCGATGATATAATTGCTTCCAGAGGAATATTTATTTTTGTTTCCTAATCTTTTTTTTAACGTTGTTTTTGTTATTTAAAATGCTTTTGCGGCTTCATTTATACCCAGTTGTTTCAAATTAACAGCTTTCATTGCAGCATCCATATTTTCTGGTTTCCATTTACCATAAATTGCTCTACTCTTTCTCTCAGATCTCGTTGACATCCTTGAAAAATTAAAAAGAAATGTAATTAGAATTGTGTAATTCGGACCGGGACCAAATTTCACAACCGTGATTGGACCAATTTACACGATAGTAATATTTTCGCCATATTTGTTTTTCTAAGTAACCTATTAAACCTATCCACTTTTTGATCATAGTATGGTTTTCGTAAATATGTACGAATCAACCTAATATCATTAAAATTTCAAAATATATACTCACTTTGTAGAAATTCAGACACAATAATAACATAACCTAACAACACAACACGTGCTCCAAATAAACTTACTGGCAATCTGTAAGTAACTAACTCATTCGATTGACGTACGTTCCTGAGTGCACCTTGGTTAGGGAAGTTTCGTAACGAATTAGTGAGACGTCGCTACATACTCCGTTTTTAGAATTATCGAACTGGTCCGTTTCACACAATGGTCCAAATTACACGGACTTCCCCTATCCGACTTGAAATGTTCTCTAACGTTGATAGTTTTGAGTTATATCCAAAAAACTAGAGCTTTTTTTGGAATCTTCAATTGTTTATAACTTTTGCAATTGTTTATGTGCGGGTTTGAAACCTTCACACATTTTCATATTCGCATATGTGTGGCAAACAACATTTTTTCGTATTAGCCTTCCAAATAAACAGAACGGAAACGCCACACTTATTTTCTCGCAGTGCTTACAGTTATTTTCTTACTACATCGCTGGTGAGTCAAAAAAACTCTTGTATTATGATATACATTTTCATTTATACCATCCTTACAGTAGTGTGAGGAAGCTGTGCAAAATTGTAGCAAGCGATTGTTTTTGCAATGACACGTTGGTCAAATGGGTCAAGTGGAAGAACAATTCATTCGGTGAATACTTCTTCTCTGACTGAATTGAACTTCGCCCATTATTTTCATAATAATAATTATTTTTTTATATAACTTACATACATATTTTTGAAAATAATAAAGATGTATATTATTATTAGTATTATTGAATACTTGAAATATTATTGGTTATTGTTCCTGAAATAACTATTCCAAAAGAATATTTCGAATAAACGTCTGATGTCATTACAAAATTTCAACTAATATCTCGATGGATTTTTCTGGGAAATGAATATCGTCAAATTACTCAATTTGGTACAGACCACTGCCAGACTTAAATGTGAAATCACCAACCGAAACCTTTCCTTCATTCCTTCATTTCATCTCTTTGTAAAAAGTTATCAATATGTTTATTTTCTCAGCATTCATCATTAACTGGAAAGGAGAGAAAATACCAGTGTTCAGGCCAAATGTAGAATGCACCAATGGCATCATCCACGTCATCGACGCCCCATTCCTCAAAGAAGGCGACATACGAGTAAGCAGTGCCTCATTTTTGGCAGTCACTCCTCAGATCTTGATGATACTGGTCGCCAAATATCTTCTCTAATAGACTCATTAACTTAAACATCGAAACGGAATCCAATGGTCAGATACAGGGTTTTGGTAAAGAGTTGTAAGTGAGCTCGAAGGTTCTCACTTTAAGTACATCTCATTCTAAGTATTCGATTATTTGTTGGGATTTTTTTTTCATCGGAATCTTTCACGACTCTTTATACAAACTTTTTGTTACGTATCTCTCTCTAAAATAACTATATGCTATTCGAAAATGGAGAATTATATTCAATTTTCACTTTCACACTTCCATGTATACCTAGTTAGTTTTCTAATATACATTAATTTGAAGCAGGTCGGATAATTTATCTTTTTTTTTTCGTTCAATTCGAATACTATATATATTTTCAAATAGAAGTTTTGGATATTGAATAATATGCCAATGAATATAGTTGTGGAAATATCATTTGAATTCAAAAATATACATGTTTTAATGAATCAATTCCAGTGAAAAACATAGTCAACCATTTCTCAAATATATTTCTCTAGATCAAAATACTTGATATGCCGTTATTACCATATACTAACCTTCTTCTACCGAATCTACAGAAATAGAGTGATTGGCATATTTTCAATAGAAAAAAAATAACTGAAATTATATATTTAAAATGTGACAGATCAAACTAAAAATTGAAGCATTTCAGATGTAAATAATCGAAGTCATATTCAATATTATATATCAATAGATTTAATTTTGGTGAGAATATAACTCTATTACCCAGTGTCCTTACATTCCACTCTGCTTTTCGAGGTTATGTTGATGACAATATTTTTAGGCTTTTTATAGGTATTGAATACAGGTATTGTATTAAAACTGACTATAATACGAACTTCATGCAACTCTTTAAAGTGTTCAGAACAAAACTACTTATATTCACAAATGAGTATTTATTGACAATTCATAAACCAGAAGTACTGAGTGTAAACTAAAACCTTTGTTCAATACCCCGTGTGATGTTTATATTAAATTATTTTTTCTAAGCATATGAATGTTTTTGCTTATAATATTAAGATGTACATATGTGTGGATGTGTATAAATGTTGATATTATTGACAGTATCTAATAATGATAATATTAGATTCTATTATAGAATATCCACCTTCAATTCTCACTAAAAAGAGAAATGCTTTCACACTGATAATTTGTGAGCACTGAAATGCTTCATATTCATATTGAATATACAAAGAACAAATTTGGTAAAGCCCATTTTCAGTAAAATTTCGCTTTGAATAATTCATCATTGTATTTTTGTATATTCAGATATGTAGTATCCAACCGCAAACAATAATCGATTAAAAAAACTCTCTAAATACTTGCAAGATCACAAAATAAATTAGGCAAAAGTGAGCATTTATGTATCACATAGAATTTATTCTAAAGTTTGTTAGTAGTAGTAAATAGAATTATATTTTTCTGTGGATTGACTGACTGATAACAATCTAAACACTTATAAGAAATGTTTTAATATAAATTAAATAACATTTTGTTAGAAACTTGATGTTTTCAGTGTAAATCAAATATATAAATGTTACAATGTGAAGAATAATAATATAACATGCAAGTCTTTATTCCAAGGATAGAGCAATATATATCTGAATCAGTTTACCGGCTTCCAAACCTGTTATCGATATTGGCCAATGAATCCATATCGGTCAACCCCTTTCCATGAAAATTCATAATCGTTTTTTTATCATACCATTTCATAAATATTCAAATGTATATTGCCCATTTTTATTTCTTCAATCTTCAACCTAAGGTAACATAAAAAGTGTAATAGATGTTTTTCAGCTTAACATCTAGATGAAATATACATTATTCTGTAAGTCATGAAGCACTGCCAGTGTTATACCATTCTTCAAAATGGCCCTATGATAACTATTAATATAAAAAAATCATTTTTGATGTTACGTCTTTCTTTCTAATTCTTGACGCTTCCGCTTCAAATTTATTTCTGAAAGCTGGAGAAAATTATTGATTGATGAAACACTCAGCAAATCATGATATAAATATATTATTTTTATGGGAAATTCAATTTGTGCTCAATTTTCTTGAGTATGGATAATATTTCTTCCTTTAATCAGAATATTCGTTACTTTTTCAATACATATTTCTTGGGAATATGAATATAATTGCAGTTGTCACATAATAGATTCAATGAAAATGTCATAGAAATTAGAACTCGAAAAATCAGTTGATCATTTTTAAGGGATATTTGCCGTCCAAAACTCAATAACTATCAATTATGTCTATAGTTGAAAAATGCTCGCCAGCCACCTTAGTACCGCTGGAGCATCCATCAGCTGCCTCCGCAAAGCGTGAACCCTTCATACATAAACAGTCAAGAGTGATGGTATCATAATACAATAATATGCCACCCTAATTCACATGGCTCCGACTGAAATTTGATAGAACTTATAAAGTGTGCCTAGCATTCTCAGCCATCCTATCATCGCTGAGCTTTGTATTATTGTGCATATTTGCTTATTTTCTCTAGAAGCGCCAGTCGTTATTTGTTGTTTCTCGACCCCCACTGCCGGTAAAACATTTTTCAAGGTCCCAACAGTGGTTTCAATTCCCACCATAATAGGTGAGGCTCCGGGATTGCAACTCGTACAAGTTTTCAATGAGAAACTTCTGAGGGTTGCTAAGTATGACAACTGAAAAAGTGATTTAAAATAGATATCTACCTAATAAGTGAGGAAAGTGGTACTTTTCCGCACGTGACGGCAAGCCGTTGAGTGCGGAAAAGACCATTGTTGTACTTTTTCCTACGAGTATAATATATTATATGTATAATTTTATGAGAAAGAAAGGATACCCAATATAATTTGTATTTTTTTCAATTCAAACTAATTAGGAATAATATTAAAATTAAATGTACAATTGGTAGCGTTATGTTCTCGGCTCTCCTTAGATGTGTCATAAAAGAAAGCTTGTTGAATTTTCGCTGAATTATCGACAGGTGAGGATGCTGCTTCTCGAGAAACTGATGTTGATGGATAGCTGGAGTATTGGAGTGTTTGAACGTTTTTTTAGAATATGATGGCTAGTCTTCTTATTTTAGAGCGAATTCTCGATGTATGATTCTGCTACAGACGTAGATTTCCATCCACCGTGCCTTTCAATGTTGGTGATGTTTTCCCCAGAGTCGGCCAACATTGTGGCTGACGACCGCCGGAAACAATGACCGGTGTAATCCTCAAGATTTGGGAGGCTCAAGTACACAGCAATGTTTGATGGCATTTTGCCAAAAGTATTAATTCCCACAAATTTTTTAGTGCATTTTCCTGATTTGAAGAAGAGAAATACCTCCGATGATGGGTGTCAGCAGGACGCAGACTGGCATTCTTTCTTTTTCGGGGTCGCAAACCACAAATTGTCTCAAAGTTGGTTTTTGTGTTCGGTATGGTAATAACAAGAACATTTTGTTTGTCTTCAATATCGTCTATCGTCATATTCATCAATTCTTCGCGACGGCACGCACCAGTGATTTCAAAAATGGTAGCCACCTTCATCGAAAGGAAGTCGTGGTTCGGAGCATCAATAAGAATTTATCGATTTCCTGTTTTTCAAAACCTTCGATTTCTTGGGTTCGAAACCTTCGTTCAGTCTTTTTAGATATGCCGTTAATTTAAAATATTTGCTTATATCGATATCTTTCTTCAATTTTACAATAAGTTTAATCATTGAGCACTTCGACCACAAGGTTGATGGTCAAAGATTTCTTGATGGTGGTGAAAGTATACTATAAATGCCTCTTCTTTCAGTGATAGTGTATTTTTCTCCTTACACCACAACTCAAATGCTGTAAATTCTTTCTCGTAAAGCCAGCGAGAGTTTTCTGGAAATAACTGGCACTTATAGAATCGGCAGCCTCCAAGATTTTTGATGGAATGTCACCTAATGAATCTTCTGAATTTTTCATTTTTTATATCAAATTGAAGATTAAATTTGAATATAACTTTAGGGTACCGAAATTCTGCTTTGTTGAAGTTAACATTCGCTACTTATTTATCCGATTCTATGGTAACGAGAGAACTTATTCGTAGAATGAAAGTACCATTTAAAAAATTGAAGAATATAGGAAGTCCACTGAATCTTACAAAATTTTCACAATATCTTTGGACCAATATATGCCCAGACAGCACAAATACATCTTAAAGACGTCTTTAAGACATCCACTCTAAGATGTTCGGGACGTCATCAAGACGTCCAGTGAAATCTTAAAGACGTCCAAAGGATGTCTTTAAGACGTCCAATGTTACAAAACGGGACGTCTTAAGGACGTCTCGAAGACGTCAATATGGACGTCTCCAAGACGTCCATAAAGACGTTTTTAAGATGTCTCTCGAATGTCCAGTTTATGTCCAATACGGACCTGAATGAAACCTTTTCTGGACATTAAAAGGACTTTAGTATTCAGTACATTTAAGGTTAGAAATATAATTGAGAAAAACAAAATTTGTACAATATTCTTTATTGAATTATCTAAACATTTTTGTTATTTTTGTATGATGTTCGATCTTCCGCTCTTCTCAACCAAGCCTGTATGGATTTCTCAGTTTCCTTTCGATCCTTGAATATTCTTGTCATTTCACTGACACCTAGAACAATAATAGACTTTTTTAAATTATGAAATAAAATCAGGTTTGTCAGAACGTTCTTGCATCACATGGTAAACTCAGGATGTTTAGGTTATATTATGTTTCAAAACCCAATTTGATAACAAGAGTGGTGTTATTTCCGTTTCATTACAGGAGTCATTACTATCATCTGAAAAACAAAAATGATCAGCTGATGGCGGATCAACAGCTTGTGCTTATGGTTCGTTTCCGAGCATGGATGAATGATTGGGAATGAAAAAATTATCATTTTGACTGTCTGCACCTGTCATTGCATTATTTACAATGGAAAAACTATTATTTTCGTCTTGTGCAACCGTCCTTGTATCTTTGGTCAGATTTATATTTTCCAGGGGTGACATTCGGCTACCAATACTACCCGCCATCACGATGTTGGTTGAACTTACGCAATCATCCAAGTATGGACAAAAATTGGTATGCCTTTCGGGACGCATATAATATTTCTGTAGAGCCATTATAGTATATGGAGTCGACTTACCTCGATTGATTGTTTTTTTCGACGATTATCAATAACACTGTAACACAAACAACGCAACCACAATAATTGGTACACAGTCCGAAGTCCATATTGCTCGAGGAGAAAAGACGAAAGAGGACGAGAAGTCCCGACGCTCGACGATAATTTGCTGCATCCTTTTTCATTGTGCTTTTATGATTGGTTGAAAACTGACATTTGTCAAATCCCACCAATTGAAAGGTCGCTTAATTATTCTTCGTTACATGATATGGAAACCGGTGAAAAGAAAGCTTCAACATCAACAACCGCTCAATGAGATCGTATATAAAGGAGAAAAAATGAGGAATGGTCACTTCTTGCATGGGAAAATTTCAACAAAAACTATATAGTTATTCAAATTATAATGTTGTACAGATCATCTGTATACTCATTTAGGATTTTGTTTTCACTAAACATCATATACTGCGCCTCTTTTAGAAAAGCTTTGATGTCACTTTATTGAAAAAAAAAACAACATTCCTAACTTCTGAGGGACGTCTCGGAGACGTCCATTCATGTACGTCTCTAAGACGTCCAGTCATGTACGTCTTAGAGACGTCCATTTTATGCCTCTGGACGTTCAGGCATTATATGTACATAAATTGGACGTCTTTAGGATGTCTAGTGCTGTTTGGGTGATTCGAACGATCAAAATGAAATTTGCAGAAACACACGCATATACCTTTTTGAGCTCAGTTTATTTGACATTTTGCTTCAATGACACATCAGAGTATTTCAGTGTCATTCAAATATCTCCGTATGAGCAATACAAGTCAACTACAATAGTTTCACCAAAAAAAGAAATTGTCTAAGAACTTGAGTACCACCGTTTTGTGAGCAGTCGAGGAGTCTCACATACACTGACGTGATATGGGAACAAAATATGCATATTCTGTTGAATAATTCTGAGTATTTTGAAATCGTACGGAGGCTTCACTAGGGCGGAAAAGTGCTTCTTTCCACATGACAAATCATTAAAAAAGTGCACTTTTCCACATACTCGTAGGAAAACACTTATACACACTTTCCATAACGAGATATAAGATCATAAAAATAACAAACCAATATGAAATTTATACGACAATAGTGATTAACTAGAAAACTTTTCCATCGTTAATATTATAGTCATTTTCATAAATATTATTTTTCATTGTAGCTATTGTAATGAAATTTTCAAATTTTAGTCATGACGGTACTTCTCTATATACTCTTGACGTTTCGGGAACTGTATCCGTTCTCGTTTTCAAAAATCTTTTGAATGTGTATGAAAATTTCTCAGTTCTCGCAATGTTTTTCGAACATGATATTTTTTTACTAATGTCAAAAGAGTTATGTCACTAGGATGATGAGATATAGTCTTGTTTATTTGGTGTATAGAGTGTTCTCCGGGTAATGAAGTCGATCCATTATCGCTCTGCCAAATGCAAGATCTTCTTCCAGTAAAGGTTTCCACGTATGATCAATATCAGAAGAAATAGTGATCCAATGGCGACCACATGGTAGATTGGACTAAAACGATAATTCCAGTCAAAGAACCCCTAACAAGAGGAGAAAACAAAAAAATCCGCCTCAATTCTACTATCTGGTGGAAACTGTATTTCAACAAATACTTCTGATATGGATCACACTGGAAGATCTTGCATTTGCCAGAGCGATAATGGATTGACTTCATTATCCGAACAACACTCCATACATCAAATAAACTAGACAATCATCCTTTCGACAGAACTCTTGACATTGGTAAAAAAAGATCACATTCGAAAAACATTCATGCAAAATAATTTGGTGTACGCAGTAACTTATCGGAGAAAATTAATTTCGTGCCTTCTACACTTGTATACCTGATCTATTTAATTTTGTTTTCAGATTGTAGAAGGTTATAGTTCTAAAAGTGCCAAGAATGAATATTCTTCCACAAAAAATTAGCTTCAAATAATGTATAAAATTGTGTTCTGATGCTTAGAAATTACCATTAAATGCTTTGGTGATATATATGGAATGTTCGAATGACAATCATTAGAAATACATTCCTGTACCATTATGAGGATGTTTTTGTTCCGGAGGTGAAAAATATTAATATCGGTTGAAGAAAGTGAAATTAGTAAATTGAGTGCATGAAGGTATATAAAAATTGGTTTGCATAAGATGAACTACAAACTGATTATGTCAATTTTCATTTCTTTGGTGACATTCTAGGGAATTACCCCTGCTCTCCTTTTCAAACTTTGAAATTTCTAGAATGTGAGAAGAATTATCTATATATGTTCATCTGAGATTACATACTTGATATTCGATCTATTTGGTTTACATTTTCCTTCACTGCACCTCTTCTTTCTGTAAGGGTATCCGTGCTTAATTCAAAGGTGGCGAACATAATAGTATTTTTCCATTAGTGAGAGTAGAACTCTTTCCAACTTTCCCATTATATCATATGGTTGGTTCATGAGATATTCAAACAATATTTACAACCACGATTTCTTAAACAAAAATAATTCAATATCATTACCTCTTTGAGCTTGCCCATTTATATAAAAAAAATATTTTTTGCTAGGTATTACTTATGACTGATATGTCGCCGCGGCAGTGGTATCCCTACCTGCAGCTCATCACATACTGCTGCCTGCAATGATTGGCGATGTTTCTATGTGTACATATGAATTGTAGTTAGAACTATGTAAGTTAAGCAGTAATACTGTTACACTATGGCACATTTACTCGTTACTGCATAGGGTATGCAGACTTTCAGTTTGTGCAAAATTCAGTCAGAGCCAGGCTGGCGGGTATTTTTTGACTATACATCCGATAAATCCAATTGATTGAATAGATATTTTGGTGCGCTGAAAGTTCACCGTGAGACTTTGTTGCAGGAGACAATTAACTGACCGCTGTTAAATGATATGTTACCAATATACAACAATTTAGAGAAAGTCTTGGTCGGTGCCAAAAAACAAAATTTTTGGACTGCTCCTATACATCATAAGATAATACAAAAATATTATGAAGGTGAAGTGAACAAAAGAGTAATCATTGAAATCTTATTACAACAATGAAAGAAATGCGTTTTCAGTTGAATAATTAGATATTAATTAAGCATAAATAGATTAAAATACTCTGAGTTCTGATTATTCCACATTTCCTAACAAATTTTAATTATCGATCAATGAATTAATAATATTGACTTTTGTGACCATGTAGCATTCATTGTCTAGAATTATTCGTTTAAATGCAATAATTTGGTTGTAAATATTTATATTTCCAATAAAGCATTCAGTGCTCTGTGATTTTGTTATATTTATTTACCTTTTCCAAGCACTTATTCAAAACAACATAACGGAAGCCATATCATGCAGCACCAATGAAATATGGTAGGTCCTATCTGTCGAAGTAGTGATATATCCCAGAAATTCCTAAGAATTGTAGAAGTACGCCCCATTTGTACATATGTTCGTCCCAATCGTCTGATTGTTTGTCCTGTAATATCCCGAGTGGGATAGTGATAACAAACATCCTCTATTGACATGATTTGATATTCTGATTCGATTGTGGCAAGGGGCAAAGAGATTTGTCCTAGTTCACTGCCCTTATATTCGGATTTTGTTGTTCATTCGATCAATATCATTTTATTTCATTGGAAGATACTAAAAAAACTGGGGTAGAGACTCCGGTTATGGCCACCTTACGGGAATATTTTTTTATTTATTGGTTAAGTAGTCGAAAAATTCAAGAAATAGATTTTAGAAAAATTACCACACTTACTTGAAAGCGTAGCAAATTGAATTATCAAAGCTTTATCCTTCTAAGTATCACAGATTTTAGGAAAAAAATCCCGGGAAAAAAAAGCGACTTTCGCTTCTTATGTCCACAAGACTACCAATTATGGACATCACTTTTCCCTATTTATGGCCACTAAAAAGTATCCGAATCATAAGCAAAAATGAAGCAACATTAATACATAAATGTTTATTTGTTGTTTATAATTTTTCATGACAAGTACTTTTACACTAGCAAATGAAGATATTTTATATTTTGTGTCAAAATAAAATCACTTTTTCTCGTATACATCAACCGAAGTTGGAAACGCTATCTTCAATCTTCGTACATCTCGAATTAGAAATCAGATTTGTTGATAAAAGACACATCATTGTGTATATATTTGAAGAACATTTTACGCTGGTCTAAACTCCCCAAACCTTGAATTTCATATTAATTCTCAGACAAAATTTTCTGAATTTTGCTGACATATTTGTTGTTGTTGTTATATAATGACCAAGATTTTAATCTTCCAGAGAAAAGAGCTGTAATTCATCTTGTTCTTGATTTTCGTCATCAATGTCGTCGATGCTACTTCCACTTGTTTTTTCAGTTCATGATACTGCACCCATCTGTCAGATGTAATAACACTTGGAGTGTATGTCATCAAATATGGTACTATGTCATCAAATATGGATGCCAAATTCCTCTTGGGTGGCACAATTATTACATTTGAGGTAGAGGGATGGACATCAACATCGTGATGCTGTGAATAATCATGGGATGTGGTAGTTTGAATTATATTTGATGTTGAGGGAAAGACATCAACATTAGAGTGATCTGAATCGTCCTTGGAAGTTGTAGCTTTAGGCGTTTCGGGTGTTGATTGCTGATTGATCATAACCTTAGATGATTGACTTTGCATCATTACTGGGGAGCTTGCGGTGACATGAAAACGGTTTGTTACATTTTCTGTGTTTGATTCCCCAGTCTTGTTAGATTCTCGTAGCCAGAAGTCAAATAGCATTGTTGCTTCAGTATCACTATCCCAATCATAGTTTTTGGCTTTAGCTTCTTTGAACTGTGCTAGAATAGCAAGTTCAATGTGACCTTCAATGTAGTGAAGATGATGTTTCGTTTCCTCAATAATCGGCATTGTTCGAGGTTTCAACTTGTCTCAGGATAATTTTCGAAGAATCGACTTTATTTACATCGAACGGATGTAAACCAGTTGCTCTGATTCCCGAGACTATATTTTTTGGCATAGCTGGGTCTTCTATAAGACCTGATAAAATCATTGGGACATTAGCTTTGGTAATTTCCATACCATCGTTATCAATACGCCATATTTTCTGACAGTATTCTGCGACATCTTTTTCAAGGGACCAAACACCGTCACATCAAGTGGCTGTCAAATATGTGTTGAATTGGGATAAAACGCGAAGAAAATAAGTTCATTTTCACTACAGAAACGACTTGGCTCCAGCGTCAGATGTGAGCGATGACCATCTATGAATATTATAACCGACAATTCGAAATCGTCAAAGATTCCATTTCAGCGACAAACATTACTACTTACCTACTACATCAAGCTTCGGCTTTTCGCTTCTCTGTGTCGTCGTTACTGACGAATAGAGAGAGAGAGAGAGAGAGAACGGGGGCAGATATTGTCCCCGAAACGTCAATCAAAAACTATATAGAGAAGTATATTTTGAATTTTTACTATTTTTTTATAGGCATATTCAGGGAACGAAAAGTTACTGACAAATCGAATCATTTTTCTATAGGAATAATTTGGTGAACGCAGTAACTCTCGGGGTGAACTAATTAGTTTACCCTTCTACACTTGTATAGATTTTCCTGATTATATTTTCATTTTCAGACTGTGGAAGGTTACCCAAAAAACATGTCAAATAGTCATTTGCCGTGAGGCATAACCTGTAGAGAGAAACATTTTGGCCGCGATTGAAATGTGGTATTGAGACCCCGAATTATTTATTTACATGTCTTCTATTGGAGTGAGGGACAAAGAAAAATATTTTATTCAGTAACTGCATGCACTTGACTTGATCTGGGGAAGCATCTAAAAATATTGGTAAACATGGTGCGAACTACGTTTATATTCTGAATTCCATTGGAAAACGTGGTGGTGAGTTTTATGTGCCAATCGATTCTGGGGGTACGTATTTGAGAAGACAAATCACTGTCATTCTCACTGTGAAATTCATCTTGGAGGGTTATCTGAAATTCTTGGGCTTCCATCCGAAGATAAGAAGATGAATTATTCTTTTCATCTTCATCAAGCTCAGATTCTCGTCAAAACATTCCATATATGTCCGACATAGATTCAATTTTTATTAAAGTTTGACCATTATTGTTTATTGCATTGAATGGATTGGTTATGAATCTCTGCGTTGCAAGCATTTTCGAAATAACCTTCACGATTATTCATGAGCTGCAATCCAACGTTCGCTAAGACATTACCCGCCAGGAAAATAGTTATTTCTGATGGATATTCGACTCAATTCACTTACCTATGGTATGGGTTGGCTTACAAGGAAACTCAAAAAATTCCACCCGGTAAATAATTGATTATTATTACCAAACGTGGCACGCTCCAACTGTCAAATGAGGACCTCGAATCTCGAAGAAGACATTATATTACAGGGAGCGCACTTTGAATAAGGTTCATCAAAAACAAGCAACATATTATTTCGAAGCCATTTAAACAAACCTCGATTTCACTCATAATTCAGGTTTGTGAAACATAATTGAATTGTATCCCACTTCTTCACTTCGAAATTAACACTCTTGAAATCGCATTCGATGACTATTTTTCAAAACAGTTTTTATCAATATATTTCATTGTGCGTTCTCGAATGGGAAAACTCGTTACGAGTAATGGGCGACGTTATGACTTCAAATGCGGAATTGTGGCAGAATATCGACCTCAAAACAGCGACTTGCCGCTAACATGGAGATACTGGAGAATGTATATGTTTTTTTCCTCGAGATAACTATGGGATATAGATCTTGTCTTTGCTATCACATACGGGTCCACAAATATATAAACAGACATCTCTGAAATAAGCAGAGATTGTAGATTTCGAATAATGAATTAGCGGAAAACAGAAGATAATCAAGTGTCACGCCAAGACTCACTGTTCTGTTTCTGCTTATCTTTCCGGAGCACTGTTTTTTGCTCCAAACAAAAGTTGCCACATATTCGAAAAAAATTTAATAACGAACATTTCCCCTCTTGCAATTATGCATTTTTCAGACATCAAATTTATAAAAAAATAAACATGAAAAGTACCAGGAACTACCCATAGAAATAAAGAAAAAAACGTCACAAACATAAAAAAAATGGAAAATTAGATTAAACTTAATTCGTCTTGTGCAATTGGCAATGGGCATAATTTTACTAGCTGGCGTCGAGAAGTGCCGTTCTACAGCAGTTACATGAGCTGCATTATCAGCACCAGAGTATAAAGTTTTGATTCTTCCACGAGGCCACTGCTTATTTTTATTGTGAACATATATCCCCGATGTGACGGGTGTGGACGGATCAATATATTTGCTCCTTTGTTGTGAGGTATCAAGATATTCCTCAGTGAATCTATTACAAATATCGCGATGCAGAACAAGTATATGGTTTACATTTCATCAGAACTGAGAATTTGTTGACCTATCCCCCGAGCTAAGTAGGATTTAATTAATTTTACCCCACCTTCCCAAAGTTCTCCAAACTGGGGACATGATCACGAAGTGGGTCCTTCAGAAGCGGCAATTTTCATAAATTATTTACGCCCATTTGCAGCGACTTTTTTTCAAAGAACAATTAGGCTAATTGTCCTTTAAAGTACAATTAGCGGTTTTAGGGTGTTGCACCAACTTTAAGAGACTCTCAAAGCATGCTTTAAAACAGCATTAGCTAACTGACCAAACTCCTTCCCTAAAATATCTTTAAATTATTATTTAACCTCAAATATTAAAAATAGTTGATTTTTGTCAATTAATATAGTGCCTGGAGAATTGTAACTTGCGAAAATGGAAAATTTTGATGAGGTAATACTGAAGGATTTTTTAGAAGTTAAGAAGTCCTTCATTTCGTCGATATGGGCTACCCAAGACACATTTTTCTTAGGCCCAATTACTATGAAGAGATGTCCCAAATGGACTTTTTCAGAAGGCTAACAAAGCCTACAGTCATGGCACTTCTAACCCATATTGAGAATCAACTGGAGTACCCAGATGATAGGTAGGTCAATAGTAAATATAACCATACTGAATACCAGTTTTTAAGATAGCTGTTATGTCCGCCTATTTTAAAACTACATGGGTATTTATGGGTATACGTATAGAACACCTACCCGGTACTTTATACGTTCGCTAAATTGGAGAATGATTCCTGCTTCCTATTCATTTCAAAAGTATTATTTTTTCTATAACAATGAAATATCTCACAATACATATATTTGACAACAACAACAGAATTTTCAGTATAGGGTGATAAGGACATAAAAACATGTAAATAACACAATCCAGCACATCCTCCCACCTTGAGAAAAAACAATTTCAATTCTTCTCGGAATTATATCTCGCGGGACACTTGTTGTTTTATTTGATTTTAATGGGACACATTCTTCACTATTATGTTTCTTTTGAATTGTTCTCAATAAAAAACCTGATGCAGTTTTCAGTCGTACCAGACGTACCTCACTGTCCTTTCCAGGAAACAATTCAACAATTCGTGCTATAGGCCAACCAATTCGGTTCTTTTTGTCATTTTCTATCAGTACCACATCACCTATTTTCACTTTCTTCGAGCACAGTTTATTCCGTTTCATCGACAATTGGGATAAGTACTCGATACGAAACCTTTTTCTAAGGTCTACTTTCAGTTTTTTCCGATATAGTTTGCTTCAATCTAAATCTGGAACTCCGACCCCCTTCATGTCCATTAGAAACATTGCTGGTGTTAAGCTACCAACTTATTATCATTATCGGGTAAATACGTTAGTGGCCTAGAGTTTACAACTGCTTCACAGTCACACAATATTATAGACAAATCTTCTAGATTGAGAGCTACCCTTCCAATAACTTCACGAAGTAGTTGTTTGACCATTCGAATCAACCTCTACCACCATCCTTTCCACCAAGGAGACTGAGGAGAACTGAACTTCCATCTGATTTTTTCTACTGAACTGAATTCGCCAATTTTCTCCCAATCTTATGTTGCTAACGTATTTTTAATCCAACAAAATTTATTCCATCATCACTATACATGACTAGGGGCCTTCCACGCCTTGCGATGAATTTTCGAAGAGCTTGGATGAAGGATTCTGTAGATAATGATGTCACAACTTCTAAGTGTATAGCTCTATACACAGCGCATGTGAAAATGCTCAACCAAACTTTTTCTTGAGTTCTCAGATACAATGGACCGAATAAATCAACTCCGCAGATTTCAAATACAGCTGTATCCTTCACTCTATCTCTCGGAAGTGGTGGTGAAGGACTCTTCGAATTTTTCGCAATATTCTTCTGACATATGATACATTATATTACTTTTCTGATAGTTTTCCGACCGCCTAGAATCCAGAAGTTTCCACGTAACATATTCAATAAACCTTGAATTCCAACATGACAATTCCTGATGTGTTGATCATAAATGATTCTGAAGACCACTGGATAATCGGATGGAAGAAGTGCAGGAAATCGAAAATTTGTTGTATCTTCCCTTTCCGAAACCTTCGTCTTCAGTCTCAAAATCCCATATTCATCCTTAAATGCATACAAACTCGAAAATTTCTCATCGTCTACACCTCTGGACACTCTTTCTGAATCAGCCATAAAACCTCAAAATTTTCTGATATTTTGACAAATACCACTAGTACCAAGAAAAGTCTATTCTGGCAGAAAACAAGTTGACATTCATTCTTTTCTCTTCCAAGACAGATTCTTCATCCGCTATATAATATTGTTTTGGCCAATTTCTACTATATAACCAAGCCGGACCCTTCCACCATTCTGGAGTGATCAGATGAGAGAAAGAACAACCTCTCGATGGTAAATCAGCTGGGTTGATTAGGCCTGGTACATGGTTCCACGAATCGACACTGGTAAACTTTCTTATTTCCTGTATTCGATTCCAAACAAATGGCTTCCATACTTCTGTTTGTTTGATCCATGTCAGCACTGTAGTAGAATCGGTCCAACAAAATATAGATATATTTTTTTTTTTTTTTTTTTCAAAACTGACATTAAAAGCCGAACACCAATCGTAGCAGCAAGGAGTTCAAGCCGAGGAATGGTGATTTTTCTCAAAGGTGATATTCTACTTTTGGCTTGTATAAGTTGAACAGAAACACCCTGACTATATTCAGCTCGCAGGAAAATTACACAAGCGTATGAATTTTGACTTCCGGCACAAAACAAATGTAAGCTCCAGTTAGTAATATCGTTTTCTGAAACTTTTAATAACCATCTAGGTATTTTCAAATTTGTTAACTGATTCACCGTTCTAGCCAATTCAAAAAACTTTCTTTGATATCTGTGGGTACCTCCGAATCCCATCCAATTTGGATTTCAGCCGAACTTAGGAACCAATGATGCCTTATATTCGTTTATGTCCAAGAGTAAGAGAAAATAAATATCGGCGAGTGTGCTGCGGCGAATTTTGGGACTTTTCCAAAGCTTCCGACTGCGTGGATCTCGAAATACTGCTGAAGAAATACCAACACTACGGTTTCCGGAATACGAGTTTGGATTGGTTCAAATCTTATTTAAAAAACCGGAACCAATTAGTACGCACTACCTCACACTCCACTATATCTAATATTGAATTTGGAGTACCTCAAGGCTCAGTACTGGGACCAATACTCCTTTATATCAACGACATCACCAAGTTGAATATATCAGCAAAGATAACCCTCTTCGCAGACGACACTACAATTCTGTGGTATGAGAAAACAGGCCATAAGCTCCAGGACAAAATAGAAAGAGTGATAATAATAATCAAGGAATGATGTGACTCTTATTCCTTGGTACTCAATTTGAACAAAACAAACCTAATAACATTTCGCTGTAATATCTCTGACATACCTCTGGCTAACAACCGGATAATCAATAAAACAACAACCAGATTTCTCGAATTAGATATAGACAACAAATTGAAATTCGATGGCCACATTAAAGAACCTCTGCAACAAATTAGCATCTGGCTGTTACGCGATACGAGTAATATCGAATGAACTGGGTTATTGGACAGCAAGGGCTGCATACTTCGCCTTAATCGAATCACATCTGTGCTATGGAATCGCATTTTGGGGAGTATGCAGTTCATATTTGCTCCAGAACGTATTCGTATTACAAAAAAGGGCTTTGAGATATATCTGCAAAAAAAACCTAGAGATTCTTGTAGGGAGCTCTTTAAAGAACATGGAATTTTAACGCTAGTATCCCTATATATTCTGGAATCTGTAAGTTTGATTCACAAAAATTAAAATGTTTTAGAAATAGCAGATACACAATACATCACACGCCAGAATGACTCCACAAAACTAGCACCACAGCAGTAGAATACTCTATAATCTACAATGATATTAAAATGTACAATCACCTGCCAATCAACAATAGGAATATTACATGTATCAGACACTTCAGAAAAAACATTAAAAAAATATTGATTCAGCAAGCTTTTTACGATATTGAAGATCATTTCAGCACCACCTCATAGCTCTATATACATGTGTGTATGTTTGTATATGTTTACATGTCTATGTATGTTTCATATGTGTCTATATGCATTTGTAGATGCGTTCATTTATATTTGTGGGTATGATCTATATAAATTTCTGAATGTATATAAATTTCTGTCTTTATTGTCTTTCAGACACCATTATGTATGAAAAAAGTATAACTGTGATACACTGACCATCTGTTAAATAAATGTATTTTACAATAGTGTAATGACTCCTAAAGTTTCATATTTCAGAAGTATTTACCAAATAAACTAAAATAGTTCTTATATTATTATTATATTTTATATATAGACAACTTACTTGTAATCTCTATATTTACTATTTCAATTTTAATTTTGAAGCTTTTATAAATAAACCTTTACCCATGTAATAAGCTTTGTCTATGAGAATGATATTCTTCCGACAATAAAGTATATCTTGATTGATTGATTGACACCGTGAAACAAACAACCATAAAAAAACAACAGTATTTCCTTAACATCAACTCAACCACTACTACTACAAGCCGAAAAAACTGGACCAAGATAACCTTATAAACCAACAACAATAAACATATATATAAACCCCAAAAACATATTTATTGAAAAATACACCTGACAAGAACAAGAAATCATCGAAACATCCTTGATCAGCTACTGATGCAGAAAATATCTAGAATATTTTCCACAATTCCTAACCCAACGATACCTCCAAAAAGTATCAGATCAAGAACAAATTCTTGAAAACGATCGAATAAAAGATTTTTAGTTTGCTACATTTAGTAGGCAAACAAATGATTTCACTTGTATCCATATATAGGTACGTATGTGTATGTATGTACATGTTTTTATGAAACTTACTTATGGAACAGTTCATTAGATATATAGAATACATTCCATTTGCCTTAACTTACAACACTATAAACGAAATCAATGACATACTTGGCATAGATAGAAAAAAAAATGAATCCCAAATATTTCAACAGAATATAATACTTCTTATATTCTCCAAAAACGTCAACGACTTGAATATACATCTAAGTTGAGTATCGCTTGAATACGAATGTACAGTTCTAATTGAAACTTTCAATAACTGTGATCTAAATTTCCACCAGTTGCCAGTTATATTTATTTGAACAATAACCCCAATTCTGTGTGTAAAGTAGTAAATATTGTCATGAATAAAGCAGTTTAAATAAAAATAAAAAACTAAACTAAGAAAGTAAATAAGATAATAGGCGTCTATAGACCTTCATCGACTGATGAAAACATATTTGTCGACAATCTGACCATCTACCAACAACAAATAAAAAATGAAAATTTAGAAAACCATATTGTAATTTGATATATGAAAGTGGATCTACTCAATGAAAATGAAAATGTATCGGAGTATGAGTGAAAACAATTGCATGTCTCTAATAAGCACACCCGAGTGCAACATACTTCAACTAGTTGTATTGACAATATATTTTTGAACTCTAGAAAAACTGGACCAAGATAACCTTATAAACCAACAACAATGAACATATATATAAACCCCAAAAACATATTTATTGAAAAATACACCTGACAAGAACAAGAAATCATCGAAACATCCTTCATCAGCTACTGATGCAGAAAATATCTAGAATATTTTCCACAATTCCTAACCCAACGATACCTCCAAAAAGTATCAGATCAAAAACAAATTCTTGAAAACGATCGAATAAAAGATTTTTAGTTCGCTACATTTAGTAGGCAAACAAATGATTTCAGTTGTATCCATATATAGGTACGTATGTGTATGTATGTACATGTTTTTATGAAACTTACTTATGGAACAGTTCATTAGATATATAGAATACATTCCATTTGCCTTAACTTACAACACTATAAACGAAATCAATAACATACTTGGCATAGATAGAGAAAAAATATGAATCCCAAATATTTCAACAGAATATAATACTTCTTATATTCTCCAAAAACGTCAACGACTTGAATATACATCTAAGTTGGGTATCGCTTGAATACGAATGTACAGTTCTAATTGAAACTTTCAATAATTGTGATCTAAATTTCCACCAGTTGCCAGTTATATTTATTTGAACAATAACCCCAATTCTGTGTGCAAAGTAGTAAATATTGTCATGAATAAAGCAGTTTAAATAAAAATAAAAAAGTAAACTAAGAAAGTAAATAAGATAATAGGGGTCTATAGACCTTCATCGACTGATGAAAACATTTTTGTCGACAATCTGACCATCTACCAACAACAAATAAAAAATGAAAATTTAGAAAACCATATTGTAATTTGATATATGAAAGTGGATATACTCAATGAAAATGAAAATGTATCGGAGTATGAGCGAAAACAGTTGCATGTCTCTAATAAGCACACCCGAGTGCAACATACCTCAACTAGTTGTATTGACAATATATTTTTGAACTCTAGAATACAAAAAACTATAGCAAGCATACCTTTCTCAATTGATTATAAGATAAAACTAGAGAGAAAAGCCATATTGTTCATTAACTATAACACACTTGAGAAATATTTTAAAAATATTGATTGGAAAAGTTGAAAAGAAAACAGAATATTTCAATGAAAAATGTTTAATATTGAAAAAATTGCTGTTGAGAAAAAAGGCCCAAAATATAAAATAAGACCCGGAGATTGATTTGTTGAAAATATAAACAGGACGTTCATAAATCAGATGTGGAATCATCTGCGACTGAAAGATAAACTTTAGTCACTATCTTCCATCGTCAAGATAACCTCTTGTGGGGTATTCATGTTGAAAAGGGAAACATTCTCAATTGAATATCGATAGAAAGATTTTTCTGTGAATTGAAAAATCCACGATTAAAATGAAGTTATTTTTTGTGAATGTCTAACAGAAAACAATTACTTCCCCGGCTAAAGCCACCCTGGACATTGAACTACATCTGATAGATATTCTGAAAAAGTCCTAACTCAAAAGAAAAAATCTGAAATTGAAAATTTGCATTTTCATTCAGATAGTTATTTGATTTTCTATTCCGGTCTTAATTAAGAACTCATAAAGATGAATGAGGCAAAGAAGAATGTTTTCCAAAAGAGAGTACTCACCGGAAATCATTCGTAACATTGACGCAGGAGAGACATCGCATTCACTAGGTCTTCAATACATTTTTGTCGACGAAAATCTATTTTACGATTCCACGATCATCAGGAAGACCGGAAGAAATGGGAAACACATTTTCAAGAAGCAACCTCACTTTGCAAAGATGGAAAAAGTTAGAATCATTTCTTTTGGAGAGACACTTTGAAATTAGTGTTTTCTGACATTGAAACCTGTCATGGGGTATGATAGATTGATTTGTTGAAAATATAAACAGGATGTTTATAAAATCAGATGTAGAATCATCTGCGACTGGAAGATAAACTCTAGTCACTATCTTTCATCGTCAAGATTAGCTCTTGTGGGGTATTCATGTTGAAAAGGGAAACATTCTCAATTGAATATTGATAGAAAGATTTTTCTATGAATTGAAAAATCCACGATTATAAAAACTTTTTAACAAAAAATTAAACCGACGAAATACGGAACTGAAAAGTAAAAAATTAAAACTTTTTAACAAAAAATTAAACCGACGAAAAATCAACTGAAAAGCAAAAAATAAAATAAACCTTTTTAGTCTAAATGATAATTGAGCTCCTAAACTAATGTAAGTAACTGATTTTGAGTCGGCGCCAAACAAACAATTATCGAAGCTCATTATCTATGAAAGAAGTCATCTAAACGCAGCCGTGCATCTCGCTGCCATCATTTTACGCTTCACCTAATTCAATTGCTAGTTTGTTTGGCGCCGACTCAAAATCAGTTACTTACATTAGTTCAGGAGCTCAATTATCATTTGCACTAAGAAGATTTATTTTATTTTTTGCTTTTCAACTGATTTTTTCGTCGGTTTAATTTTTTGTTAAAAGTTTTATTTACTTTTCAGTTCCGTATTTCGTCGGTTTAATTTTTTGTTAAAAAGTTTTCATTTTTCAATTTTTTGTGGCTAAAATCTACCAATTACTACACACTTGTTTTTTGATCACTTCCAAAATACTTACTTACCCACCTTACTTCAACTATTACCAGTTAAATAATATGATTATCTACTTTCACTATTTGTTGTAATATGGATTATTTTCGTTGTTCTGGTTAGTTTATTCCATTACTTTGTATATCATTCCATCCTCTCATAAAATATACTGATTTTGACGGAACAAGAATAATGTCAGTAGCGATCTATCATTGTCAACTACGTATGTGTGTGCCAATGTTCACTAGTGAAAAATCAATTATCCCCTATTTTTCTACCCGTAAGGGTGGCTAATTTCTTTCGAAATCCAAATATAAGGTATACCCTATCTATTAAAAAAAGAATCATCCAAATCGAAGAACCCAGTACAAAGTTATGCCTGATAGAATCGGTTAACGGACCAGAATTCAGAGGGTGAGTGATCAATATCCTTCATTTCGCTTCCCTTAGGGGTGGATTTTATTTTTCAAATTCAAATGGGACCAAATTCGAAGTACACCCTATCCACTAAAAAAAAATTATCGGAATCGGACGCCTCAGTAAAATGTTATGCGTGATCATACATAAAAAAAAATTATGGAAAAACATAAAATATACGGGTCGAATAGAGAACCTCCTCCTTTTTGGTTTCGTTGGTTAAAAATAAAGTTATTTTTTGTGAATGTCTAACAGAAAACAACTACTTCCCCGGCTAAACCCACGATTGAACTACATCTGATAGATATTCTGAAAAAGCCCTAACTCAAAAGAAAAAAATCTGAAATTGAAAATTTGCATTTTCATTCAGATAGTTATTTGATTTTCTATTCCAGTCTTAATTAAGAACGCATAGAGATGAATGAGGCAAAGAAGAATGTTTTCCAAAAGAGAGTACTTACCAGAAATCATTCGTAACATTGACGCAGGAGAGACATCGCATTCACTGGGTCTTCAATACACTTTTGTCGACGAAAATCTATTTCACGCTTCCACCATCATCAGGAAGACCGGAAGAAATGGGAAACACATTTTCAAGAAGCAATCTCACTTTGCAAAGATGGGAAAAGTTAGAATCATTTCTTTTGGAGAGACACTTTGAAATTAGTGTTTTCTGACATTGAAACCTGTCATGGGGTATGATAGATTGATTTGTTGAAAATATAAACAGGATGTTCATAAAATCAGATGTGGAATCGTCTGCGACTGAAAGATAAACTTTAGTCACTATCTTCCATCGTCAAGATAACCTCTTGTGGGGTATTCATGTTGAAAAGGGAAACATTATCAATTGAATATTGATAGAAAGATTTTTCTGTGAATTGAAAAATCCACGATTAAAATGAAGTTATTTTTTGTGAATGTCTAACAGAAAATAACTACTTCCCTGGCTAAAGCCACGCTGGACATTGAACTACATCTGATAGGTATTCTGAAAAAGCCCTAACTCAAAAGAAAAAATCTTAAATTGAAAATTTGCATTTTTATTCAGATAGTTATTTGATTTTCTATTCCAGTCTTAATTAAGAACTCATAAAGATGAATGAGGAGAATGTTTTCCAAATGAGAGTACTCACCAGAAATCATTCGTAACATGGACGCAGGAGAGACATCGCATTCACTAGGTCTTCAATACATTTTTGTCGACGAAAATCTATTTCACGCTTCCACGATCATCAGGAAGACAGGAGAATTTGACAAAAAAATATACACACAAAATAGAATAATAAGTAAGGCAAAATTCAATTCTTACATCAAATAAGAGTAAACAATTATGGAATCAGAACCGGCGATGGAATGAAAATTGTAGAAGACAAATTGAAAGCAAAGATTACTTCATAACTATGGGAGAAACATCCACAAAAAAATATTTTATTCTGAATAACGTCACTGAGACCGAGAAAATAAATATAATTAAATCACTGAAGAAAATGTCGGGAAAGGATGGAATAAAAACTGAAACTCTGAAAGAAATTGGAGTCAAAATAGCCTTTAACAGTAGAAATGCTGTACCATTACTGGCGCAACCCCTATTTTGCCACCTTAGGGTGGGTTTTGGCTAATGCAATGAGGGGGTGGTTTTTGGCGAAGGCGGCGGTGAGAATGATGGCGGTCGTGCTAATAATATATGGTGAATGCGTCAGGGGGTTGTTTTTTTGCGAAGGCGGCAGTTTGGATGGGGGTGGAGGCGGTTCGTTGAGGGGGGTTTAGTAAACAATGGCGGTTGTAGGTTCACGGGAGGGTGGGGTGGGTGTATGTGGGTAGGGCAAGAATCTGGGGGAGTGGTCTGTGATTGGTCGCAATGGTGGCAGCCATGTTGTGAATGGGAGTGTGGGATTGAGAGTGGGGGTAGGGAGAGCTGTGATAGGTGTATGTGGTGATAGCCGTCAAGCGCTATCCAATAGCCGAGCAGCAGCAGCATCAGCCATATTGAAATGGGAGTGGGTGGGGCCGTCCGTTAGCCACATTCGTCAACCAATAGCTGCATTCGTCAACGGCATTGGACGATGCAAATCTGAGCAGCCGTTTCAACGCAGCACTTCCGTTATCAGTTGTTTATTTAAGCGACCGGATATCGGCATCCTTTGAAAGAGTGTGTACATTGCGGTTTGTTTACATTAACTCAGATAAGGATGCAGGTGTTCATCTCGATCTGTGAGAATTCGCAGTAAACAAGCAATTCTTAGAAATAATAAAGACGAAATTCTGAGAATTAGATCGTTCGATCCGTGGGATAGTTTTGTATGTTCAAGGCCAAATTATTGCATCATATTATGCCAGTTCTGAGAATTTTGTCGAGTCAGCAGTTTTTAAATTGCGCAGTAGAGAATTGGTGTACGTGACCGATCTCCACCGTCAGGTTCATTCTTCATCTGTCCTCTAACTGTAAACATCGTTCTGTTCAGTGCGCTCTCTCGCTCTCTGAGTTTGTGTGTTTGTGTGTGCATCTACCAAACCAAACATCTGAAAAACGTAAGTTTTTATTTTATTGTTTTACTTTTTTTTCAAGAATCAGTTTGTCAAAACCTTTTTTTTTGTGTGTCAAAAGGGCACTTTGGGGCATTTTTTGTTTCGAACATTTCTTCATATATCAAGGGATTTTTTCTCAATTTTTTTTTCCAAGAGTAGTATTTTTTCACGTTTAGTTTTTTCAAAACCCACTTTCTTTTCTTAAAAAAATGTTAAGGGATTGTTTATTCGTTATAGATGAATCTTGCAGAAATAAACACTGTTGCGAGCAGTAGCTACAGGGAAACCGTGGCTCTATCAACATTGCCGATAAACAAGCCTATGCTATTCGAGAAATTGCATATAATAATAATTATTATTATAACAGCTGGAACAAGGCGACAAAAACAGTTGACACGAGGCGATCCCGGCATCAATCCATTGGACGTTGCTAGCAAACATCACGACATTGCTTATTCGCAGAGCAAATCGCTCGAAGATAGTCACAAGGCGGATAAAGTGCTCGAAGACAGAGCTTGGGAACGAGTCAAAGCCAAAAATTCGGGTTATGGAGAACGTGCAAACGCTCTTCTCGTCACCGGAGCCATGAAAGCCAAGATAAATCTCGGTATGGGCATGCGCAGTAAGGCCTCATTCAAACGACATGTTATCGGAAAAATTGCCAAGTCCCTGAAACCGTCTCCCACATTGAAACGGGCCGCATATAATGCCCTGAAAGCGGCTCGAGTGGCCATCAAGAAATTGGGTGGAAAACGACAAAGTACCCCGCAAAATACCTTTCGAAGCAAAGTCAGGTGGTGTTCTACCCCTGATACCGATATTCACCGGTCTTAGTGCTCTAGGTGCACTGAGCGGCGGAGCATCAGCCATTGCCAAAACAGTCGTGGATGCTAAGAATGCCCAAAAGAAATCGGACGAGGATACACGTCATCACAAGGCCATGGAATCCATAGGCAAGGGGTTGTACGTGAGGAAAAATGCCAAAGACGGCTATGGACTCTTCTTGAAAAAATAAAAAAACTCCCAATAAAGCTACCCGACATCGATATCGTGCGATATGCCAAACGATTGAAAATCCCGCACTTTCAAGGCGTGTTCTGCCATCTAGCGGTCCTCGAAAGAATGAATGTGCCATCGTCAACATGGACGTGTCACGAAACAACGGCACTCATTGGGTAGCTTATAGAAAAACCAACTACAAAGTAGAGTATTTCGATTCGTTTGGGTATTTGAAACCGATGCTGGAATTTGTCAGTTTATTTGGATGGTGGTAGCTGCGGCAGCGGCAAAGTCAAAATTTTCTACAACAACCGTCAATATCAGACTTATAATGAAATTAACTGCGGTCATCTCTGTTTGAAATTTATAATGTCTGAATAAATAATGTATGATTGAAAGTGTATTTAAATGCTGTCACAGCGGCGGTGGTGTCATTCGTCATCATGTCGCTGTTGCTGAGAGTAAACAGTCACAATCACGTGTTCTCATTTTGCCCGCGCACCCCTATTGAATTGAATGCGAAAATAGAATATGAGTTGTCGCTTCGATCTTTTCACTCGTACAATACCATACCGAACATTGAAAAGGGTCAAAAATTCCGCTTTACCATTGAATTTCCGCGGAGGTGTTAATGAGGCGTTCATACAAAAAGAGATGGCGCTACCTGTGGAGGACCGCGAAGCCGCCTTCTCTCTCAAATCCAACAATAATACGTTAAAGTGCGAGATCTTCAGTAAATACTTTGCCATTTCATTCGTGGAGACGGATAGCATTACATTGGGATTTTCTCCGAGGGTGCTTCAACCGATCTACCTGTAAAAGGTGTCGACATTACGATTCGAGTGCAGTATTACTTCGAGAGCATTCGATGGTGACACGCCTGCGCACACGATCTATGAATTTCCCATAGTTTTCGATCCCGGTTATGCGATAGACGAAAAACCTTCGAATATACTATATTTACTTGTCATACCGCAACGTGAAATCCACAACATTACGGTGTTGGTAGTCGATCAAGAAGGTAGGCCTGTGGATTTTCAAGGGGAAAACGTACTTTCGTTTTGGAACCCAGAGTGGCGAGAAACGGGATTAGTTATAGACTGTGGTAGCGGTAGTAATAAAAGGGGTAAGAGTGACGTCACGACGTCAGTATTGCAGAAATCTTCAAGCGAGCGGGTGGTGCGGCAGCAGCAGCAGATAACCTCTTCGAATGAATCCTTTCTCCGTTCCATCGGTTTGAAATTGATCAGAATGAACTTCAAAAGAAGAGGAGGCAACGATGATGCTTCCATCTCAGCGCCCATTTTCGATTTGTATCGGTCTCCGAAATTTGACGAGTCCATTCGTAAAGCCGAATACAGAAGTTATACTCCGTTCGTGAAGGCATTCAATTGCAACGATATCGTGGAATTTTGCATCAATCAGGTGGACTCGTTTTTTGCCATGAGTTCAACTCTGCTACTGATTAAAGGTAGACTTGAATTAAATAATGGGGGAGGGGACGTTACATTGGCTCCTAATGTGGGTGCTTTCCTTTTCGATTCTTGCACTTATAGCGAGAGTGCCCGGGAAATTGAATCGGTTCGAGATCCGGGAATTGTGAGTACCATTCGAGCCCTATCATGTTACGAACCTACGGATTCTCAGCATTTGGCCATAGGTGGTTGGAATTATCCCGATTTGCCTTTTTTGAATGAAGATGACAATTCTTTCAGCCTTCTCGTACCACCCCGTCATATTTTCAATGTTTTCAACGATTATCCGATGATTACGTGTGGACGACAAACTCTACGATTTGTCAGAGCCCGAAATGATAATGATTGCGTCATTATACGTGAGGCAGGTAATAATGCGGTGGGAACGACTACGGGTCGAATTGTGATCGATAGCATTGAATCGAAAGTCAAACACATTTTTCCCAATGCGGAAATAAATGAAAAATTAAAGAAGTCCATACAGAGAGACAGACCGATAGTGATACCGTTCCGTAAATGGTTATTGAACGAATTGCCTTCGATTACGCAAAATGCTCAACGTGAAATATGGTCGGTTAAGACGAGTACCAGTGTTGTCATCGTATGTTTCCAAACTAATGTACGAGATAACGTTTCCGTCGATCCTACCACCTTTTAACATGTCAACATTCGAAATATTCGTTTGTCTTTGAACGGTGAATTCAACGAACGTCTACACTTGAATTTCGCCAATAATCACTATACCGAAGCGCATTTCAACTATACGGAATTTCTCGGCAGCTATACGAATTCCATGGAAAGGATCTCACTTTTGGATTACCGCGGTTTCAAATATCGCGCCTTATTCTTCATCGATTGTTCAAAACAGGAAGAAACTATGAAATCCGGTACGGTTGACGTACGATTGGATATCGAATCGAGCGCGGGATTCCCCGATCGGACTCGTGTCTATTGCATCATCATTCACGATTGCATGATGGAATATCATCCCCTCGAAACGATGAGAAGCCTGACATAGATCGCTACGGCGCGGCGGCGTTCATTCATTCATCATCCAGCCATCATGCGTATTGCATTCGTTGATATTCAAGCCTTCCAAGTCAGTCTTCTATCCAAAGGAGGTGTCCATAATCGTCGGCAGTCAGTGACACAACTTCTTATTCAAGACACCTGTACCCTATACCAACCTGGATGCCCAAGACCGTTGCACCGTACGATATTTGGAAAAATCGATGCATGGTATTCATACGACACCGGCTACATAGCATACGAAGGAATGGACGACATCCTTTCAGGCTGATTGGATTTATGTGAGAGGAAACCAAAAATACGATTTCCTCAAAGAAAAATTGCTGGAAATGGGTTTGTCACACCAATTTGAAATCTACGATGTGACCCATTATGATTCAAGCCAATGGTCGACAGAGAAATTCGAGCCCACCCTGATCCACTGCCCTACCACAACAGCGGGAAGTTCATGTGTGCTCAGAGGAACAACCAATATCTTCACGAATGGCTGTGTACATATATCTTACCGAATTACGTTTATTTTGGAATTTTTTTTATAGGAAATAAATATACATGTGTGTATTTCAGTGTTTCTGTCCATCACTCCTTCATCCCTTCTTCTCTTTCAGGTGGGTTGAGTTCCGAATTGAAAAAATAAAATAATATTAAATTGAAAAAATAAATTTGGGAAAAAAAGTTGTTAAAAAAAAAAAAAAAAAAAAAGAGAAAAAAAAATGTTAAAAAAAAAAAAAAAAAAAATAAATTGAGAAAATTAAAAAAAAATTAAAAAAAAAAAAAGTTGAAAAAAAATTGAAAAAAAATTAGAAAAAAAAAGTTGAAAAAAGCTCAAGTTTGAAATGAAAAACAAAGAGGGGAAACCGTCAGATGTATCTCTCTCTCTCTCTCTCTCTCTCACACACACACACACACCCCTACACGGTATACGTGGCTTACGTCACGTACACCGTATGTTTGTGTATGGAAATAAAAGTCAGGTTAGAGTATCTCTCCCTCTATTCATTTATTTTGACATTGCATGAAAATTCCAAGCTTCTTTTTACAGTTTTGAATAGGAATTTCGCCAAAGTGAAAAACATGGTTATAACAACACATGAGGCCACAATTTTTTTTGTATATTTCATGTTCCACGGGTGGTAGTATTGGTGGTGATGGCGGCGGTGGTGACGTCATCGCTACTGCTGCTGCTGCCGTTGAAACACTTCTCCATGGCATCACTGCACTTGTAGAATCATTCATTTCAAACTTGATCTGATATTTCTCGATGATGGTATCGTTGTCATCATCGTCTTCGAGGTGAAGCGGCAGGTCTGCAGTGGAGAATAACCTTCGATGTCCTGCTGATCGATTCAATGGAGTCCAAGACTGATTATCTCCATCTTTGAAAGAAACCGCTACTCCTCGTACATCATCATCAAACGGTATGTCTACGTAGAAGATGGTGTTCAGAATCAAAGTCACTACTATCATTCGGATCATATTTCGATGTTGATGACTGTGTCGTGCAAAGATTCAACTCTTTCAATTTTCTTGTAACGTTTCGTTTTTCTTTATAAAACTGCAACTCTTCGTTCAGAGCTCTGACTTTTCGATAAAACTGTTCCACGATGGCATAACCTCAACTGACGTCATTTTCACAAAAAACTTCAATACGTACTTTTTCGTTTACTCCGCTAAACACTCTTTCGATCTTCCCTGTATATCTGGCAAAGTTTCAAAATATTATTCAAGTCGTATTTGACCTTGGTAGGATTTGCGTTTATATTCAAGTTTTCCCATAGTTAAACCATGCAGCTGCATACTCTCTTATCTTATTAATGTAAAAAAAGGATGCCGCCGATATCCGGTCTCTTGAATAAACAACTGATAATGAAAGTGCTGACGTTGAAACGGCTGCTCAGATTTGCATCGACTTGTTGGTTGAGTCATGGCCGCATCATCGGTCATGAACACTGATGGCTCCTCCCTCTTCCCAAAAAGGCCGACATTCACTTTCTCGATTGAACAAAACGGATATTGGTTGACGGCCAACCAATGCCGTTGACGAATGTAGCTATTGGTCGACGAATGTGGCTAACGGACTGTGACGGCTCCACCCACTCCCATTTCAATATGGCTGCTGCTGCTGGGCTATTGGATAGCGGTTGACGGCTATCACCACTTACACGACCTATCACAGCTCTCCCTACCTGTTGTCTCAATTCCCCACTCTCATCCACAACACGGCTGCCACCATTGCGACCAATCACAGACCACTCCCCCAGATTTTTTTCCTGCCCACATACACCCACCCCACCTTCTCATAAATTTACAACCGCCATTTTTTACTGAACCTCTCCTACAACGAACCTCCTATGCCCTCATCATCATCCAAACTGCCGCCTTCGCCAAAAAACAACCCCCTGACGCATTCACCTTATATTATCAGCACGACCGCCATCATCCCCACCGCCGCCCTCGCCAAAAACCACTCCCTCACCGCATTCGCCAAAATAGGGGTTGCACCAGTAATGGTACAGCATATCTACTTTTAACCCATATTTAAACGAGGAAAATTTCTATGCGAACTAAAGGAAACGATTGTAACTCTCATTACAAAAATTGTATGGGAAGCTTTAAAAAAATTATTAACATGATTTCGAAATAAAAAAAAAACATATTTGTATCTACACAATATCTTCCCAAATAAGTAAAACTTCCCTCAGAATCATTTGTATCTGTATTCTTACAATGTACTAGAAGTACTGTATGAAATTTTAATTTTATGGTACCTTCTGCCTTATTTTTACTGTCCTACTATTTTTTTATACATAACAATGTGATACATATTAACATAAAAATATACCATATAAAAAATCACCATATATGTACAACACAACTGTTATAATGTTCATTTGCTACAAAAAATGTAATGCACAGAAGGGACATGTTAAACCCTCTTGGAGTAAAGAAATAATTATAATATAAGCGACGCCGGATGCAGCAAGTCAGTTATTTGTTTGAACAGTTGGATTACAAGTACAGTTGTGAAGAAACATTTGTAAGTACATTGTCATGTGAGATATTTATTGTGTTGTAATTGTGAAGTGTAATAAACGAACAATAATGATTCGAGTATTTTAATAAGATAAATTCAGTGCCTATTCAAGAAATGATCAAACAGCAGCTTGTCAAACAAGACAGACGACTGTTGAAAAAAAACGAGTTGAGGGGGAACGACGGCAGAGCGAAAAACAAGAGGAAGCGGTTTGTCGATGAGAGGAAGAGCAACGATGGCACTAAATGTAAAAACAATAAAAATCAATTACTATAAAATAATATTAACTAAGAGCCCGAATGATTCTAAATGTCTATGGGACATTGGTAATAAAAGTTCTTCTCACAAAAAATCGAAATCATTATTTGTAAAAATAATAATAAATACGGATGGTACCGATATTAGAGATTCACAAGAGCTAGCGGATGCAATGAACAATCACTTCACCAGCATAGGGGAAAAAATGGCTGAACAATTCCCTTCATTTCCCAATTCCGAAACTTTTATCTCTCAAAGAATCCCTAACTCACTGTTTCCTGAAGGTACAGATCACAAAGAAGTGAAAAATATCAGCATTAAATCACCTGGACTTGATAATATAACAGCCAGATCAGTAAAAGAGATATGCAGTCTAATTTGTGAACCACTTGCAGATATATTTAATAAATGCATGCACCAAGGTCACTTTCCTACAACATTCAAAAAATCTATAATTCTCCCCATTTATAAAAACGGCGACAAACAACTCATAGTCAATTAACGGCCTATAGCAGTCATAACAAATTTCTCCTAAATATTCTAAAAACTTCTCAAGGGAAGACTTATAAACCTCAATAAATACGAAATCATCTCGAAAAACCGATAGGGCTTCCAAAAGGCCATTTCTACAAAAGATGCAATAATTAAACTCACTGCAGAAATGAATTCATCCCTTGATGGAAATAAACCATCTCTTACTGTTTTATAGACCTGTGGAAGGCCTTTGACATAGTAGGCCATAGCCTATTATTAGAAACTCTGGAGAACATAGGAGTGTAAGTGAAAATGCACTAGACTTATTCACAAGTTATCTCCCCAACAGGACGCAGTCTGTTAAGATTGGAAACTCAATCAGTGGAGAACAGATTATAGAATACGGAGTATCTTAGGAAATGGTATTGGGCCCAGTTCTTCTCAATATCCAAACAATATTGAATAAACTCTACATAATTCAAAAAAATATGTTTAATAAAAATAAAAATTATAGAAATCATAAAAATAGAAATCAAACTATGCCGAAATCTAGATTTTCAGCACCACTTAACACGGCTATTTCACGACGAACTATTACAACCAAATATGAGGAATCGAAGAAATGCCTACGGGATTGCCCAAAGGCAGACGAGATCAAAAGTGATGGAGAACATACATTGCGGCTCAACAAGAAATGAATAATGAACGAAGATCTCAGCTACACAATTCGAAACATTCAACGATAATTTTCCGCAAATAAAACAGAAAGTTGCTACAAAGTTCTGAAAAATTAACTTCAAGAACAATGGAAGCCAATCCAACAACTCCACCTCGGAATCATGTCAAATACACCCAATATAGAGGAACATTATATGAGAGGTAATGGAGCTCTGAAAGAAAAATATCAAGCAATCATGGAGAAACTGTACATCATAATCCAGAATAATCAATCCATACCGCCCAACAGCTTGCCGCAAATGCAGTTACCAATCTTCAATGGAAGTTGCCTAGGTTCTCCTCTGACGAGGTTCATTCATCCAAATCAATCGATCAGGAAAGCAGCAAAACTCATGTTCTTAAAATCCCAACTTCGGGGCGATCCGCAAAATTTAATCAAGCATCTTCAAATCATAGAATCAAGCTATGAAACTGCATGGAACTTATCGAAAGATCAATACAAGGATAATAGATTCATCGTCGCTAAGCTGCTGGATAAAATCATCGATTTTCCAAACATATTCAAGAATCAGACCATAAATTACAAAAATACACGACGCATCAAATGAATGTTTAGGAGACATAAAAACATGGATATGACACATCATCATGGGACCCCATTATCGGCCGAATCATCACAAGAAAATGGGATACAAAGACAAACCGATTATATGAACAGCATCTGGAAGATCCAGATGAAATTCCATTCGTACAGTACATATTCGACTTTATGGAGGAAAAATGTCAATAGCTTTGAAGCCGTTTGAGTCCAAGTTCACAACGAACCGAACGAATAAGGGCAAATTAATTGGTGATATAAGGCACATTATCCAGCTGGGCGGTGTGCTAAGTTGGGAGAATTGTCCCCAAGAATAACATAGAAGAAAACTCTATGTAAAAACACAACTTCAGGGAAAATGTAGTAACATGTTACGCTGCAAAATCTGAAATATGACACATAATCGCTTTGCAGTGGAGACACAGAATATACACTTCGAGATGAGACAAAACCAAATCAGAAGCACTCACCACCGATCGCCGAAGAGAGACAATTCGAATCAAAGAAGTCCTACTAGTAACAGCGTTAGTATCGAGCCTATCGGTCACTGGAATGCTACAACTCCTCAGATTTCTTATTGATCGAGATTCTCTAATATCCCTCATCGCCGAAGCAGCGGATCAAATGTTAGGCTTACCAACGCATAAAATACGAGCCGAACTAACGGGAGTTGGTGATGAGACAATAAATTTCAAAATGGAAGATCACAGCACGGATCAAGCAAATTCATAGTTTCATCTCTAGTTCATTGGGAAGTTAGTTTGAAATCAATCGCTCTTCAATATTATTATTGCAGTGTCATCCAGCTCTGAGCTTGTTTGAAGTTGTAAGTATCTAGTTTATCGGGAAGTTAATTTAAACTCGATTGCTCCTTACTATCATTATTACAGACAACAAACTAACAATAAACAGACAGACAGGAAAGCAAATTAATATTGCTTTGTCATCCAGTTCTGAGCTTTATTGAAAGTCTCAAGCCCTGCATCGAACCACTTGACTGATCGGTCTAGTCATCTATTATTGTGAGCTTAATTATTTGTGGCGAATGTATTCGCGTTTTGTATGAGCTCTTCAACCTTCTGCTATCCTGTCTCAGGCTGCAGCGTCTGAGAACTGAATTGTGTGATCCTAACCTCACTTTTCTGCTCCGTAAAAGAAACAAACAGACAGACAAGAAAACGAGTTAATATTGTATTGTCATCCAGCTCTGAGCCATTTCCGAAGTTTCAAGTCTCTTGCTCATCGGGGAGTTAGTTTAAAATCGATTGCAAGATCTGTATCGGACGCAAACGAGCTAAGAAAACGTGCTAAAAATCGGTCGTACACGTCAATTAGATATTTAAACGTGCACGTTTAACGATTATTTTGGGTGATGTCATAATTGTGCCAGTTATGACGTCATCAATTATTTTTAAATACCAACTTCCGTATTTGATACTGTCATTTGAAAGAAGATATTTTTCTGCATTTTATGCATGATACATAGGAAATTGCCGAGAAAGAATCAATTGAATGTTGAAAAGCACGCTTTACTTATGATATATGACTCTGGTAGATAGGCACAGAGTTACAGAAAACCCGGCCGATCGAGTAACATAATGTTTTCAAAATGTTAGTGGTGAATGCAGATATAACACAGGATTTGGGACGCCCAAACAAATCTTTTCTCAATTTCGAAGGATAAAATTTAAAAACATGTCAGGTGTGGTTTCAACTCACGCCTCCTTCCGAGAACCAGGTTCAAACTGGTGCCCTAGACCGCTCGGCCATTCTGACTTGATAGTGATACAACCAAATGTGTCATATTAATGATGAGTATGGGAAATTTTCCGAAAAACATTTTAAACTTGTGCACATTTTTGGCCAGGCACTAAATTATTTTCTCAGGTGAGCTGTGAGTACTCACATTTCAGAAACATTCTGTTACTCGATCGGCCCGGTTTTATGCACCAGCTCTAGCCTGTGTCTACCAGGGTCATATCATAAATAGTCGTGCTTTTAAATTCAACTGCGATTGCCCCATGCGATTGCCCGATGTACAAGCCATAAAATGTAACGTATTGTATGCAACGAAATTTCTTCTTTCAAATGACCATCAAATCGAGGGTTGCTATTTGAAAATCGATGACGTCATAACTGCACAATTATGACGTTACTCAACAGAGTTATAGGTGTACCAAAACGAGCACGTTCAATAGTTATTTGAACGTGCACGAGATAATTGACGTGTACGAGCAATTTTTCTTCGGGCACTGTAAAGACTTCAGCGAATGTATTCCAACCTTCACGTGTTCGATGTATACAGTCCTATTTATATATAGGGATGGAAGCATTAACTTGCCATTCCTGTAGCGGGCGCCTACAAGAATACCAGTTAACCACTATCAGAGTTGCTCAAAGAGGGATTCACATTTATGTGAAATATTCCTGAAGATTTGAAGGGAAAAGCTACAATAAAATCGAAGAAGGAGCTGCAAAAGGCCCTAGGCATCCTGTGGTCTCCGACCGATGACTCATTCAGATTCAGAGTCATAAAAGTGGAGGTTTCAGCCGTTTGTAGGTCCTCCCTCATCCATGACCTTGACCATGACCTTGACCTTGACACCTAGCCGCCCAATTGCAGCCCATTGCATTTGATCTTGACCCCTCCTGTAATCTCGAGATGGGGAGGTTGAAGGTCGTGTCATTGACTTCGAAGTGCCCTGGTGATAGATAGTGTGGTGTTTGCATGACCTTGTGTGTAAGAGGTTCATTTCCGTTGACCTTGTAACCCAGTCGATGGGTGAGGGATTGTGCATTCATATCAGTATGCACGAGAGTGTAATGCATGACCTTCGAACTAGCATCAGCGTCGCAACTTACTTTTCATATTCTTCAATCACCCTAACCACGAGATGTTCATCCAAGTGGGGGTGCATAGCTTTCGAGCCAACATCAACTCACAGGTCTATTGATTTTTCAAAGTCTTCGACAGATTCAGCGATTTGATAACCTTGGACACTGCGTATGTGTATTATGAAATCAGAAACAAGTGAGAGGGACACATATTGATTTTGTGTGGCCTTCATATCAATACACCATTCCGTTTTGAACGATCATAGTGAATCATATCAAAAGTGAGCGATGCGTCATGGTTTGTGAGAGATGGGGCATTGATTTTCATATGTGTGGTCTTCTTTCACCCTAACGTTATTTTATTTTGGGATACATCACATACATCCTAAGAGTGGGAGGAGTGCGACATTCGTCGCACCACTACTAAAGAGGTGTGTGAGTGCACGCAATCAGTTGCTCTTTTTGTTGTCGACTATTAAGAGTTCAGAAGATGTATTCTTGTGATCGTGGTAAATCATTTACTCGTAGTGATAACCTGGCGTCATCAACGCGGAAGTTGTCGAGGTGGCCCTTCAACGAAACGTATGAAATTGGATAATGGGAATGAATACCCATCACGTTGCACCTCCACCAACGTCGCCACCATTGTATACATGTGAATGTTGTAATGTAACAATACCCTATTGTCAAATCAATTCACAATGAACATTAGCACACGGACGAATTCATGTGTCATTTGGGTAATAGGTGCACATGATCAGAAATGTTTCAAGCGCCGCATGTAAGCTATAGAGGTGAGTAGCGATAATGTGTATACTGAGTATGGGCCATTTTTCAATGAGATCAAGCACAGAGTCATTGGACTATTGGAAAAACCATCGAATTACACCACTCGATCAAGGTCCAACATGGAGCGTTCGGCAGTTATGTGATCCAAACCCAGGAATTGACAGACGTCAAATCATTTAACTCCCAAACCAATTGCCGATCGATCCAGCGATTTGAATGGTTTATTCGAGACGTTTCGTGATATCATCATCGCCCAAACTACGGAATTTGAGGGCGTGATTCAGGTTTTGTTGCAACATTATTACATGTATGGAAAATATCCTTCATAAAAATATTTGTTCTAGGATGGGTTTGAAAAAAAATTTTGTTCCTTGAGGTGAATATAAATAAATATAGTCCTCTTGTTTTGGGTCATCAAAATAAAAAATTGCGGAATACATCGGAAAAAAGGGGGTGGGAAAAATGATTTAATGCTGCTTTGCCTGGGGGCATCCCCATTATTTCCCACCTAAAATTTCGGAACGTCATCTACCCACTATAATACCGATTGGATGTGACGGAAAAAATTTTCCGTTAAATTGCGAGAAAATAACAACGTTTGAGTGTTTAAATGATATTTTAATCAATTTTATGGCTTGGGTCAAAATAGAGAACAAAAAAAATTCAATATGGGTTGGTGGGTCCCTTGCGTTACTCTCAAAGAAAACTCGGAAGACATGTCAATTTTTTGCTTATCACTGATAAAGGGGGGAAAAGTACTATTGTTGGATAAAATCTTTTAAGGTTGGTGTCTAACAAAAACTCGGCCAAAGAACATAAAAAATTTCTGTGATGGATGTTTGTATTTTTCCCAAAGAGCGGGGTTTCTTTTGCGTCATGATGTAATCATTTTCTACAACAATACCCGGGAAATGATTTTAGAATCAATAAATTTGGGAAAATGGTGTGGGAACAGTTTGATGTTGGAAATTTCGAAAGACAAATGAAAATGCCTTTTTTTGTGTTTGCAATTTCGAATCTGTACTGAAACCTAATCTAAAGGGGGAACTCGAACTCCCCTATACCCAATAGAACCTTTCAACTTTTAAGTATACTCATTTGCTTATCTGATTAAATGTTCCTTTGACGATAAATTGTAAAATTTGGCATATAAAAATTTGGGGATGCTGCAAGGTTTTTTTACAATGCAGATCGAAGACGATTTAAAGAATATATCAATCACCATTTTTAGATATGAAACCGATGCATAAACAAACGCCGAAGAAATTGAATTCCATGCCACCACATGTGGTATATGTGAAAAAAAACTTTTCTCAGAGGGTGATGTCGAAGTCAGACCTGCCACCCACGGGAAGAAGAAGATATCAGCTGCACATTCTGCTTAATTTGAATTTCAGTTTCCCAAAATTTCATTCCGATAATATTCATAATATGAGCGGTTATGTTGTCACATTTTTTAAAAAAGGAATTGTATGGGGAAAAGGACAGGATTGATGTGATTCCTCAAACAAAGGGAAAAAAAATACATATCATTACAAAACTTTATACCACAATATCAAATAAAGGGGGAAAAATTAGAATCATTATTTGAAAATGTTCATAATGGTTTAAATTCATGTCATCTTTTGGAAATTTTGGGGGGCTAATTTAGTAAAGCAATGTGTGGGAGATGTTGAAGTGTTTTCCTGGAACGAACAAATTCCATTTGAGGGGGACAAAAGGTTTATTTCCTTATAGTTTTGTGGATGACATTGAAAAGTTGAATGTTTCTAGTCTGCCACGAAAATCAATTCATGCGATTTGGAAGGTAATGTGTAAAAATAAAAGATTTTTCCCGAAAATAAACGTTTTTTGGGATTTCAGTGTAAGGTTGGAGAATATTCGGATTTATTTTTAAAAATTTGATGTATTACTGCTGTGCATGTATTTGAAATTTCAGACGGATATGTTTAGATACATATAAGTTGGATCCCTCATATTATACTGCCCTGGATTATCTTGGATGCAATGTTAAAATACAAATGTTGAACTTGAATTTTTAACCGACATTGATTTTGATAAATTTTTTTTTTTAAAAGGTATATTTTGGGGGGGGGATTAGTCAATCAGTGAAAGGAAGCATTAAAATATAAGTTTTTTGATTTCGATCCCAATGAACCTCATCATTTATTTCATTTTGGATGCAACAAATCTATATGGTCATAGCATGCCCAAACCTTTCCCCCCGGTGAATTCATTTGGGTTTAAACTTGCGGAAGAATTACTAGCGGACTAATGGATGTGGCAGATTAATTTCCCTTTATGGATATGTTCTTGGGGGGTTTTGATATACATTATCCCCAAAATTGCATGAAAAAACATTAAAGATCTTCCGTTTCTGGGGGAAAAGCATCCCCCTCCCAATGGCAAAAGTAAAAAAAAAAAAATTAATTCTAAATTTGAATGACAAACGGGGTTTAGTCCATAGAACGGAAACGGAGCTAAATAATGGTTTAATGTAATGCAGACTCATAGAATCCCCAGAGATTAAAAACGGTCATGTTGAATAGTCTTACATGGGATTTTTTTTATGAAAGGGGGTCCAACAATAAGTCGAAAAAATGTTTTTATAAACCTGAATATCAGTGTAAAAAAATAAAATTGACAATAGAGTTGATGTAAGATTTTGTCACACATGGCAAAATGTTTAAGATCTGGGAGCGAGCATTCATTTTGATCAGGTTGAAATTTTTTTTTCCGAAACTTTGTTGCTATTCAAATGGGTAAGTGAAAGTGCATTACGTAAACCAATGTATTTGGTTCTGTTTTTTGGGAAATTATCCCAAACAGTTATGGATGATTTTTTTCTATGGATGTTAAAAAAAAAAAATTTGTCCCGAATGCTTCTCTCCTCTATGCCGACACTGATTTTTTAAAATTTTTAAAAATAAATCAGAGATTTCTATGAATTCATAAAAAGCAATATAGACAAATTTGACATCAATTTGGAACAAAAAAAAATTCAATATATCCCGTCAAGTCTGTCTTGGGCTTTTAAGGATGAGTTTCCCAATGATTACCTAATTGTTCTTGGTCTGGTGCTTAAAGCATACTATGTACAAGCAAACCCCCGAAGTTAAGAGGCTAAGGGTGTGAAAGATCAGTGATGAAGAACCATAATCTGAATTACAAAAAAATTTTTTGGAAAAAGGTGGTAACATTTTTTGGAAGTGAATTCCTAGGCATCTCACATGACATGTTTTCTGAATTAGAAATAATGGGCTCTCATTTGATGACGATAAGCGTTCATCCTAATACAACAAACTTTCCTTGGGAGATGAGTTTTTTCAATGTGATCCCATGGAAAATATTCAGATGTCAAAAAAATAATTGATTCATTTGGCTAATTATTCAAATCCAGGGAAAGACCTTTTTGGGCCTTCTCATCACATTTATTGGATGCAGAAATGACGAAAAATAATTTTATATTCTCCCCACCTCCAAACGTAAAATTTAAAAATATATATATATATATATATATATATATATATATATATATATATATATATATATATATATATATATATAAAATAAAAAAAATGGGGAAAAATATGGTTTCATTTGGGCATTCAAATTTTTCCCTGCTTTTGACAACTGGATGGGACTTTCCGAAAAAAACAAACCCTCATCGTAGAAATCCAAATTTGTGGAAAATTCTTTCCCAGTATTTGATGGGTTTTGCCGGGTTACAAGAAGAAAATTTTGAATCAAAACAAGAACTGATTTTGATTATAGCACGCTCATTCAAAAAATTATATATTGGAGAAGTTGATGCCACTTTGGAAATTACAAAAAATTGAATAGAAAATAAAACATGTTGTGCCCGATGACAAGCAGAACCTCAAATTATTCACGGATCAATAAGGTGGTCTTAATTCAAAAATCAAGTTGGCTTTCGTATGTGGAATCTTTTAAATTACCTTCATGACGTAGCACTCCGGACTATAGGAAAAAAATAAAAAAAAACATTTTGGGGACACTCGTTTAAATTTTTTGGGTTTTTCAAAATACCAACGCATCAAAAACAGAACACTGGATGTGACAAAATTCATAAATGCAGACATAAATAACATCCTTGTATTTGAACCCCTGAAGTCTACCCTTGAACTTTTGGAATCTGGACTTTGATAAAGCCTTCAACACACTATGCTTTGGGGATTTTCAACCTGGTTTTTTGCAAAGAAATTTAACCCCTTATGGACCTTGGGGAATTTCAACAGATTTAAAAAAAAAAATTGATTTTTCCAGATCAAAAAAAATCATCTACAGTGGATATCAATGGGTTCGAAAGAAAAAACCAAATACATTTCCAAGCAACCCCAAAAATCTGCCTCATTATCCCGATCCCTTTTTTTTGACCTACAATGCATTATGGCTCTGTTCGTAATTCATAATAAACAAAAAAACGTATAAAAAAATCAATTATATTGTATTCATGATGTGTAATAAATAAATCATTTCTCGAAAATATGTTCTTATTTCAAAAAATTACAATTGCATATTATCATGTGGAGCAGTTTTAAAGCAACATTACATCAGAACTTTTGGGATGAAGAGTTGTCGGTGTGTGGATCTTGTGGATTTCCACATGGTCATGGTCCCTGACATTTAGGTCTCAAATATCTGCGGAAGCACCACATGCATAGATACCTCCCCCCAAATTTAAACCACTTCCCCAAAAACAAAGATTATATTTAAGCTCTGCCGTCCATGCCCAGGTTGAAGTTTTTTTCTTCTCACTAGCACATCATTGTTTGGAATGTCCTCTCAATACCTTCATCATCGTCGTTCGTGGGAGGAGGTTCTTCTTCAATTACCCTTATCCATAACCACCTTGGAATCTTTATAGTTCAATTGATTGTCTATAACTGAAATTTTGAAGATTATTCTCGATGATTAATTGTATTTATATTCTGCCATCTTCGGTGGTGGAATATATGGGGAACAGAATTATAGTTTTCCCATGTTGGAGTCTCCCACTTTGAAAAGTGGGGTCATGCATCGTGTGTGCTTGCACAACTCCACCCACTAGGCAACTTTGAATATGAGTCTGGAGAGAGGGAAAAGAATGTTGGGGGAATTTCTGTTTATGCTCCACCACCCCCCCTTCTTCACAGGGGGGAAATGTGTCATATAGTTTCCTCGTTTCTGTTTTGGCAAAATGAATTCCCAAGTGAGAAAGTCGGGCCGACTAAACAACAGGTGGCTACCTGATGACGTGTTGGTTGAGGACGTCACCGAAGATGACGAGTTTTAAATTTGTAGTTTGTATTTTCCTTTGATAAAGGGAACTCGGTTGAGACTCTCAAGGTTGGAGAATGGCTCCATCGGGTGCTTGTTTTGGGGGGTAACGGAGCTCAGTGATTCCCCACACCTGTCAGGTGTCTTAGTTTTCTGCACCCCCAAAAATAAAGGAAAAAAATAAAATAAAATCTGGGAAAAAATCATTTGATGGTGGTTTATAATTGTTTATTCCTCAAAAAAAACATTTCAATTTGTTTTTTTTTTTTTTTCTGGTTCATAATTTCTTTTTGAAATCTTCACACTGTGATAGTCTCCAGGTGGGCAGTCTTAGTGGCTGCAGATGCATTTTCCCCTTTTCAACTCTTCAATCCTTTTCATAGATCTATTTTTTCCTCAAAATAGTTTTGAGTTGGCTAATTTTTTTTTTTTAGGAACTTCAACACGTCCTCAGATATCTCTTCATTCAATGTTCGCATGGTAGTTTGGCTTCGAGGGAAATTTTTTGTTTTTTCCACATTTTCTTCTTCAGACGATGTGACATTTGGGGTGATGCATTTGTACATTTCCTTTTCCGACCAAATTTGTCTATTACATTACTCATCCTTCCATATATTATATATATAATATATATATATATATATATATATATATATATATTATATATATATATATATATTATATATATTGGAAAATTAAACGTTTTTTTATAGAATCATTTTCATTGATCAGTGGGGCTTCTTTCCTTTTGGAGGATTTAGTAATGTATTTAACAAAAATTTTGGGCGGAAGGAAATTTATTGAAATAAAACATATTTTCGAGAAATGTATTTATTTATTACACATCATGAATACAATATAATTGAAAAAAATTATATAGTTCAAGTTTTTTTTTTTATTATGAATTACGAACAGAACCATCAATGCATTGTATGTCAAAAAGGTATCATGTATAATGAGTGCGTGACTTTCGTGTTGGCTGGAAATTTGGTTTTCTTGTTTCGAACTCCAGCGATATCCACTGTAGACGATTTTGTTGCATTCGGTTGATGTGAACAATCAATGATGAATAGGGGATTCTGTTGAAATTCCTCAAGATCCATAAGAGGTTCACTCATATCTTTGTCATAATAACTACGTTGAGTCCTCCTTATGCATAGTAAGCTGAAGAGAATAGTTTTTATCAAAGTCAGATTCCAACGCTCATATGGGTAGACTTCAGAGTTCAAATACACCGGATGTTATTTATGTCTGCATTTATGAATTTTGTCATATCCAGTGTTCTGTTTTCGGATGCATTAGTATTTTGAAAACCAATAATTATGAAGCGAGGTGTTTCCAAAGTGTTGGTTGTTTTTATTGCCCATATATCCGAAGATGTGCTACGTAATGAAGGTAATTCATAAAGATCCCACATACGATAAGCCAACTTGATTTTCGAATTTAGACCACTCTTATTGATCCTGCTGAATAATTTGAGCTTCTGCTTGTCATCGGGCACAACATGTTTTATTTTCCATTCAATCTTTGTAATTTCCAAAGTGGCATCAACTTCTCAATATATGAATTCTTGAATGGCGTGTATAATCAAAATCAGTTCTTGTTTTGCATTCAGAATGCTCTTCTTGTAATCCTCAGCAAACCATCAAATCAGGAGGAAGTTTTCCACTGAATATGTGATTGACTCCATCAATGATGTGCTGTTTTGTGTCGGAAAGTCCCCATCCAGTTGTCAAAAGCATGTGAGAATGTGAATGACCAAATGAAACCATATTCTTCATTGTGGATGTTATGCCTGGTTTTCGAACAGCGGCAACTTGCTCACCACCCATTTCATAGCGGATCTCATCGAAGAGAAATGCCAAAGCATTGTTGGAAAGATAGCATACTTTGTTTTGTTCTTTTGGAGTGAATTTTCCCTCAATGTAAATGAAACTGTCGGCAATGTCCAGTATTACATCTTGATTGTTGATTGCGATTCGGATTTCATCTGAATTATTAGATAATGGTGATCCATACGGTTTATAGGTATGCTCATGCAGACTTATGAGGGAATGATCGACCACTGGTTCATTGAAAATATTCAACTTGTCACTGTTTGCTTCGAGTACCATTTTATTGTCGTATTCTGAGTCCAATAGATTTCAGAAAATTAATGTCTCTCGCTGATAATGTATGTCTTTGCTGTTCAGCAAACACTTGTGGAATGACCTTCTTCCTGGCAAACCTTTTCTTTTTGACGATATTTGATGGACGACGACCTTTGTGTGGTGAAAATCTTTCGTATTCACTGTTTTGTCGTTTGTTGTAGCAAAAACCCATTACATTCGTTATTGCAATTTCTTCAATTCCAATATGACAACTATTTCTTCTACACTACCGAAATCAATGAGATTATTTCGATGATCCAATATGCGTAGAGTAATGTTGTCGATGAACTGATGGGCATATAAATAATGTTGTTTGGTTCTTTTGTTATATTATAACCCGGCTCAACATCAACATCGAATGAAAAAAGGATATGGTTCTCTTCGTCATTTATGTATGATCCTGAAATGATGTTACAATCCAATCGAATGAGTCTCACTGGTACAATGTTTGGGAATGTAGATTCATGCATGCGATTCGCACTGAATTCTTTTTCTCGAATCCCAACAGGGATGCTATTGAGTTTTCATGTTTCAGGTTCACCACATACTTTGATTGCATCATACATTTGAATGTATTATTGTTTGCTCGAAGACTGAACAATTCATCCAGTGTGGTGTCATCATGTTTCGCGCCATGAAATACGTGGAATTCAAGTTCTCGTTGGATAACAGCATTTATTTCTTCTATCTCATATGCGCCACTTGGAATTTCTATCCTATGTATCATACTGAGTGTAGTTTCCTCTAAAGGGATGGCAACAGTGATCAAGTTGTTCTTTTCCGTGATGTTGTGGATTGTGTTGCATCCATAGAATCCCAAAAGCCCCAATCCATAACGGCTATTCTTATCCAGTTCAATGGGTGGGTAGAAGTCTGCACTCAAGACACTGGATCCAACAGCTTGTAGCTCGAACTTTCGTGACATGACTGATTGCATTCATATGATAACAAATCATTTTATTGTTGTTCACAACACATGTGATATAATTTCTTCGTTTTCTCGGCGGCATTGTGTCCCGAATTCAACTTGATTGTTATTGGCACCAATATTACAATCATCTATATTGCAATAACAGCAAAATAGTTTTCGAGGTATGGATCCGTCACTGACATCACTGGAATTTGATGTTCCAACACTCGCATTGTCCATATGATGTTCATAGCAATATTTTAAAATATCCATATCCTCTTGAAGGTGTTTGGGAAGTTTTTCCCAAACCGATGCAATTTCATTAGCTGCACAAGAAATCATGACCTCTTTGGGCATATCTGCAAGTTGATCTCTACTCATTTTTTTCAAGCTACGTAATCTTGAATATGCGATGAGGGAGTGCCCCATTCTCTTAATAGCCTCTCGATCCATTTCTGGTGTGAAATCCATTTTAGTTTTTTCGGGTGATTGGAATAGAGAGAAACTTCAAGCATAAGTGTCCACACACAACTGTATTGTATTTCTGCTCACGTTCATAATTATACGTAATTTTTTCAACTGCATGTGCACCTTTTCGGAAGTAATGGACCAACTCCACTGGTGGGGGTAAATCTCCAAAACTGTCGAAATATGTTGCAACTCTTCCAATTTTCCTGTATGCCACCCAATGTGTTCCTTGACCGCTGATTTCATCCAAATTGATGATGGCTGTTTCATGATTACGTGGTCCTGAGGTGGGCAAATTATCACGCATGAACACACCACGAAAATGTGGAATTTTCAATTGTTTGGCATAATGAATCAGATCGATATCTGTGAGAGGTTTAAGAGGTAGGGCATCAATTAGTTTTTTGATGTATACGGTTTGAGATAGATGCCGAGGCCTTTGCGATATGGTTTCAAGAATATGCCACTACCCTTTTTTCCCAAAGCTATCGCCTCCATCTTTCTGTTATGGTGTTGTACTTCCTTCAAACCATCCCTGCTCGCCCTTGCTGAGTTTATGGCTCTAGTTACACCTGCAGCAGCACCGGCCAAACTACCCAATGCAGACAATCCGGCAAAAATTGGAATCAATGGTAAAATTCCACCAAGTTTCGGAATAGGTATTATGCGAGGTGTCCGAATTTTTTTCTTTCCTGCTGCTCTCAAATATTTACGTGCTGCTTTTAATGCCATTGTTGTGGCCATCTTTCTATTGTTTGTCACGAATTGATTACCTCCAGCTTTATGTAATTCATCCCGAACTTTTCGTACAATTCCTGCTCCGAATGCAACTTTTCTGATTTTATTCCGCCCATTTTTCTTCGATTTATTTTCCTCCTTCGTTTGACATTGTCTACATTACAACCCATACCGAAACGCCTTTTGCCTTCATTATGTTGGTGACGAGTAGTGCGGCTGCTCTCTCACGAATGCTTGCGTCCTTTAGATTTGACTCTATCCCAAGACTGTATTCAAGTTTTTTTTCCGCTTTATGCCTTGCTTCAATCTCTTCGAGATTCTCCGAGTATTGATTGTCGTGTGTTTTACAGGCCCTATCCAATTTATTGATGCCCGGATCGTTGCGAGTCCAGTCGTTTTTGTAACTTGGTGCCGTGTCCACAATATTGATAGCCCCCAGGTAAATGCATTTCAAATGGTAGCTTATTGATTAATGAATTCACAAATCCGCAACCTTTTTATTGGATGCGACACCGATCCTTTACGTCTGTTCCGTACGGTAGTAGACATTTAAATGAAATATGTTTCATAAAATGCTGATTATTAAGTGTCCAACTGCCAACAATGCGCATTGTCAAGCAGAAAGAAGATTTTGCGGTAGATAATTTGGATGAGAAAATCGGGACTGGCTTAAATGGGGCGAACTCGTTGAGACATGGCCCACTACTTCCATCATCTGTTCGCTCGCTAATCATCGGTCCGACAAATTGTGGGAAAACTAATGGGATGATATCTCTACTCACACATCCACAAGGATTGCGATTTGCAAACGTGTATCTCTATTCAAAGTCATTGAATCAACCAAAATATGAATACTTGCGCAATGTGTTAGCGCCAATAAAGGATTGGGCTTTTCACATTCAGTAATAATGCGACATTGTGCAACCCTCTGATGCCAAACCACATTCAGTGTTCATTTTTGATGATGTGATTTGTGAAAAGCAGGATATTGTTCGATCATATTTCTGTATGGGACGCCATAAAGATGTTGATTGCTTCTATCTAGCACAGACCTATTCACGAGTTCCCAATTAGCTAGTGCGTGACAATGCAAACTTCATCATCATATTCAAGCAAGACGAGATGAACTTACATCACATTTTCTCTGATCATGTCTCGCCCGATGTCACGTTCAAAGAATTTCAAATGATGTGTGTGAAATGTTGGGATGATCAGTATGGATTCCTTGTCATCGATAAAGATCGAAAATTATGTGATGGACGATACCGCAAAGGATTCGACAGTTTCATATATCCTTGACATCTCAATTCGAAAAGACTTAATCATTCATCGAACTCCGTCAAGGTCGCTACAATAAACACATAGACATCGCATTGTCATTGCATTGTGTTGTTGTGACATCAAAATAATGAATCTTTTGAGATGAATGTGTAGAAGCCAAAATGGATTTAAAACGTCAACTAGTTCAAGCAACCGAAGCTGTTCGACAAAAATTCAATTCCATCAAAAGTGGAAATGTGGAAGAAAAGATGGCGCTTGAAAAACTTTATGACCCTATAACAAAACCACTTAATACTCTTTCTGCTGCTGCCAATGTGAAACCGTATACATCTCCTCGATCCATTCGAACCAGCACCCCCATTGGAAAAAAAACAACTTTCAGTAGTGATGTATTATTTTCAGATATTGATAATGAAACCATCAAAGATGTGGATGGTGAGAAAATAGCTGCAACTACCCTATTCGAAACACCCACTTCATCATTGATAAGTACGGAGAGTGAATCTTCCACCGATGGCTTGAGAGTAAAACAACATTTGCAAAATATTAGAAACGGTAATAGTGCATATGATACGATTTATGGTGTGAGGGTAGATCCTTCAACACAAACACTAAAAATGGGAAATCTAGAAGTTCGTTTCGATAATGGAAATATTTCCTTTTGGGATGGTACTATGCAATCACGTCAATACCCTGGCACTTCAGATTTATATAACTTGATATTCCTCAAGAAACCGCCTGGAGTTGGAGATGCAAAATTCGAAACACATATCGAAATTTTGGATTTTACGAAAGCATTGTACAAAAAGTACGAAGTGAAAAATGGAATTAGATACAAAAAATCAAAGAAATATCAGGAAGTCATAAAGCCACTAATGAAATCGAGAAATAATTCCAATACACTTCTGAATCAAAGTGGTGAAGGAATGAAAAAATTACAGAAAGTGTTTACAACAAAACCGAAAAACTATGTATACTGGAATGAACCCAAAGAATTGGTGGATCGTTTACGATTGTTAGTTGCTTCGAAAGCATCCGGTCACACAGGACATGAGAATGAGATTATATCAATAATAGAAGAGCTACGTGAAGAAGGTATTATATATTGATGCAACTATATTGAACAATCAATCCTTGCAATATCATCTAAGAAGGAGCGTGTGTGTTTGTGAGTGCAACAACATCATCAGAAAGGAAGAATGACTAATAATATCAAACGTCATATTGTGGATGAGTTACATAAGCCGGCTCGTCGTAACTTCCAGAGAAGATCAACTGTCGTCAAAGGCAAAGGAGATTTGTGGCAAATAGATTTGGCAGAATTTCAACCTTATGCTAAAATTAATGAAGGTTATCGATACATTTTGGTGGTCATTGACTGTTACTCTAAATATTTGTGGACAAAACCAGTCAAAACAAAAACCGGTGAAGATATAACTGATGCCATGGAGATGGTATTGAAAGATGCTAAATATTCTCCTAAACATGTGCAAAGCGATCAAGGAAAGGAATTTTACAATAGCAATTTTTTCATCATTGATGGAGCGAAAAAGTATTAAACATTATTCCACTTTTAGTACTACAAAAGCATCTATGGCTGAAAGAGTAATTCGAACAATCAAAACTTGGATCTATAAGGAGTTTTCAATGAATGGAAATCATAAATGGTTGGAAATACTTCCAATCATAACGCATAGATATAACCATAAAAAACATCGTGCAATAGGTATGAAACCCATCGATGTTAAAACCACTACAAAGTTGAAAATCATCAAGAAGAAAAAAGGAAAGGAAATGAAAAAAATCAAGTCAAAATATCGAGTGAATGATATATATAGTTCGTATTAGCAAATATAAAAATTTATTCGAAAAGGGCTATGAAGCCAACTTCACCACGGAATTATTCAAAGTCGTCAAAGTCAATAGCACCTACCCACCAACATACATTCTCGAAGACATGGATAAGAATCCCATTCAAGGCTCCTTCTACGAAGCTGAATTGCAGAAAACACAAAATCCTGACGTGTACCTTGTCGAGAAGATGTTGAAGAGAAAAGGACGAAAAGTTTTTGTTAAATGGTTAGGTTTTTCCAATGAACACAACTCATGGATTTCAAAAAATTCAATTGTTTAGCATTCATCATCATATTTTGTATCGAAATAAAAAAAATATATTGTAAAACTTGTTTTATTATCATAAAGAAAATGTTCTGGTGAGAAAACGGCAACATTACAAAAGAATCATAAACCTAATCACTATCACTCACAATAAAATTGTTCAGTTCTTTTTGCCAATGTTCGAAAATTGAGGTCACCAGTAGTGGTTTTGAGCCGTTTCTAGGGATCCCCCCCTCCCATGACCTTGACCCCCTAGCCCCCCAATTGCAGCCCATTGCATTTGATCTTGACCCCCCCACTGTTACCTTGAGATGGGGAGGTTTAAGGTCGCGTATCATTGACATTGAAGTGCCCTGGTGATAGATAGTGTTTGCATGACCTTGTGTGTAGGGGGGATTCATTTCTCGTTGACCTTGTAACGCTAGTCGATGGGTAAGGGATTGTGCATTCATATCAGTATGCATGAGAGTGTGGTACATGACCTTCGAACTAGCATCAGCGTCACTGGTCTACTTTTCATATTCTTCAATCACCCTAACCACTGAGATGATTCATCAATGGGGGGGTGTGCACGGCTTTCGAGCCAACATCAATGTCACAAGTGGCTGGGGGTAGTTTCACTGGCAGGATTGGGGCGATTTGTTTGGGGGTTTCTGGAGCTTTTTGTCGCTCCGGGCATTTGTGTGAAAATGCTGGGTGAAGCCCTTGACAATTTAAGCATTTTGGTTCTGTTGTTTGTTTGCATTCGGCGATCCGATGCTCGCCGCCGCAAAATGGACATGACATTTTTCTCTCTTGGCATTCGTCATACAAATGCCCGGATTTGCAACATTTGTTGCAGTATTTTATCGCTGGTTTGGAAATGGCAGTGGTGGATGGCTCGCACCTATGGATTCTTCCGTAGATAAAAATGCCTCTCGCGATTTTATACTATAAGAGTTTGGATCATGAGTTATCACTCTAATCATTTTAGTCGGCTCGCCCCGAGCTCTTGAAAAATTCTCCAGCATTTGGAGAAAGCGAGGTCCGTTTCCTCGAAATGTTCCGTCAAATCTTCGTCTGAGTACAGTTTGTCAACATCCCTTACGACGTATGACAAGCTCGGACCATTCTGAGGGGGGGGGGTCGCTTTCATTGGAGGGGTTTTTTTTTGTTGGTAAAAATTTGTCACCTCAATTGAGGGACATCCGGAAACGTGGCGTATCCGTTTTCTTATCTCGGCGAGGTCTACCCGTTCTTTTAATTCTAGAACTCCCGTTCTGTTATAAAATGTCCGGACGAGGCGGAAATTTTCTCCTGCTACCTCTTTCCGAGATAAGAAACGGTATGCGTCCCGTTGTTGGGATAAATTTTCTGGTAAATTTCTAAGGTTTACCATATCGGTGTAGATTGTGCTGGTTTTTGGCAGATTTTCGTTGACTTTTTTAGCCAATTTTGTATAGGATTGCAAAGAAGAAGTGGAGGATGCAATTGAAGGGCGCCTGGATCTTGTTTCAGGGCCTGTATAATCTTTTTCAGTTGATGAGTCAATTAATTGGATTTTTTTTTGAGTGAATTTCGGGAAACAAGTGGATTGAGCGGCTTTGGCATAGTTAAGAACGGTGGAAGGTTCATTTTCTGGGTTTTCATCAGGACTTTTGTCCCTAGGACGGGATTGAGGCGACCCGTTAGGGCCAGACATGTCTCTAAACGATTTTCCTTTGTTCTCAATGTGGCGGTTAAATTTGGCGGGAAAATGGAAATTAGGTTGAAAAGGGGGCCTAGTAGTAATGTAGAATGCTAAAAAGTACACTGCACTACTACTACATAAGCTAAGGAATGAAATGGGTACAACCTGATATTTTTTTGGTGATTACAGATGACCAATCCGCTGCTAAATGAACTCTCAATCGAAATATGCCTAGGCAGTGATAAACGACGACCGAACACTTTCTGCTGCAAATTGGAAGTGTCACAAGTCTATTGATTTTTCAGAGTCTTCGATAACTCTGCGATGATTCAAGGCGATTTGCATGACCTTGGACACTGCGTAATAGGACTATTGATTTTCCTAGTATGTGTATTATGAAATCGAAACAAGTGAGAGGGGAGCAAATATTGATTTTCGCGTGGCCTTCATATCCACTACACCATTCCGTTTTGAACGATCATAGTGAATCATATCAACATGAGCGATGCGTCATAGTATGTGAGAGGGTGGGGCATATTGATTTTTCATATGTGTGGCCTTCGTCCACCCTAACGTTATTTTATTTTGGGATACATCACATACATTCTAAGAGTGGGAGGAGTGTGACATTCGTTGCACCGCTACATAAAAGAGGTGCGTGAGTGCACGCAATCAGTTGGTCTTTGTATTGTCGACTATTAAAAGTTCAAAAGATGTATTCTTGTGATTGTGGTAAATCGTTTACTCATAGGAGTAATCTGCGTCGTCATCAACGCGAAAGTTGTCGAGGTGCCCCTTCAACGAAACGTATGAAATTGGATAATGGGAATGATAACTCATCGCCAGCTACATCTCCACCCCCGTCGCCACCATTGCATACATGTGAATGTTGTAATGTAACAATACCCCACTGTCAAATCAATTCGCACAATAGAACATTAGCACACAGGACGAATTCATGTGTCCATTTGGGTAATGGCGTGCACATGATCAAAAATGCTTTCAAGCGTCGTATTGTAAGCTATAGAGTGAGTAGCGATAATGTGTATACTGAGTATGGACCATTTTTCAATGAGATCAAGCACAGAGTCATTGGACTATTGGAAAAAACCATCGAATTACACCACTCGATCAAGGTCAACATGGAGGCGTTCGGCAGTTATGTGATCCAAACCCAGGAATTGACAGACATCAAATCATTCAACTCCCCAAACCGAATTGTCGATCGATCCAGCGATTTGAATGGTTTATTCGAGACGTTTCGCGATATCATCATCGCTCAAACTACGGAATTTGAGGAGCGTGATTCAGGTTAGTTGCAACATTATTTCGTGTATGGAAAATGTCCTTCATAAAAATGTATTTGTTCTAGGATGGAGTTGTGAAAAAATTCTGTTCCTCGAGGTGAATATAAATAAATATAGCCCTCTTGGTGGATCATCATATATAAAGTTGCCGGAATACATCGGATTGAAAAAAGGCGTGGTCAACGTGAAAAATGAAGACCAATGCTGCTTTGCCTGGGCTGTGACATCAGCTTTATTTCCCACAAACAATCAAGTGTCGGAGACGTCATCATACCCACACTATAATACCGTATTGGATGTGACAGGTATAAATTTTCCAGTTAAATTGCGAGATATAACAACGTTTGAGTGTTTAAATGATATTTCAATCAATGTGTATGGCTTGGAGTCTAAAATAGAGAACAAAAAAGTTCAATATGAGGTTGTGGGTCCATTGCGTTACTCTCAAAGAAAACTCGGAAGACATGTCAATTTGTTGCTTATCACTGATGAGACGGGAAATAGTCATTATTGTTGGATAAAAAATCTTTCAAGGTTGGTGTCTAGTCAAATCTCGGCACATGAACATAAAAAATATTTCTGTGATGGATGCTTATTGTATTTTTCCAATGAGCGGTTACTTTTGCGTCACCAGATGCACGATTGTAATCATGTGTCTACAACAATACCGCGAACTGATTTTAGGATCAATAAATTCGGAAAGATGGTGGCCGGTAACAGTTTGATGTTTGAAAAGTTCGAACGACAAATGAAACTGCCTTTTGTTGTGTTTGCAGATTTCGAATCTGTGCTGAAACCTATTCTAACGAGTGAACCGAATCCCGAACTCCCATACACGAATAGAACCTTTCAACACGAAGTATACTCATTTGCTTATCTGATTAAATGTTCCTTTGACGATAAATTGACAAAATTTGTGACATATAGAGGTGGTGATGCTGCAAAGGTTTTCACAATGCGAATCGAAGACGATTTAAAGAATATATACAATCAACATTTGAAGTATGTGAAACCGATGCATAAGCAAACGCCTGAAGAGGAAATTGAATTCCATAATGCCACCACATGTGGTATATGTGAAAAACCTTTCTCAGAGAGTGATGTCAGAGTCAGAGACCACTGCCATCTCACGGGAAAAAAAAGATATCCAGCTGCACATTCTGCATGTAATTTGAATTTCAAGATTCCAAATTTCATTCCGATAATATGTCACAATATGAGCGGTTATGATTGTCACATGTTCATAAAGGAATTGTATGGGGAAAAAGACAGGATTGATGTGATTCCTCAAACAAAGGAAAAATACATATCATTCACAAAACATATTTATACACACAGCTATCAAAATAAAGAGGGGAAAATTAAGAATCATTATTTGAAAATGAGATTCATCGATAGTTTCAAATTCATGTCGAATTGAAATTGGGGCTAATTTAAGTGATGAGCAATGTGTAGAGATGTTGAAATGTTTTCCTGAAACGAACAAATTCCATTTGATGAGACAAAAAGGTGTTTTTCCTTATAGTTTTGTGGATGACATTGAAAAGTTGAATGTTTCTAGTCTACCGACGAAAAATCAATTCTATGACAATTTGAATGAAGAACATGTATCCGATAAAGATTATTCGAGAGCTAAACGTGTTTGGGATCTGTTCGAGTGTAAGAGTTTGGGAGAATATTCGGATTTATATTTAAAGTCTGATGTATTACTGTTGTGTGATATATTTGAGAATTTCAGAAGGATATGTTTAGATACATATAAGTTGGATCCCGCTCAGTATTATACTGCACCCGGATTATCTTGGGATGCAATTAAAAAATTAATTTTAACCTTAATTTTTTAAAAAAAACGTGGAAAAGATAAATCAAGGCAGTGAACTTTTGCATATAGCAAATAACGAGTTTTTACCTGATTTCGATCCCAATGAACCGTCATCATTCATTTCATATTTGGATGCAACAAATCTATATGGTCATAGCATGTCACAACCTCTACCTACCGGTGAATTCACTTGGTTAACTCGGAAGAAATTACTAACTTGGACATAATGGATGTGGCAGATAATAATTCATATGGATATGTTCTTGAGGTTGATATACATTATCCCAAGAGTTGCATGATAAACATTCAGATCTTCCGTTTCTGGTGGAAAGTATGACTCCTCCCAATGGCAAAAGTAAAATAAAAAAAATTGATTCCAAATTTGAATGACAAACGGAGGTATATAGTCCACTATAAGAACTTGAAACAGGCCTTAAATAATGGTTTAATCGTGATGCAGACTCACAGAATATTGAGATTTAAGCAGTCATGTTGGATGAAGTCTTACATCGATCTCAATACCCAAATGCGTAATAGGTCCAACAATAAATCTGAGAAAGACTTTTATAAACTAATGAACAATGCAGTTTATGGCAAAACAATGGAAAACGTTGACAATAGAGTTGATGTAAGACTTGTCACACATTGGCAAAATGTTCGCAGAAGTATGGGTGCGAGCACTCTCATCGCCCGACCAAACTTCAAAAGTTGCATAATTTTTTCGGAAAACTCTGTTGCAATTCAAATAGGTGAAGTGAAAGTGCATTACGATAAATCAATGTATTTAGGAATCTGTATTTTGAATTATCCAAGACATTATGTAGATTTTTACTAATTTTTGGAATTTTAAAAGTAAATACCGACAATTTTTATGATTTCATAAAAAGCAATATAAATAGATTTGACACATCTAATTACATTGAACATAATAAATTCGGAATACCTGTAACAAATTCAGTCTTGGGTAATTTCAAAGACGAGTTCCCCAATGATCCTATAATTAGTTTCTATGGTACTGGTGCTAAAGCATACTATGTACAATCGCTTGCAACTGAAGTTAAGAGGGCTAAGGGTGTGAAAAGATCAGTGATAAAGAACCAATTGACTCTTGATGATTACAAAAAAATTGTTGAAAATGGTGGTAAAATTTTTTAGGAAGATGAATTCATTCAGAAGCATCTCACATGACATGTTTACTGAATTGAGAAATAAAGTGGCGCTCTCATTTGATGACGATAAGCGATTCATCATTCCTAATACAACACAAACCATCCCTTGGGGCCATGTAGACATTGAGTTTTATCAATGTGATCCCATGGAAAATATTCGAATATGCCAAAACATAATTGATTCATTTGGCTATCAATATGATGCAAATCCCAACGACGATGACAGTAGGTTGGACCTTCTCATCACATTATTGGATGCAGAAATGACAAACAAATAATTTCATATTCTCACAACACTCAAACGTTATATATATAATGTCATAGATTGGAAAATTTATATTTGCGGTAATGTTATTTAAATGAAATCATTATTCCATTGATCAGTAGTGTGGCTTTGTCATTCCATGTGGAAGGATGAGTAATGTAATAGACAAATTTGGTCGGAAAAGAAAATGTACTAATGCATCATCACTCCCAATGTCACATCGTCTCGAAGAAAAACTAAATGTAGCTAAACAACAAATTTTCGAAGCCACCATGCGAACATTGGTTGAAGAGATATATGAGGACGTGTTGAAGTTCCTACAAAAAAAAATTAGCCAACTCAAAACTACTTTCGATGGAAAATATGACGATCTATGTAAAAGGATTGAAGAGTTGGAGAAGAAAAATTCATCTGCAACTACTAATTGCACCGCCCACCTGGAGACTATCGCGGTGTGAAGATTTCGAAAAAAAAATATGAATCAGACAAAAAACATATTTGAAATGTATTTTGAGAAATAAACAATTATAAACCACTCATCAAATGATTTATTCCATGATTTTCTTTTTTTTTTCTTTATTTTTTTGAGGGTGAAGAAAATCCGTTAAGGACACCTGACAGGTAGTGTGGGAATCACTGAGCTCCGCGTTACCCACTAAAACAAGCACCCGATGGGGCTCATCTCTTTGACCTTGAGAGTCTCAGCCGAGTTCCTCATCTTCGAATTGTTGAAATATGTGATCCACATATTCGAAAAACTCATCATTGAGCTCCATTGGAGCCTCATCATTGATGTTGACATCATAATTCTGCTCATCAACATTTTCGATGGTGGCATCTGATTCACCATCGTCGTTGTCATCAACAATCTCCGGCATATGTCTCCCATTATCCCAATTCAATTCTATCTCCTCCTCATCCAACGTTGTGGATGACACATGGTTGAATTGAACTGGTCCATCTTCGGTGACGTCCCCGACCAACACGTCACCAGGTAGCCACCATGTTGTTGAGTCGGCCTCGACTTTCTCAACTTGGGAATTCATGTTTACTGAAACAGAAACGAGGAAACTATGGAAATTTTGTACACATTCTATCTGTCAAGAAGGTGTGGTGGAGCATACATACAGAAATTCTCAACATTCTCTCCCTCTCTCCAGACTCATATTCATAAGCATTCTAGTGGGTGGTGGGGGTTGTCCAAGCACACACGACGCATGCATTCACGCTTGCAAAGTGGGAGACTCCAACTATATAAATACTATACTCCTGTTCTCTTAACACGTTGAGTGCCAGATGAGACCAACGTGGTCTCATGCATATCTGGGCATTGATTGCTTCGTGAGACCAATGTGGACTCAAATGCATCGCCGACACATTTCGTTATATGAAGCAGCATTGGTATCATTGTATGCATTTAAATCAATGGGATCTTAAAAAGCATGGCCTGACGGTCCAATTGCTATATTTGGCCTGGATATGCGAGACCGATGTGGCACCCTACAGCAATCTGATTTCTTTTTTTTTGTTTTAAACTAGAAACAATTTTTAATAGTTTTTTTAGTACTAATTTATTGATTTCTTACAAAGAAGTACAACTACATGATAATAAAACTATACTTTACATAAAAACTTGAAATAAAGGTAACAAAGTCTTCGTTATTTTATATTTTTTTTTGCATTGTGCGCTACAAAAAAACAAGATAGGCAGTAATATTTTTTGCAATCAGAGCACTTCAATGAACTTTGGGGAGTTTTTCTTGATGCTTCCTTTGATCCAGATTGTTCAGAGATCTTCGCATAACAAATAACACAACGTCTTCTGTTAGCTCGACCAACATCTTCCAGTATATGTGAGGCTTCCTCGGACTCTACATTATTTGGGATGAAAACTTCATTTTGTCTTAATAGCCCTTTTACAACTTCTTCTCTAAATTTAGTAATTGACATATTCTCATTAGCTATCTGTTGATGGGCGACATAAGCATTGACAAGACACGTTCCTGTTAGGAGTTCCAATGCCAGCTTCCTGTACCACTTCAAGCTTCGCCTTAGAGATGTATTATAGGCTTTCACTTGGTCGGATAGATCAATAAATGCCTTACATTTATTATAATCCATAATCATTTTTGGCTTCAAAATGTCTTGTCCTCTTTTTCAGCACTCGGACCATCTCATCCGTTGCTTAGTATTAGACACAGAACATCCGCTTATCGCGCCATTTTTGTACTTCTTTTCCTTCCTTACATTCAGCAGCAACTTTTTCGTCCTTTTTGTGTTTTTTTTCTGAATAACGTCTTTTGGGGTTGAATTTTCGGTTTACACGCAATGTTCCCACAAGATGGGTATTTTGCTTCAATAACTCAGTTGCTAAACTGCAAAAGTGTACCAATTATCAGTGTAAAGCGTGCGTCCTTACCTAAGAGGTTCTCCATTAGATCCATGACAATTTTGGATGGAACTGACATTTGCTCGTCTTTGGATTTTCCACAATATACACTAAAGTTGTAGGTATAACCCTTTTCAAGGCATAACTTGAACAACTTGATGCCGAACTTGTGGCGCTTATTTTTTATATACTGTAAAACTTTAGTCGTCCTCGAAACGGAACTAAAGTTTCGTCAATACATACGTTTTCAGAAGGTAAAATCGGGTTTTGAAATACAGTTCTCAATTTTTCTAGTAGCGGCCTCAGTTTTGCAGCCTGTCGTCTGACAAAATTCTATTATCGCTGAAATGGAGCATCTTGAGTAAAAGTTGGAACCTGTTGCGAGACATAACTTTGCAGATATAATTAGTATATATTTTGTCTCGGGACCAGTAGCTCTGCACTTGAGGAAGATGACATAAACCCATCCAAAGGATAATTCCGAAGAATTTTCTATCTCATCTGAATCAGTTTGTTTCCAAGACTTCACGCGAGCATTACGATAAACGGTTTTTTCAATGCATTGGTCAGCATAGCGATTAGTTTCAGTCACCTAAAAATAGAAAAAAAAAAAAAATGCCAAAAGTAAGTATTTTACCTATACCATCAAGTTTATGATATCGTCGTTTACAAACAATTTGTAAAATCATAGGAGTTTTATTGTACATAGTTTCATACAATTTGCTTTGAATCCAGTACATTTCGGTTTCCAAAAATCAAATTTCTTTAGGTAACTGCCAGTCACTGGTCCCCAGACATATGTACCATGAGTCACTTGTTGATCATCTTCTTCGTCACCAGATGAAGAAACCTGCATTTGTTGAATAACATCTTCAATAGTATCTGATATATTATGTTGTGGTTTACTGGCTGATTGGGTAATTTCACCTAGACGTCGATGCTCCTAAGTTCACTGGGTGTAAATTGGCAGTGCGTTTTGAGCCACTTATTTTTGTTAAAACTTTCTTCTTTTTTGCGCGGTTCATATTCTATTGAAGAGTCAGACTCAATATCTGATTCAGTTCAAATTCATCTGACGTTCCGTCGGGTTCAAAATCGTTCATATCCTCTTCATCGGAAAAACATTCTTGCAATAACTTTTGTAATTTTTGCTGTTCTTCCTCGTAACGAGACATGTTTACGCGCCGAAAGTGCAACAACAACTGAATTGATATTGTAAACAAAGTGCGAGCGACCACACCGCCTCTACTTACATGTCGAGACCTGTGAATACATGAAATCGGCATGGTGACATTGGTCCTTATATGGCCCGAAGGGCAAAAATTCAAGTAAAGTTCGCATGGGGACCAACGTGTCACCATTTTTGTTTTTCTATTTAAATTTCCAAATTTTTTTTTCTTTTAGCTTCTAAGTGCAAAAAAGTTATTTATGGTTATTTTCCTTTGGAAAAGCGAAAAAAATTTGGGGCCTAACGGACCATTTTTTTTTTTGGGTCCACGGTGGCATTCAACGTGTTAAGTATTCCTACTACTGAAGATGGCAGAATATAATAATACAATTAATTTCCATCGAGAATAATCTTCAAATGATTTCCAGTTATAGACAATCAATTGAACTATACTAAAGATTTCGAGGGTGGTTATGTGGAAGACATGATGATTGAAAAGAAAAAATCCTCCCTCCTACGAACGACGATGATGAAGGTATTGAGGTGACATTCCAAAACAATGATGTGATAGTGAGAAGAACAACTTTGTCCAACTCTGACATGGATGGCAGAGCTTGCTATATCGTTTCGTTTGTGGAAGTGATTGGTATATTTGGAGTGAGATATCTATGCATGTGGTGCTTCCGCAGATATTTGATGACTTACAATATTCGTCAGGGACATATGACCATGTGGAAATCCACAAGATTCACACACCGACAACTCCTTCATTCAAATGTTTCGGATGTAATGTTGCTTTGGGACAACTTCGTTCTATCGAAGCATGTATAATATGTAATTGTAATTTATTGAAATAAAAACATATTTTCGAGAAATGTATTTATTACACATCAGGATAAATATAATTGAAAAAAAAATTATATAATCAAGTTTTTTTGTTTATTATGAATTACGAACAGAACCATCAATGCATTGTATGTCAAAAAGGTATCATGTATAATGAGTGCGTAGACTTTCGTGTTGGCTGGAAATTTGGTTTTCTTGTTTCGAACTCAGCTTGATATCCACTGTAGACGATTTTGTTGCATTCGGTTGATGTGAACAATCAATGATGAATAGGGATTCTGTTGAAATTCCTCAAGATCCTAGAGGTTCACTCATATCTTTGTCATAATAACTACGTTGAAAGTCCCATGCATAGTAAGCTGAAGAGAATAGTTTTTATCAAAGTCCAGATTCCAACGCTCATATGGGTAGACTTGAGTTCAAATCACACGGATGTTATTTATGTCTGCATTTATGAATTTTGTCATATCAGTGTTCTGTTTTCGGATGCATTAGTATTTTGAAACCAATAATTATGAAGCGAGGTGTTTCCAAAGTGTTGGTTGTTTTTATTGCCCATATATCCGAAGATGTGCTACGTAATGAAGGTAATTCATAAAGATCCCACATACGATAAGCCAACTTGATTTTTGAATTTAGACCACTCTTATTGATCCTGCTGAATAATTTGAGCTTCTGCTTGTCATCGGGCACAACATGTTTTATTTTCCATTCAATCTTTGTAATTTCCAAAGTGGCATCAACTTCTCCAATATATGAATTCTTGAATGAGCGAGCTATAATCAAAATCAGTTCTTGTTTTGCATTCAGAATGCTCTTCTTGTAATCCTCAGCAAAACCCATCAAATACTTGAGAGGAAGTTTTCCACTGAATAAAATGACTGGGTGCTTTCAATGATGTGTTGTTTTGTGTCGGAAAGTCCCATCCAGTTGTCAAAAGCATGTGAGAATGTGAATGACCAAATGAAACCATATTCTTCATTGTGGATGTTATACCTGGTTTTCGAACAACGGCAACTTGCTCACCACCCATTTCATAGCGGATCTCATCAAAGAGGAATGCCAAAGCATTGTTGGAAAGATAGCATACTTTGTTCACTTCTTTTGGAATGAATTTTCCCTCAATGTAAATGAAACTGTCGGCAATGTCCAGTATTACATCTTGATTGTTGATTGCGATTCGGATTTCATCTGAATTTTTAAATAATGGTGATCCATACGGTTTATAGGTATGCTCATGCAGACTTATGAGGGAATGATCGACCACTGGTTCATTGAAAATATTCAACTTGTCACTGTTTGCTTCGAGTACCATTTTATTGTCGTATTCTGTCCAAATTTAAAGCATGTCAATGTCTCTCCTGATAATGTATGTCTTTGCTGTTCAGCAAACACTTGTGGAATGACCTTCTTCCTGGCAAACCTTTTCTTTTTGACGATATTTGATGGACGACGACCTTTGTGTGGTGAAAATATTTCGTATTCACTGTTTTGTCGTTTGTTGTAGCAAAAACCCATCACATTCGTTATTGCAATTTCTTCAATTCCAATATGACAACTATTTCTTCCACACTACCGAAATCAATGAGATTATTTCGATGATCCAATATGCGTAGAGTAATGTTGTCGATGAACTGACGTCCTTCCGGGCTGATGGGCATATAAATAATGTTGTTTGATTCTTTTGTTATATTATAACCCGGCTCAACATCGAATGAAAAAAGGATATGGTTCTCTTCGTCATTTATGTATGATCCTGAAATGATGTTACAATCCAATCGAATGAGTCTCACTGGTACAATATTCACAGGAGATGTAGATTCATGCGATTCGCACTCAATTTTTTTCTCGAATCCCAACAGGGATGCTATTGAGTTTTCATGTTTCAGGTTCACCACATACTTTGATTGCATCATACATTTGAATGTATTATTGTTTTGCTCGAAGACTGAACAATTCATCCAGTGTGGTTCATATGTTTCGCGCCATGAAATACGTGGAATTCAAGTTCTCGTTGAATAACAGCATTTATTTCTTCTATCTCATATGCGCCACTTGGAATTTCTATCCTATGTATCATACTGAGTGTATTTTCCCTTTAAAGGGATGGCAAAATAGATCGTTGTTTTTTTTCCGTGATGTTGTGGATTGTTTGCATCCATAGAATCCCAAAAGCCCCAATCCATAACGGCTATTCTTATCCAGTTCAATGGGTGGGTAGAAGTCTGCACTCAAGACACTGGATCCAACAGCTTTAGCTCGAACTTTCGTGACATGACTGATTGCATTCATATGATAACAAATCATTTTATTGTTGTTCACACACATGTGATATAATTTTCTTCGTTTCCTCGGTGGCATTGTGTCCCTTGTTTCAACTTGATTGTTATTGGCACCAATATTACAATCATCGATATTGCAATAACAGCAAAATAGTTTTCGAGGTATGGATCCGTCATTACATCACTGGAATTTGATGTTCCAACACTTGCATTGTCCATATGATGTTTCCAGCAATATTTTAAAATATCAATATCCTCTTGAAGGTGTTTGGGAATTTTTTCCCAAACCGATGCAATTTCATTAGCTGCACAAGAAATCATGACCTCTTTGGGCATATCTGCAAGTTGATCTCTACTCATTTTTTTCAAGCTACGTAATCTTGAATATGCGATGAGGGGTGCCCCATTCTCTTAATAGCCTCTCGATCCATTTCTGGCGTGAAATCCATTATAGTTTTTTCGGGTGATTGGAAGAGGAACTTCAAGCATAAGTGTCCACACACAACTGTATTGTATTTCTGCTCACGTTCATAATTATACGTAATTTTTCAACTGCATGTGCACCTTTTCGGAAGTAATGGATCAACTCCACTGGTGGGGGTAAATCTCAAACTGTCGAAATATGCTGCAACTCTTCCAATTTTCCTGTATGCCCCCCAATGTGTTCCTCGACCGCTGATTCCATCCAAATTGATGATGGCTGTTTCATGATTATGTGGTCCTGAGGTGGGCAAATTATCACGCATGAACACACCACGAAAATGTGAATTTTCAATTGTTTAGCATAATGAATCAGATCGATATCTGTGGAGGTTTAAGAGGTAGGGCATCATAGTTTTTTGATGTATACGGTTTGAGATAGATACCGAGCCCTTTCGATATGGTTTCAAGAATATGCCACTACCCTTTTTCCCAAAGCTATCGCCTCCATCTTTCTGTTATGGTGTTGTACTTCCTTCAAACCATCCCTGCTCGCCCTTGCTGAGTTTATGGCTCTAGGTTACACCTGCAGCACACCGGCCAAACTACCAATGCAGACAATCCGGCAAAATTGGAATCAATGGTAAAATTCCACCAACTTTCGGAATAGGTATTATGCGAGGTGTCCGAATTTTTTTCTTTCCCCCTGCTGCTTTCAAATATTTACGAGCTGCTTTCAATGCCATTGTTGTGGCCATCTTCCCTATTGTTTGTCACGAATTGATAACCTCCAGCTTTATGTAATTCATCCCGAACTTTTCGTACAATTCCTGCTCCGAATGCAACTTTTCTGATTTTATTTCCCCATTTTTTTCTTCGATTTATTTTTCCTCCTTCGTTTGACATTGTCACATTACAACCCATACCGAAACGCCTTTTTGCCTTCATTATGTTGGTGACGAGTAGTGCGGCTGCTCTCTCACGAATGCTTGCGTCCTTTGATTTGACTCTATCCCAAGCACTGGTATTCAAGTTGTTTGTCCGCTTATGCCTAGCTTCAATATCGTCGAGATTCTCCAGTATTGAATGTCGTGTGTTTTACAGGCCCTATCCAATTTATTGATCCCGGATCGTTGCAGTCAGTCGTTTTGTAACTTGGTGCCGGGTTCCAATATTGATAGCCCCAGGTAAATGCAGTTCAAATGGTAGCTTATTGATTAATGAATTCACAAATCCGCAACCTTTTTATTGGATGCGACACCGATCCTTTACGTCTGTTCCTACGGTAGTAGACATTTAAATGAAATATGTTTCATAAAATGCTGATTATTAATGTCCAACTGCCAAGCAATGCGCATTGTCAAGCAGAAAGAAGATTTTGCGGTAGATAATTTGGATGAGAAAATCGGGACTGGCTTAAATGGAGCGAACTCGTTGAGACATGGCCCATATTCCATCATCTTTCGATCGCTAATCATGGTCCGTCAAATTGCGGGAAAACTAATGGGATGATATCTCTACCCCACACATCCACAAGGATTGGATTTGCAAACGTGTATCTCTATTCAAAGTCATTGAATCAATCGAAATATAAATACTTGCGCAATGTGTTAGCACCAATAAAAGGATTGGGCTTTTTCACTTTCAGTAATAATGCAGACATTGTGCGACCCTCTGGGGGGCCAAACCACATTCAGTGTTCATTTTGATGATGTGATTTGTGAAAACAGGATATTATCCGATCATTTTTTTTGTATGGGACGCCATAAAGATGTTGATTGTTCTATCTAGACGACCTATTACGAGTTCCCAAACAACTAGTGCGTGACAATGCAAACTTCATCATCATATTCAAGCAAGACGAGATGAACTTACATCACATTTTTCTCTGATCACGTCTCGCCCGATGTCACATTCAAAGAATTTCAAAATGATGTGTGTGAAATGTTGGGATGATCAGTATGGATTCCTTTGTCATCGATAAAGATCGAAAATTATGTGATGGACAATATCGCAAAGGATTCGACAGTTTCCTATATCCTTGACATCTCAATTCGAAAAGTCTTAATCATTCATCGAACTCCGTCAAGGTCGCTACAATAAACACGGGGACATCGCATTGTCATTGCATTGTCGTCGAGACATCAAAATAATGAATCTTTTGAGAGATGAATGTGTGGGATGTCAAAATGGATTTGAAACGCCAACTAGTTCAAGCAAACCGAAGCTGTTCGACAAAATTCAATTCCATCATAAGTGGAAATGTGGAAGAAAAGATGGCGCTTGAAAAACTTTATGACCCCATAACAAAATCACTTAATACTCTTTCTGCTGCTGCCATTGTGAAACCGTATACATCTCCTCGATCCATTCGAACCAGCACCCCCATTGGAAAAAAAACAACTTCCAGTAGTGATGTATCATTTTCAGATATTGATAATGAAACCATCAAAGATGTGGATGGTGAGAAAATAGCTGCAACTACCCTATTCGAAACACCCACTTCATCATTGATAAGTACGGAGAGTGAATCTTCCACCGATGGCTTGAGGGTAAAACAACATTTGCAAAATATAAGAAACGGTAATAGTGCATATGATACGATTTATGGTGTGAGGGTAGATCCTTCAACACAAATACTAAAAATGGGAAATCTAGAAGTTCGTTTCGATGATGGAAATATTTCCTTTTGGGGGTACTATGCAATCACGTCAATACCCTGACGCTTCAGATTTATATAACTTGTTCAGATTTATATAACTTGATATTCCTCAAGAAACCGCCTGGAGTTGGAGATGCAAAAATTCGAAACACATATATTGAAATTTTGGATTTTACGAAAGCATTGTACAAAAAGTACGAAGTGAAAAATGGAATTAGATACATAAAATCAAAGAAATATCAGGAAGTCATAAAGCCACTAATGAAATCGAGAAATAATTCCAATACACTTCTGAATCAAAGTGGTGAAGGAATGAAAAAATTACAGAGAGTGTTTACAACAAAACCGAAAAACTATGTATACTGGAATAAACCCAAAGAATTGGTGGATCGTTTACGATTGTTAGTTGCTTCGAAAGCATCCGGTCACACAGGACATGAGAATGAGATTATATCAATAATAGAAGAGCTACGTGAAGAAGGTATTATATATTGATGCAACTATATTGAACAATCAATCCTTGCAATATCATCTAAGAAGGAGCGTGTGTTTGTGTGTGCAACAACATCATCAGAAAGGAAGAATGACTAATAATATCAAACGTCATATTGTGGAAGAGTTACATAAGCCAGCTCGTCGTAACTTCCAGAGAAGATCAACTGTCGTCAAAGGCAAAGGAGATTTGTGGCAAATAGATTTGGCAGAATTTCAACCTTATGCCAAAATTAATGAAGGTTATCGATACATTTTGGTGGTCATTGACTGTTACTCTAAATATTTGTGGACAAGACCAGTCAAAACAAAAACCAGTGAAGATATAACTGATGCCATGGAGATGGTATTGAAAGATGCTAAATATTCTCCTAAACATGTGCAAAGCGATCAAGGAAAGGAATTTTACAATAGCAATTTTTCATCATTGATGGAGCGAAAAAGTATTGAACATTATTCCACTTTTAGTACTACAAAAGCATCCATGGCTGAAAGAGTAATTCGAACAATCAAAACTTGGATCTATAAGGAGTGTTCAATGAATGGAAATCATAAATGGTTGGAAATACTTCCAATCATAACGCATAGATATAACCATAAAAAACATCGTGCAATAGGTATGAAACCCATCGATGTTAAAACCACCACAAAGTTGAAAATCATTAAGAAGAATAAAGAAAAGAAGATGAAAAAAATCAAGCCAAAATATCGAGTGAATGACATAGTTCGTATTAGCAAATATAAAAATTTATTCGAAAAGGGTTATGAAGCCAACTTCACCACGGAATTATTCAAAGTCGTCAAAGTCAATAGCACATATCCACCAACGTACATTCTCGAAGACATGGATAAGAATCCCATTCAAGGCTCCTTCTATGAAGCTGAATTGCAGAAAACACAAAATCCTGACGTGTACCTTGTCGAGAAGATGTTGAAGAGAAAAGGACGAAAAGTTTTTGTTAAATGGTTAGGTTTTTCCAATGAACACAATTCATGGATCTCAAAAAATGCAATTGTTTAGCATTCATCATCATATTTTATATCGAAATAAAAATTATATTGTAAAACTTGTTTCATTTCCGATTCGATGTCAAAGTGACCTTGCATTTCTACCGAATGGTTTTCAGTTGATTCAAAAATCAATATCATATAATCTCCTTCCACCCCCCACCTACTGCAGTAAAAGTGTATATTTCCCGATTCGATGTCAAAGTGACATTGCATTCCTATCGAATGGTTTTCAGTTGACTCAAAAATCAATATCACATAATCTCCTCCCATTTCTCCCCACCTACTGCAGTAAAAGTGTATCATCCCCGATTCGATGTCGAAGTGAGCTTGCATTTCTTTCGAACATTTTTGGTTTACTCAAAAAAAACAAGGTCACCACTTGCATTTCTAACTAAAAAATAATCGAATATTGCATAACTTATTGATATAGTATCACACTTTTGCGAGTTGAATGAATAATATAAAGACCGATATGAAAAGTGGGACTTTATTTCTAGAAAATATAAATTTGCTATATAGCTACATGGAAATTGGATTAAAAACTGCGAAAAAAAAATATATGGGAATTAAAAACGATGATGAAATGTCAAATGTACATTATTCGATAATTATATATGCGTCCACTTTTTTTGTCAATTTCATCACAAATGAAAAATTAATCACTATTGCATGTAGCACACACATCTCGCGGTCTTATCAGAAAGAGTGCAGTCTCACACACTTGACAATAATTTTGCTCAATATCACCAAAACCGCAAGTAGTGTGCTCATCTATATGGCTATATGTGGCATCTGCATTATGATGCTTGATGGTGTATAAATTGAAACATGGTGTGCATAGTTTTTTGATACTATCCTCAATTGTTTTTAACGCCACAAATGTTATTGAATAGCAAACCACACAACCACTTGATTGTTCCATGGTTAAGTCCTGGAATCGTCTAACCAACTCTCCTATGTTGTCATCAACAAATGCATGTTGATCATTCCCTAAAACCTCGCCATTCTCATTTGCATCTGCTTCAGAATCCTCAACACCAACTTGTTCCACTACCTCCGCCATTTCTCCTGTTTCATCATTGATATTAACTTCAATTAAATCGAAATTGTTGATATCAATAGATGCCAGCATATCTAAAATTTGTACTTTGCCTTCCATGACGAATGAGCTTCTAATAAGGTAAGCTTGTGTTAGAAATGCTCAGAAAATTGCTCAAATCCGACAGCTGCACCACTTATAAAATGACGAATCCGTAATATATACTGACGTTTGCTGGAAAAAATATATGGGTGTTTGCAAAATTGGATGCGCAAAAAAAGTTGACGTTCATTGATCTCCAAAGGGGCCAACCAAGAAAAATTATGGAGTAGTCATTAAATTTTACAATTAGAATACTTCATGAAACACATAATACAAATAAATTTTGGTTTTGCTTTTTCGTGTTATTTGTTATGAATTATTGTTAAGAATTATTTGAATAAATAATTTATCAGTGACCAATTAATTCAGACCTACTTCATCACTGAATCGAATTATTTTGCCATATTTTGTATTCAATGATATTCGAGGTGTGAAAAAAATGTAAAATTAATTATTTCTCGAGTGATTAAAGGAGCAATGCTATTATTTTTTGAAAAAAGCTGAATGAATAATATTTAAAAGTGATGTTCATTGATCCCCAAAGAGGCCAACCAAGAAAAATTATATAGTAATCATTAAATTTTACCATTCGAATACTTCATAAAACACATGATACAAATAAAGTTTGGTTTTGCTTTTTCATGTTATTTGTTATAAATTATTGTTAAGAATTATTTGAATAAATAATTTATTAGTGGCTTATTAATTCAATCAACTATGAATAAGCTGTTTTTAGTGTAGCATAAATAAATTGGAGAAAAAATTTTTTGTTATTTGTTATAAATTATTGTTAAGAATTATTTGAATAAATATTTTATCACCATACCATTTTTTCCAGTTTGACATTTATTTTGTTACAAAATCCAAATTTCATCATCATTTTTGACTGTGGGCATATATTAGAATGAATATGTATGGATTTGATATGTGACACAAAAGTGATATGAACTTTGATAATGACAATATTATCTTTCATTGAGGTTTCTGCTTCATGATATTAATTATTATTTGAGATATGGAAAAATATGAATGTATATTACTCGATTGGACTGACGCTCAATCATTGCTATTATCAATTGTCGACTAATGCATGGATTCGTTTCATTCTATTCTATGATATTATGACATAGAAAATATGATGTTGTTTTTCTAAATTTCTTGATTGTGAGAATTGAAAGGATGACATTTTTTACGAAATAAGAAGTTGATTCTCGAATCGAGGTAGTGTGCTATAAGATTTCAGTTGTAGATTACTATTTCATTGTTTTTTGGTTCATAAGATCTTTGATATGTGACACAAAAGTGATATGAACTTGGTTTGGGCATTTATCAATTATGAGGAATAATGTTGGAGTTCAGTAATGACACTATTGTAGGCTTTGCTCCATTGTATTCAATGATATTCGAAATGTGAAAAATGTAAAATTAATTATTTCTCGAGTGATTGGAGGAATTATAGATATTTCTATTATTATTTAAAAAAAAAGGCTTAATAAATAATATTATACTCTCACTGAAGAAGATTTGATTGGATATGTACACATATCAGAATTAATTCGATTGAATAGTGGATGTTTCATGTATCATAGAAGGAAAGCAAAATACCGCAAGAATTATTGATGGAAATTATGAACACATCAACCTGATCGAAAAATCGATACACACTTCCTACATGACAAAAAAAGACCATTTCATTCATATATTTCCACGAGGAGTCAACAATTTCAACTCAAACTTTGAACATTGACGAAAAAAATTAAGTTTTATGAAGTCAATGATATTCGAAACGTGAAAAATGTAAAATTAATTATTTCTCGAGTGATTGGAGGAATTATAGATATTTCTATTATTATTTAAAAAAAGGCTTAATAAATAATATTATACTCTCACTGAAGAAGATTTGATTGGATATGTACACATATCAGAATTAATTCGATTGAATAGTGGATGTTTCATGTATCATAGAAGGAAAGCAAAATACCGCAAGAATTATTGATGGAAATTATGAACACATCAACCTGATCGAAAAATCGATACACACTTCCTACATGACAAAAAAAGACCATTTCATTCATATATTTCCACGAGGAGTCAACAATTTCAACTCAAACTTTGAACATTGACGAAAAAAATTAAGTTTTATGAAGTCAATGATATTCGAAACGTGAAAAATGTAAAATTAATTATTTCTCGAGTGATTGGAGGAATTATAGATATTTCTATTATTATTTAAAAAAAAAAGGCTTAATAAATAATATTACACTCTCACTGGAGAAGATTTGATTGGATATGTACACATATCAGAATGAATTCGATTGAATAGTGGACGTTTCATGTATCATAGAAGGAAAGCAAAATACCGCAAGAATTATTGATGGAAATTATGAACACGCCAACCTGATCGAAAAAATCAATATTTTGAAAAAAATATCCCATATTAAATCATCAAAATATTGAAATTTACTTACATATAAGCTGATCTCGCTAAAAATCCAATACACTAGTAGGTAATGTTGTTAGAAATATATTGCACACACGATATCACTTTGAACAAAAAAACGCTTTTTAAGAATAATCACGACACCTCTTCGTCGAAGTCTGAACAGAACTAGCTTGTTCAGTAAAAATGAATTTGAAAGTCAACTATTCCGATGGGGGCGGTTGCTAACAGCTTTCCATTGTATTTTTCAACCACAAACTAGTACAATGAGAATTTCTTTTTCCAAAAGGATGCATGTCTAATCGTTCACTAAGGGCGCATTGAATGTTTCTTCCAAATGAACAATAAATGCGAAATATTCTATGGGCTCATCAACAGATGTTTTCCGTTGAGAATACCTCTAATTGTTGCCTGTATATTCAATAGTGCGAGCATAGATAATTTGGGCGGCAGCTGCAATATCCATGGATTCTAGTAATAATATTCATTTCGTTTTCAGCGAAAATCAACTAACGAATAAATATTATTTCAAGTTTTTTCACCTCTGAAAAATGCATGTGAAAAATGCTATGGAATTTCTTTGAGAAAATTGTTGTATATAATTGATTTTATTCCTATGCCCTCTCAATGTGATATTTCTGAATGGAGCAATTATGATGAAATTTTTTGTACGAGTTTCATAAACACACTTCTATATGGAGAAACTCATTGGTTTCAGTCATATTTTTTGGTAAAGAAAAATAGATACATTGATCAACGACAACTGTATTGAAAAGCCTGTTTTTCAACTATGAAAACATTAGGGTTTTGGGAGATCAATTAGAATTCATATTTCAATGGTTTTATTTTAAGATATGGAATATAGGTTTTTGATATGGTAAATCATATTCAAATCACATTTGTCAATTTTTTCCACATAACTGCAATATTTCAGTAGATTGTCATGAAACTCAATGCCAGAGTTGAATTTTTCACATACATCTAGCGACTTCATCTTTAGGGAAGCAACGTTTCAGAATGGCCGGTGTCGTCTCCATTGATATGAGAGCTCAAACTCTCGATGGTTGAATATCGATTGATTTGATCCAATACTGACTTGAATAATGTATGTCGGAAACTGAAACAAAAAAAGAATTGTTAATATATTCCGCTGATATTATAATAATAATTTGACTTACGTGCAGAAATATTCCAATGAAGAGCTGTTGAATGCATTTTTTTATTGAGGAACTAAAAAAATTTTTTTTTAAAAAAAAATTAAATTTAATAATTAATTGCTTTCGAACCATGGAATTATTTATACATTTGACACTGTCCAAATCAAATTGATCTGAAATATTTTTGGTTAGCCAAGATTTGAATAGAATATTATTATCATCGCGTAATGTTATTAAAATCGATCTTCCATATCGAGTATTGCAAACTTTCATACAAATTATTTGGAACACTTGAATAATTGAGGAATTAATTTTTCCAAATCTATTTTCGCAAGAGACATAGCGAATTTATGAAGATACGTTTCCACTGATAAAAAATGCACTCACTGAATTGACTTCTAGCTGATGTAGTTCTTTTGTTGACTATAATTCAACTTCTGATTAACAACGAATTCACGCACACATTTTATAAGGAATAAACCCCCACCACACTGAGTGTTATCGAATAAAACATTCCAACCAATCTTGCAACACATCAAGAATCAAGGACAAATTGAAAAAAATCCATTTTCCAAATCTAGCAAACTTCAATCTACATGGAATGATTCTCTCATAAACAAGGTCGACATGTAAGCCAGTGTGTGCCCCCCTCCCACTTGATTTGATTTCATAATACACATACTAGAAAAAATCAATAGTCCTATTATGCAGTGTCCAAGGTCATGCAAATCGCCTTGAATCATCGCAGAGTTGTTGAAGACTTTGAAAAAATCAATAAACCTGTGGCGTTGATGTTGACTCGAAAGCCGTGCACACCCCCCATTGATGAATCATCTCAGTGGTTAGGGTGATTGAAGAATATGAAAAGTAGACCAGTGACACTGATGCTAGTTCGAAGGTCATGTACCACACTCTCATGCATACTGAAATGAATGCGCGATCCCTTTCCCATCGACTAGCGTTACAAGGTCAACGAGAAATGAATCCCCAAGGTCATGCAAACACCACACTATCACCAGGGCACTTCAATGTCAATGATACACGACCTTCAACCTCCCCATCTCAAGGTTACTTCAAGGTTAACACATACACACATAGCCAACCCCCCCTTCTCAAGGTCATGGGGAGGGGGGTCAAGGTCATGGGGGGGGGATCCCTAGAAACGGCTCAAAACCACTACTGTCACCACATCATAGGATTCAGTCGATTTCAGCTTATCCATTTCAGCCTGCTTTCGAAGGCTGGTGTTGATTTTCCTATCCTTCTCCACCTTCTGCTTGATGGCATCAGACTTCTTTTGCATTTCAGCAATCTCTTTATCCATTTTATACGCAACTGCAACTTCTCCATCCAATTCTTCATCAATTCGATCACACTTTTTGATGGTGATGTCGGCTTCAGCAATGTCGCGTTTTGCAATCTTCCTCTTCTGACTATACACTTGCAGTGGTATGTGTGAAGCTAGCGACTCGATGGTGGGAGGTATAATTTTTGAAGATGCAGCTTTCTTTTTCGAATTTTTCTTAGCCTTGGACGTAGACGACGATGTCGAGGTACTCGGCCTTGAATTGTCTAATGCAGCGGCATCTTGTTGTAGAGGTCGTGTGGTGGGAAGGTCCACTGCAGCTCTTCTCTTTCGTTTTGGTGGTTGGACTTGAATATCCTGAACAATGTTGATGACAGGTGGACAGTTGTTTTTTTTGATGACTTGAACATCCTCAGGGATATGAAGCACAGGTGGTGTGGAGCTGGTTGGCAATAACTGAGATGTTGAAATATTGGCTAAATCCTCGTATGATGACATCTCCTTTGCATCCATCCAAATGAAATGAGACATCAAAATCCTCCATGTCTACGCCTTCCGATGGTGCTTCAACACTACCATATTGATCAGTGAGTAATTTTTCCAAGATGCTTCTATTATCAGAAGTCATAATGATTATGAATTGTCTCACACGCACACACACAGATATACTACTTGTGTTGTTGAGAAGTTTAGTGATGATGATGTAGACACCTTGCGCTTTATATATGCTTTTCCACCACCCCTATTCACTCCTCCCCCTCCCTCACTTGCATAGCAAAGTATATTTGTACTTCTGCACTTATGATTTCAAGGTGACCCTGCATTTCTATCGAAAGTGTGCGTTGGATGACGACTCGAAATCATGTGATAGCAATTGAAAAAAGGAATCATGGAATATTCAATATAATCAATATTATATTTCAGACTTAATTTCAATTAAAATGTATTTGAAAGCTAGTTGTGTGGTATCAAATATCTAATCATAAATTAAATTAAACAAAAACAGTTGGATAAATTCAAATAAATTCATAAGAAGCTTGTCATTTAGATGAAGCAGTGAATGACACCCCCCACCCGAGTCATTCCATACGTTTCGACCAACAAATCAATTATACGTTCCTCCCTGCTTCACCCAATTACTTCAACTCAGATAGGTTTCAGGTGTTATTACATAATATGCACGTATCAGCTAACCTGAGTTGATATAATGGTCTGCGACAAGCTCTACAGCACCAACAATCTATATCGTCCAAAGATGCAGTAGTATGCATATCGACATGTGTATAATATTCATTGTTATTCACTATGGTGCTATAATCAAAATGGCACATCAAACATAAAAGTTCCACATGATTTCGAGTATTCACCTCCACAAATGATGAAGTATGACAATAGAGGTATAACTGAGGGTCGGTAGGGCGCGATATATGGAGAAAACGTTCCCTATACACCATCTCCCGAGGTGTATTGGGATCATTATTGATGTCCATGAATGACAATTCTTCGAGAATTTCATTACGGGATGACGTATTTGGAGATATTCGGAAATGGATTGATGAACTTGAAGCTTTGCAGAGAAGTTGACAATATTGATATAGCAAATAATGTGGCGATTGCTGAAACAATATATGGTGCTAGATAACATTGAACGCGTCTCAAAAAATTCAATTATTTCACAAAATTTGAATGCTACCTAAACATTATTTCCATAATGCGTTCAATACATCAATACATTTTCAATCAAAAGTATGTTTTGAAATTCACAATTTTATTTTCAAACACCATTTTCTCTGTATATACTGAATAAAGAACTCATTAATATTTGCATTTATCAACCCTCACGTAAGCATCGGTATCGATTTTGGACCCTAACGGTGGTTTATATAACTGATGTATTAATTGTAATATACTGACAATAACACCCTGGTGAGTAGCTCATAGAACTAATATATTGATCGCAATACAACGGCATCATGGTTGCCATTTCAATCGACAGATGGAGCACTAAATGATATTTTTTCTTGAATACAATAACACCCTGGTGAGTAGCTCATAGAACTAATATATTGATCGCAATACAGTGGCATCATGGTTGCCATTTCAATCGACAGATGGAGCACTAAATGATATTTTTTCTTGAATACGAATGAAGTTATCTCGAGTACCCAATTTTTTAAAGCAACTGATTTTTGATTGTACTAAAATTATGAAAAGAACAATAAATATGAAAATATATGATCTCTGAGAAAAAAATGCGAGAATATGACATTAAATAATATATTTTCTGAATAATCAAGTTATTTCGGGAATACAATTTAAATCGACACATGAAACAATAAATTATATTTTTTTTCTGAATACGAATGAAGTTATCTCGAGTACACAATTTTAACAAAAAAAAATCGATACATGGACAATACACGATCTCAATCATTATATATATTATGATCAGATAAAAAATTAATTCACTAATCTTCCAAAAAAAGTCACAATTATGCCAAATTAGACAAAAAAATGCAATGAAAGCAAGTGATTTTTGATTGTACTAAAAATATGAAAAGAACAGTGATACATGAAACAATAAATTATATTTTTTCCGAATAAGAGTGAAGTTATCTTGGGACCACAATTTTAACAAAAAAATCGATACATGGACAATACACGATCTCAATCATTATATATATTATGATCAGATAAAAAATTAATTCACTAATCTTCCAAAAAAAGTCACAATTATGCCAAATTAGACAAAAAAATGCAATGAAAGCAAGTGATTTTTGATTGTACTAAAAATATGAAAAGAACAGTGATACATGAAACAATAAATTATATTTTTTCCGAATAAGAGTGAAGTTATCTTGGGACCACAATTTTAACAAAAAAATCGACACATGAACAATACACGATCTCAATCATCATATATATTATGATCAGATAAAAAATTAATTCACTAATCTTCCAAAAAAGTAATAATTATGCCAAATTAGACAAAAAAATGTAATGAAAGCAAGTGATTTTTGATTGTACTAAAAATATGAAAAGAACAATGAGTATGAAAATATATGATCTCTGAGAAAAAATGCGAGAATATGACTTTGAATAATATATTTTCTGAATAATCAAGTTATTTCGGGAGTACAACTTTAATCGACACATGCCGAACATTACACGCTTTCCATCATCATATATTCATAGCGCATTAGATTTGAAATAAATGACCGAATTCACTAATCTTTCAAAAAGCAATATTGAATAAATGTGTAAAATCAACTTACATATATCGATGTTAAACTCGCAAGAAATAGATTGATCACTCTAACACACCGCGGCTGTTGGGCAAAATAGTATATGCTGTATGGAACACTACTCACACTATCGAACCTCGAACTAATGAAGAACTAGTGAATATTTTGAACAATTTTTCTTATATAATCCCATATTTCGCAATCCAACGAACACCCCTCAAACCGACACACTCCTATTGAAAGACTACTTTTCCATTATTGGTAGAGTGATAGATTCCATAAGGTGTTGATACAATCCTATTCATTTAATTAACACATACAAATCCAAGGAATATTGTGGGATGACTAAACCTGATGAGCACCAATAAAATCGACACATGTCTATGCATTGAATAGATGTCGACCAACGCTCGATTCAATTGATTTTAGGGTGAGGATTCACTTATTATTGAGAAAGTTGGGGTGTTAACTCATACAAATCCAAGGAATATCGTAGGATGACTAAACCTGATGAGCACCAATAAAATCGACACGTGTCTATGCATTGAATAGATGTCGACCAACGCTCGATTCAATTGATTTTAGGGTGAGGATTCACTTATTATTGAGAAAGTTGGGATGTTTATGGAATGGTAAATGATCCACACTATCCAATCTTGCAATGTATTGTTCAATTATTTGTATACAATTTTATGTGATCGTCAACGTAGCACGAGCCAATTTTATCGTCAATTACAGTGATGTGATAACTGCGAGGGTCCTTGCAAACAATAGCAGTATTGATCGAACCATATTCACCCCAAAACATTATCGAGTGTTGAAATCATTCTTTTGAGGGTGGAATATTGGAACAATAATTGCAGTTTCGGAAATATATTTTATTTCAAACAAGTTTGATTTTTTACAAGATTTATTTAAGTTGATATTTCTGCTTGATGTCATCCGACAGGAATGATGAAATGGTATGGAGAAATCCTTCCAGATCCAATTTGAATATTTCTTCACAGAATTGTGGTATGATGATGGCGCCTTGACTGAATTTCTCACAAAGTGTTGCACCCTTGTTGTATTTCTCGGATAAATCTGTACATCTTTGGATTTCATCTTCATCGAAGCAAACATTCAAATCATACACTGTAGCATGGAGAGCATCTTCAGCCAAAGCATTCAAATAGGAACGTAATCTCTCGATAGCTGTAGGGATGTCGACGGCTTCCACCCAATGTTGAGAGGCGTAGTGCATCCACATGTTCGAGAATTGGAAACTGAAACAAAAAAGAATTGATAATTTATTCCATTAATATTCAAATAATTTTACTCACGTGAAAATATGATGTTCCAAAGATATTACTCTACACTGAATGTTATTTTTTACTGGAGAAATATCTATATTCAAAATAAAATCACTATATCCTAATTAATATATAAACAATATTATCATTCAATGAAGTTGAATTCTACTAGTGGTCGGGTTCGTACACCTGCTGAAACTTGCGGGCTCTGACCTAGATACTTGATTGTATAATTACCTCCGGAAGCATTTATACAATTTAGACTATCCAAATCGAATCGATCAGAAATACTTTTGGATAACCAAGATTTAAATAGAATATTGTTATCATCACGTAATGTCATGAGAATAGATCTACCAAAGCGAGTGTTACAAACAGTCATATGAATAATATTGAAAACTTGATTGATCGGAAACGATGTCATCACTCTCTGTTCTAAAATTCCAACTTTTTGGTCTCCCCCAATAATTGAAGAATTAATTTTTTCCAAATCTACTTTCGCAAGAGACATAGTGAATTAATGAATGTAGATACGTTTCCACTAATAAAAATACACTCACTGGCTTGACTTCTAATTGTTGTATTCGTAGTTCTTTTGTTGACTATAATTCAACTTCTGGTATCTCAACAACGATTTCACTCATTTTATAGGAAATAATTTCCCCACCACACACATGAGATGAGTGCTCTCGAAGATGTTTCACATATTCCACCTTGCAGAATCCCTTACCCATCGACTAGCGTTACAAGGTCAACGAGAAATGAATCCCTCTTACACACAGGTCATGCAAACACCCCATTGATGAATCATCGCAGTGGTTAGGGTGCACAAATCAATAGTCCTATTACGCAGTGTCCAAGGTCATGATGAATCATCGCAGAGTTGTCGGAGACTCTAAAAAATCAATAGACCCATGTTGGCTCGAAGGCCATGCAAACACCCCCATTGATGAATCATCGCAGTGGTTAGGGTGCAACAAATCAATAGTCCTATTACGCAGTGTCCAAGGTCATGATGAATCATCACAGAGTTGTCGGAGACTCTAAAAAATCAATAGACCCGAAGGCCATGCAAACACCCCCATTGATGAATCATCGCAGTGGTTAGGGTGATTGAAGAAAGCAATAGTCCTATTACGCAGTGTCCAAGGTCATGATGAATCATCACAGAGTTGTCGGAGACTCTAAAAAATCAATAGACCCGAAGGCCATGCAAACACCCCCATTGATGAATCATCGCAGTGGTTAGGGTGATTGAAGAATATGAAAAGTAAGCTGTGACGCTGATGCTAGTTCGAAGGTTATGCACCACACTCTCATGCATACTGAAATGAATGCGCGATCCCTTTCCCATCGACTAGCGTTACAAGGTCAACGAGAAATGAATCCCCAAGGTCATGCAAACACCACGCTATCTATCACCAGGGCACTTCAATGTCAATGATACACGACCTTCAGCCTCCCATCTCAAGGTTACAGGGGGGTCAAATCAAATGCAATGGGCTGCAATTGGGGGGGCTAGGGGGTCAAGGTCATGGGGAGGGGGGTCAAGGTCATGGGGAGGGGGGGTTTCCTGAAACCGGCTCAAAACCACTACTGTGTGTAGTTGTGCAGGTACAAACAGGTCTCCTGCATGTGATACAGCGTTCGAGATGCAGCTATGTACAGAATCGCCTCGGTCCGTGGTATGATTCAAAATACCGCAGATTTATGGACTCTATATTCCTACTTTGTACTGTACTACTGCAATAAGCAGCATAGCTGCAACAATAGAATTTTTATTTTGTCCGCCACATCCGTCTGAATATAGCGAAACGAATTGAACATTATTATTATCATAAGATTGTAGAACTCTGTAGATACATGTTGCTATTTCGCACGACCCTCGTTTGCTAATACCTTCATGCCAAGTCAAACATTTGCATGCTTTGGTAACTATGTCGTAATAGGTTAAATTATAGTTAGATAAGAGCTTTTTATAAAATATAGCACTTTCGTTGGACACTGGTAAGTGTAGAACTTGTTGTAAATCAAAACTTCTACATACGAATTTTGTCGATAGTAGTTCTTGTTTTGCATTCATTCTTCAATTCTCTGACCTTAATTTTTCTGCGTTATGTTTGTCATATATGTCTTTTTGTTTCAATTTTGTATTATCATCACCATCTTTGTATGTGATACAGAGGGAACATTGGTCCTGCTTTGGTTTATGAAAACTTGAATTTTTAGATCTAAAGATAAATATTTCGGTAGGTAGTTATGCTTGGTTTCTCGCCATTAACTTCATTTTGATCTTGTAAAAATAATGAATACATTTTAGAAATGGTTAGATCGGGATGAAGGTACTCTCGTGTACTCTTAGTAGGAGATTTAGGCCGGTTCTGGCTCTTCCCCCACCACTATGACGTCACGTGTGACCTTGAATGGTTGCAGGTGTGCAATGTGGTGTGTTTGACCTTGAGATTTGTCATTGAGTTTTGACATTGGGTTTGGTCGACTTTGAGATTCGACCTTGAGATTCATAACATCAAGTTTTGACTTTGAGATTTGACCTTGAATTTTGATGTTGGGATTGTTTCGGCAACCTAAAGATTTGATCTTGATTTTTTTTTGACCTTGATTTTGTTTGACCTTGATTTTGTTTGACCTGATTTTTTTTTGACCTTGACTAAAGCTGTGGTGTAGGCATACATATTCTGTGAAGTCATGACCTTCATGAATCCTTGCACTTCCAAGCGAGGAGGGCGTTGATCCAGTGAGAGAGCTAAGAGTGAACTCGAGTATTGATGAGTGTGTTGATGGTCAAGTGCGCAATGACCTTCACACCCCATCTACTGGAAATGGGGTGGGATGTCTCTTCTAAAATGTGTGGATTCGTTGATGAGAAATCAGATGTTAGATAATATCATCAGAGTGAATACAGAGTACGA